>CM032629.1:28675250-29187002 GCA_019097785.1 Fraxinus excelsior
GAAAAGCTTGAGCCTCCATGTCTGGCCCTTTGAGCGCAATTGACAGGCTTATAAAGCACTTGCATCTGGAAGATATCTTCACACAATAACTAGGGTATATATAGAATTGAGACTCCATATGTAAATGGTCGTGGACAATAATGGCAAGAAATTAAGTAAATATCAAGTATATATTTTTTGATAGGTAAGTAAATATCAAGTATATAGGAACAGGACATTAACAAATTTCATAGTACTAATAGAACAACAGTGAATTGAAAGTAATCCAGCAACAAGTATGTTACCCAGATAGAGCGGCCACCACAAGTGATGAGGCCATTCCAATTGATCCATCACCAAAGCCTCTCTTCTTACGTTCACGGGCAACAGCTTCAGCCTTGTTCCTGAATATTTGATAGAAATAATAGTAAACACCCTGTACCATAAAAAATATATTTGCATAAGAAACCATAAATGTAGACTAATAATCATCATATTTTAGATACAAGAAAATTCTGCTTTTCTAGGGAAATGATACAAGGGAAAGCACATGAAAAAAATAAAAAAGAAATCAATCCCTCTACCATAAAATTATAATTGCACAAGAATGCACAAATGTAGATTACTAATGGCACTAATGGTCGTATTTCGGTTTTCTGGGAAATACTGGTCTTCTGGGGTGAGGATATCAGGGAGAGAACTACGGAAAAAAAAAAAAATCATTTATTTGTTCATCATTCATCTTGAGTATTACAACAATGATAGTAGTACTACACACTAGATTCGAGAACTATGAATTTACACAACAGCTGCTATATAAATAGACAGACTACACATACTTTCTTCTAATAAGCAGAAAGTTCAGAATACCAAAAACCAATGTCAGGGTTCGAATTGGCACAATTATTTAAGTGGGAATTGAAAAGTGTTTTATTAAAGTGTAGTAGCTCACAAGTAACTCCCCCCCCCCCCCCCCCCACCCCTACCCCACCAATCAATCAGTTACAGCCTAAAACATAAAAGAACCATTCCTTTTGAAATGGCTAAGCAAAAATAATCACAAATGCTAGTCTTGGAAGCCAGTTGTAATGGTATTCAGATATTATTGTAAACTTTAACCTAGAGTACAAACTTAAAAATTACTGAAAAAAAAAATTAAAAAAGAGTTGAAGATGACCAGCTACTACCTATCTTGGTTTGGTTAATGAAGAAACAAGATACAAAAAGAAAAAATGGGAGAATAAATTATAGAATAAAAAGGCGGCAGCAAACCTGAGCACGACAGCAGATTTACTTTTGTTACCAAAAACATGATTCCAATAAAACTTTTTACGGAAGTGGGTCAAATTGATTTCATCGCTACCTACCTAATATCAAATTTGAAACTTTTCGTACTAATTTAGATTCTAAGCAAACATATACAAGCTTCATCATGTATTTATTTGCATAAAATTAGTGCTCCTGGACTGAAAATAGAGATTTCAAATTTAAATCTGAACACGTAATTTGTCCAAATTCCTATTGAACCACCTGTAATTTCACTCCAACAACATGATTTCATGCAAAGACATGCACAGTATCAAGGTTGTCTCCACAATGTTCAGTCAACAGCACTATAGTATATTAGGTTAGGGGCTTAGGGCATAAAATTCATTAGATTTGGATAATTTATCTTGTTTCAATATTGATTACTATTTTTTCTTGAAATACCACATGGGTGGACTATTGACAAGCAACTACCAGAATAAATCAGGTGAAGATAATTTCACAAATAATGTTTGCAGCAGTGGCACACTTGTCAATGCCAGGGGACCACATAATCCCAGTCTGCCAACTATGCCCATCAATTTATTGTCCCTCCAAGGCAGAACGCTGCTCCCCTACTACCTGGACAATTAGACTTCCAATCCGTTTACCAAATTTAAGAAACTTAAAAAAAAAAAACCTATCATATTCATAACCAAAATATTTTTACTTTACATGCAATTTTGTGTTTTTCTTTTCTTTTCCTTTTTTTTTTTTTTGGCATCAAGTACCGTAACACCTAACTCCAGTCCTGCAGTATACAACCTTAGATCACAACAAATTTTTATTTCTGTTCTCCATTTCTTACTTAATCCAGAGTTGACGCCAACATTATGAGAAATATGCACGACCAAATTAGAGCAATAATGAGAGAGTTGCATAATAACTCATGAACGTGGCCCACATTAGCAGCAATTAAATAGAACGAGGTAAAATGAACTCGCCTGAGACGCAGCAGTGCCCACCAGGGACGGAGTTAAACCTCCGTACAGCCGACCCCATCCTTCTTGCTTCACAACCTACAATTAGATTTTTTTACTAATTCCATAAGTATAAGAAAAAAGGGGGAAATTTCAAACACGTAATCTAAAATATCATTAAAAAAAAAAAAAAGAACAACCTGAAACATTTGTTCTATAGTCCCAAGACTTCTCTTCTCCTTCTTCGGATCTCGATCCGTTTGTTGCCGCGTGTTCACCTACCACGATCAAATATCACATAAAGCACAACTCATAAACAAAAAGAAAAAAGTCAAAATCAAAAATGAAAAAATAAATTGTAACAGAGAGAATCATGTACAGTTTGGAGAGGATAGGTGATGAGCTGAGCGATGATTCCACCACCAGCACCGGCGAGGCCACTGATCAAAGCGTCTGACATGATTTCCTACGATTAAATTGGGAGGAAAGCGAGATCTAACAGTTGGAGAGACGTATTATTTGGGGAAAACCGACCAACAATTCTCTTATTTCGACTGCTGCGAGTGTAATGAAAAGGAAAATGAAAACATGCAGAATGTGAAATAGAAGCCCAGCAGGCCCAGTGACACTGGAGGGGCGAGAAAAGTGGGCAGCTTTTGGCCTTTTCTGGTTTGGTGCATCTGATTTTACTGTTTTAGCCTCGTGTTTGTTACCCATTCCAGTGACATTGGATCCTAAAGTGGGAAGATTTTGGCGCAACACATAGAATTAAAATTCAGTAAATATCAATAATTAATTTTAATCACATAACCACAAATTTTATGAATTTCTATTAAAATTTACCAAAAATTTAATTTTAATCACTACTAAAACAAGAGCTTAAATTGCATGAAAGATTTATAATAATTTTTACACGTTATCACATTTCTATTTCAAGTCGCATTTGTACTTTCAAATTAACATAAAATATTCCTAATAATAGTTTCTTTCCAAAATTTTCTTTTAAGATAAAGTAACATGACTTATATGCTCATTATATTTTTAAATAAGTTAAAAAAATAATAATACAAAAAATGCAATTAAGCCCTTATTTGATCCACATTATTTGCAAAATACAATTTTTTTTTCTCTTATTTTCAAATGTACATTCTTTTTAATAAAATAATAATACACGTAAATTCAAATTTAATTTTTATTTTTTTAACCACACATTCCACGTCAATCTATCATTCTAAAATGCAAAAAAAAAAAAAAATGACACTCAAACAGGCTCTAAACCTTTGACCCTCGTTTTAAAGCACATTAACAATATTTTTGACAAAAATCGTGATTAAAGATAATATTTTTTATTAATAAAATGTTAAAAAAAATGTGATTAAAAAAAGTTAATGACATTCAATGAAATTAAAAGTGATATATTTCTATATTTCTATTTCAGAATACAATCTTTCAAAATAATATGGCTCAAACACACCCTAAATAACATCGTAGTTCTAATTCAATCTATTTTACGAATTTAAGTAGACACTTCATAATAATTAGAAGTTATTACTTAACTACTATAATTATGAGGAAATATCACTAGCCTCATATCCTCTACGAGTCTTATTCAATATTATAGGAAGACTACTTTGCCCTCGATATATCGTTTTTGAGTTTTATTCCAAAATAACAAAGTTATTTCTGAGTAATGTTGTGCGTCCGGCAACTATTACTTAATGCGTCTCTATTTCTATAGAAAGAATTCTTAGTTAATGTCTATATTATGTTTAGGGAAAATTGTAGTCGAGGTACCAAAGTTTTCAGTTAGTTGCAGATTTTGTTTAAATCTTTCATTTGTGTCACATACGATACCAAACCTTCAAGAAAATCGCAACACAAGTCCAAAATAACGATTTCCGTTAGTTTGACTTCAAAAACCGTTAGTTAACCCAGAAATTAAAAATATAATAATTTTCTTCAAATAAGATAATAACATTTTGGACATAATACATTTCTTTATTATATCAAAAATTTTAAAAACAAAACCACAACCCCCGCCCACATCTCCTTCTTCCCCAACCCCAACACCCCCCAAAACAAAACAACCACCAATCAGTAGTCGACCGCCACATCCTGCACCACAACCTTAGCATCTCCCAATGTTGCCTCAAAATCCGGCCCCACCAACCTACCACCTTAAATGCAGCAGCTCAAGAGTCTCACTTGCCACCAATAATTGCAGTTGAAGAGTCGTGAAGTAATGCTTTGAGGTTGGTGTCCCCAATTTATGACATTAATGGCAGTCAATAATTATACCGCCATTTTCCCACTTTCATCTTCATCTGCGATGGAGTTTATAGGTGCGCCATTTCTTCCTCTGCTCGGGTCGGGTCGCGGGGCGAGTGTGCAGGTGCCTTGGCCCCGCCCCGCCTAGTTAAAAAAAAATTGAACGTTGTTTATTTAATTTTGGACATTGTTTGTTTTCATTGTTTGGTTTGAATATTGATGTAATTATTTTAAGTATTATTTGCTTTGGATTATAAAATTTTGAATTGTATTTAATTGGAAATTTTTGGTTAAAAAAAATAATACTAAATGGGGCATTAAACGGGGCAAAAATCAGCCCCGTCCCCACCCCGCCCAGTCAAAGGCGGGGCGAGGCGCAGGTGCCCCGCCCCAAACCCACCCCGTTGCCATTACTACTGGCAACTCCCCCATGGATTCACCCGTCCCAGTTTCTTCATTATCTTCGAGGACATTTTGATCGTTTACTTTGGGAAGTTTAGGCGCCTTAGGACGTGGTAATCCTTGTTGTTGCCTCATCATTCTTCCATAATTGTGCTGAAAACACCTCTGTTGCGTTCTGGTCATCTCGTTGAAAGGTATTATCCTTTCTGCATCATACTGGAATGAATGTCATACATTTGGTTGATAAGGCTGTGGCCTGAATGTTCTCCCCTGATTGGTTGGCCTGAACCATTTTTCTAAAGGCGGTCCCCTATAGAACGACATACCTCGCCCTCTAAAAGGTTGAGCGTTTGGAATAAAATCATGGCGATGGTAATGCTGCCATATCTTTGACGGTTTTGCCCTTACTCCCACTTCTCATTTACACCTCGCACACAGGACGTCTTCATCCTTCTTAGATTCCTTCCCTTTGATACGCTCAAAAACACTGGGATGAGGCCTGTGATCTTCCTCCCCATCAACAATCACCAATTTGAATTTTGGTAACTTGTCTTCGAAGCCAGTTGTCACCATATTAACCCCTAGTGGTTGTGGGAACGGATTTTCATCCACTGCCATCTTCTTCTTTTCTTCGAACGTGATTCATCCTGATTCAATAGCATCCTGTAACACATAACGAAAAACGAAGCAATAATTAGTCATATGTGACCATGCATTATGCCATTTACAATATTTTTTTACCCTTAATTTGCTCAGGGTCTGGCAATTTATGCTTATCGCTCAACTTTATTTGCTTGTCCTTATACAACTTATCGAATATCAGGTCAGCTTTAGTGACATCAAATGAAAATGTCATAGCCTTTTTGTTTTCACTTCTTACAGGCTCATCTTTGCCCAACGCTCTAGGTTTAGCCATTATGGGACAATCATGTGTATCTCCCTTAACTAGCTCGGCCAAACATATTTCAGCTTGATCGTAATATTCATCGTTGACGGCATGAACATTGAAGTTTGGGTCTTTATAATAAGTCTATTTACTAGAATTCTTTATATGTTCCTCCTCTTTTATTAATCGCTCATATCTGATTACATTCGCGTTGAGTTGGAACAAATTCGGGAACTCCCTATCCTAGAATTTATTTTTTAAATCAAAACTCAAACAACTTTGTTCGATTTTAACAAATTCCTTCTCAGACAGAGGTACAAAACATTTACTCCTGGCTGTTTTGAACCTTTGAAAGAAACCTTATGCCCATTCGTTGGGCATTCGACGTAAATTCGCCAAATCGGCCAGAATTACTTCAGACTCAATTTTATAAAATTGAGCATGGAATAACTGCTCCATTTGTTGCCACGTTTGAACGGAATTTGCTGGCAGGTTAATGATCCAGAAAAAAGCTACTTCCGTTAACGAACTAGGGAACAACCTCAAGTTATTATAATCATTCACTTCGCCACTTTGCAGCGTAAATCGCCCTACATGCTCTAGGGTAGACACTTCTCCCAAACCAATGAATAATGAAAATTCTGACACTTTGTACCCCCTAGGCCATGGATATGCTTGGTCTATCCAATCAGGATATGGTTTTGTGTAGGTCGGCCTACTGACAGGACATACCCCAACAACCATTTGATCCTGCATAATTTCCATTATTTGATTCATCAACACGACGTTAGGATCATACGAAATCCCTACGGGTTGATTTACTGGTTGATTTACGTGAGGCCTGACAATTGGCCCTTGGTTGGCGGCAAAAAATGCCATTGTTTGGGCCATTATGGCCATTGACTTGAGTATTTAACCCATCATTAGCACGTAGGGTATTTTGTCCATTGTTCTGGCCGTTATCTCTTTTGCTTGAATTACCCCCCAGGTTTGTAACCATGTTATCACCATTGAAATTTGGCGTTCCAGCCCCCCTTGGTTTGAGGTAGATGGGCCGAAAGGTGGTTCTAAATTTTGACCTGATGGGTTCAAACCAGGGAAATTGTGTGGCAAAGTATATCCTACTATCGTCCTAGTTTGAAAGTGACTCCCTATGGGTACAACAGGTTGACATATTTGGCCTACTAACTTGTTCATGATTTCGTTTAATGTACTAAGTTGTTTAGCCATATTGTCATAATGTATGTTCCCATTTTGAACAAATTTTTCTATATTATGAACATTTTGTAAGTTTACCTGTTCAACGACATCTTGCGTGAGTTCCCCAAGCAATGCACGCATGGTGCGAGGACTCAACTCTGTCATTGGCTCATAACGACTGTGACTGCTCTGACTCCGTCCATCTGTTCGTGGAGAGTTTTGCTACTCTTCTATCGTTCGACTACAGACTGGACTACTCCTTGAGCCGCTGGTTCCTTATCAGAACTTTTATGAGGCATAATGTTTTACTTTTGTATCTTCACTTACCAAACACCAAGTGTCCCACTGGGCGTGCCAAATTGTTTCGCGCGGTTTTTAGGTCGCTAACAATTAAAAGGGAAATCAGACGATTGTGTAAGGAACAAAACCTCTTGAGACAAAGTCCCAAAAATGGGTGTTTTTATTGGCGAACGAAGATTTACAATCAGAAATGAACAAAATGCCTCCGTGGGGCGCAAGCACACGAGTACTAAAAGAAGGAAATTAAAGTTATACTAAGAAATTGAAATTATATATTCTATGTTGATAGTTTTTTATTCCGGGGTCTTTCTCTATGTCTATTCTTTCTTTTATACTACTCTGATGATTTTCTTTGTGGCAAACCGTTTGAAAACTGCTTGATCAATCCATAACTACCCACTTCCTTCATGGTGGCTGGGCAATCGTGGAACTGCCATATCTAACTGCTGCCATCATGTTGTTGTCGTTCAACTGCTCCCAACTGGGCTCCTAGAATTATGGATTGTGACGAAAATGCTCGATATCCGTTTCAATAACCGTCGTTCTAAATAAATACAATGTCTGACGTAGCCACAACCTTGGGCGATTCGAAGGTCTGGGTGATGATAGACTCGTTGCTTTGGGCGACAGTAGGGTATTCCATTCGCGCAGATTCTGGGTGTTGCGCAGGTTTGGGCGATGTCATTACCAATTTGGTGGGCCTTTATCTGGCCTACACTCCAACTTGGACATTTGTTTTGATTTCTCCAATTGGGCTTCACTCATTGGGCCATTCGGATTGGACTGCACTTTTAGTGAGTCAACATCAACTTCAACATTTATGGCTGTCTACGATTCGGGCATTAGGCAATCATGATTACGCACCTGACGAACCTCCACTTTCTAATTCAAATGGGAATAAGAAGCTAATTGTTATTGCTTGTTCTAAAGTTACTGTAGCACGAGCCATTGCGAATCACATACTTTATAAACTTACCCTAGTTCCCTTGAAGGAGTACTCGTTCTTTCTAGCTCAACTCACCACTTTTGGGTATGTTATGGAGTTTGGAGTTTTCTTGACGTGGGTGAGGGAGCTGCTGGTTCTTAGGTGGTGGTAGTGGTAGTGGCAGTGGCAGTGCTTGATTTTGAGGTCGTGTTGGGGTCGACGTTGAGGTGGTGGTGCCAAAGGTGGCAGTCGACGGTAGGGTAGAAGTTGCTTTGGTTTTGGGATCGACATTGAGGTTGTGGTGTAGGATGTGGAGACGGACTGCTGGGATGTGGTTGTTTTGTTTTGTTTTTTTGTTTTTAAAATTTTTGATATAATAGGGAAATGTATTATGTCCTTATCTTATTTGAAGAAAATTATTAGATTTTTAATTTATGGGTCAACTGACAGTTTTTGGGTTAAACTAACAGAAACCATTATTTTGGACTTGGGCTGCGATTTTGTAAAGGTTTGGTGCCGTGTGTGGTACAAATGAAAGATTTGGACAAAGTCTGTAACTAACTGAAATGTTTGATACCTCGACTGCAATTTTTCCTATGTTTTATAATATATCTTCAAGTTACACGAATGAAGTCTTCAAATAATACAAGGAAAAAAGGAGGAATAAGTTGGAAGATGCAGAAATCTCAAACTATATCAAACTCGAATTCATGGTACGCGCTAACTCTTTTCTTAAAAATTTAATTGCCCCCACCAATACCATGAATCATTTAGGATACAATGAATCCTAATGTCGTCTTCATCGTGGAGACAACTTGAATACTGAAAATTTACAGAGGTCTATTCTTGATGTTTATACTATGAGTGAGTTTGATAGAGATTAAATTCAAATTAAAATTCAAAAATTAGTCGTTATTGTTGACTTTTATTAGACAAATGAAATCCAATAACAGTTATATTTTCAATTTTAATTGAATTTTGAACTATACTGAACACGCTCTATATCTTTTGAAAATAACAAAGCATGAACAAGTTTTGAAAAGAGAAAATATGCAAATGAACACTTCTATATGCAAGAAAATAAAGGGGACAAAAGAACATTATAATGCTCTATTATAAAAGGGAAGTGTTTTCAGTCAAAAAAAAAATTCACATATACAAAAAGAATCTCAAAAAATAAGAAAAAATAACCAAATTTTGAATAGACATCGGTGTTGTCTGTTCGTGTTCACAACAACGATTTTCAAGGCATGAATTTAGAATGATGTAAACTGAGTTTGTCGAGATTTCCAAATAATTTATAAAAAGTCTCTAGAATAAGCAAATGATAAAACCGAGTTCGTCAAATTTGATGGTAGTAGAGGAAAGAACAACTTGGAAATGTAAATGGACTATGTAAAGCCACAAATAATTATTTTTAGAATTGCACAATCAGAATTCCGTATGCATAGTACGACCAACATCAAGTTGAGAGTCTGTTTGTTCCAACTTAATAGAAGAAATAGAGCCGTTGGAACAGTATTTAAGCCTACAATTTTTGACCATTTGTGTCTTGTGGGATCCACCAAGTTTGAAAAAAACGGTCCTAATTTTTCTACTAATAGGGAAATAAGTTCCAACAATATATAGGGTGTGTTTGAGCCACATAATTTTGGAAGCATGTATTCTGGAATAATATATTGATGGAGAATGAGTGGTTGAAAAAGAATGAAAAATTATTAATGTGAAGAAAAATATTATTTTATTGAAAAATGTGTGGTTGAAAATGAGTAAGAAGAATGAGAATGAGAATTTTAATGTATACCAAACAGATGCATACTTTTACAATTCTTTATTTATATTTATCATTAAATATAAATCAAATAAGTTGATGTGAGTATAGATGTGTATTGATTCACAACGTTTTATCTTAGATAATGATTTTCAAGTGACACGCCACGATATGGACTGTCCAAATATAATTTAAATATCTGTACACCCGCCTCACCTTTGCAAGTTGAAATCATGTGCATGTATGAAACTTAAATTC
This sequence comes from Fraxinus excelsior, assembly GCA_019097785.1. Taxonomy (NCBI): domain Eukaryota; kingdom Viridiplantae; phylum Streptophyta; class Magnoliopsida; order Lamiales; family Oleaceae; genus Fraxinus; species Fraxinus excelsior. The sequence continues at coordinate 28,685,465 of CM032629.1, forward strand.
ACATCACCACTTAATTATTATAGATTAAACGATGAATATATCGATAAGCAAGCCTAATGACCTTCATTCTTCAACGAGTGTGTGATTTTTTCAAAAGAAAAACCGCAAATACACAATTTAGATTATTTAATTTAAAGCTTAATAATTTTTTTCTTACTAACTCTAATTAAAGCAACGTATTTTGCAACTGTCATGATCATCTTTCTCGACCGTCAACATATAAAAAGTTTGTTACCACAAAGGTTCTTCATTTGCCTCTGTTTCCAATTTGACTGGCAACCAAAACAAAAAAAGGGAAAAAGAAATATGAAAATAAAATATGTCTGAGCCCGGGTTCGAACCGGGGACCTCTAGTGTGTGAGACTAGCGTGATAACCAACTACACCACCCAGACTTTTTGGAACTTTGTCGATTAATGAAGTATTTAATTACTAAGCTGGAAGAATTTTCTGAATATTCAATGCACAATTAATTCAGGACTCGTTGCAAACTTGATCACAAAAATGGAATAAACCATATGTAAAGAAAAAAGTGAAAATTTCACTGATGTTTTACATCACTCGCATGTGTGGGATCCACTGGAAAAAAAAACCCACCCCCTCCTACATTTGTGAATATTTGTGAACCGACCATCCCACCCCTTTTTGACCTTTTAAACTCTTAACGAAGATTCTATCAAGAAAATCAGATCGATTCTATCAGACATTCACAATTATAATAATAATAAAAGGCAAGAAATCAAAACAAATTATTTACTCACAAAGACAATACGACTTTTATCATTCTTTTTTTAAAATAAAAAACTGGATCTTAAGAACCAAGGCAAAATAAGACGATTAGTTAAAAACTCATCAAAAATAAATTATCGTGTACAATTTTAATGAAGAACGTCAAATGTTACTATATAAAAAATGTCAAATTTATGGATTATTATTATGAAATTAGCTTCACCATTCCATCATATTAAAATCTTTCGACTTAGGGACGGCAGAAGAACTAGCTAAATCCGATACTCGTGTAGCCCGGCTCCAAACAGGAATGGGATTTCCCGCCTAAATTGGGGCAAGGATTTGTCCCTCCTTGCCTTCACTCCGTCCCGCCTCAAGTAGCGAGACAAGATGTCAAAAATACATAACGAGAGACGAGAACGATTATGTCAATCCCGATCGGTTACGTCACTGACTGTAGTCGTAGAGTCAACATTTCTGACCGGCCCAATGCTAAAAGCCGCTCAATCTATTCATCATACCTCTCTTAGTAAATCTACAGGAACAGATGCAAAGAATGCAGACTGAACTTGTGAAGCAGGACATGATGATACCGGAAAAGGGTTTCAGAGTTGTGAGATCAGTTCAGTGTTTCCTTCAATATCATTAGCTATTAATTGGGACAACATCCCAAAAAATCAATCTGTTCACTATCTATTTCAAATGCTATCCATAATGCAAAGATGACAAGTTACTTGTATCTATTTTGAAACTAGCATCCATATCATTTTACAAAACATAGTCGAATTTCGAGGAATAAAGCAAAATTTATGCTTATTCCCATGATCAGGATTGATTGCCCTTTTGAGTGCATAAACATTTGTTTTTATCTAGTGTTAGTGTTCTCAACTAATGAAATTAATGGTCCGTTTGATTGCAAGAATGGAATTGAGTGGAAAGAAAATGAATTTCAAGAAATTGAATTGCTTAAAACTTTCTTTATTGAAAATTGTCAATTAATTATGTTTGATTGGTATAATTTTTCGCTTGAAAAATATTTAGATTTTGGATCTTTTGGGGTTCGTTTAACATTATTTTCCATAAAAATTGTTTGTTAAAGGGATATATTTGTTACAATTGGGAATATAATTTGTTTCCATTGCAAAAAAAAAAAAATGCCTAGAAAAGCTTTTTCCACCAAGCCAATGGGAAAAACTTTTCCTCAAAAATTAAGAAAATGTGGAAAAGTAATTCCGTGGAAAATTTAGTCAATCAAACATGTAAAAATGTGAAAATGAAATTTAATTTCCATCTTCCATGGAAAATATTCTTGAATCAAACAGGGCCTAAGATCTTGTTGAACCATGTGATGAAAGCGAAAAATGAAGTGTCAAAATAACTGAATCTATTTTTGTTATATCTGGCTTTTTTGCCACAGCTTTTACACTCACTGGCTTCAATTTCTTTTGAGGATTACTGGCTACTACTAGTTTATCGCATCTTGAGTTTTGAAGCTTGGTTAAATCGGACCTTGAGATTAAACTCTATAGTTTTTACATTTTATTGATTTGATCCATCTTAAAAATATGTTCTTTTTCCTTTTCTGAATGCCTTGCCAAATCCTAGTGACAGGTTCACTCTATCTAGTAGGTGATGTTTTGGGATTAATCAAGAAACAAGGTTAGCATGCATCGTGGGTTTTTTTCCCTACAACTGAATGGATTATGATATTATCTTCGGAATGGATTGTCTCAAATCCTTGAGACGCTGGAGTTGAACCGTTCGACAACTTGTAAATGAAAACTTAGGTATATCGAGAATTTGCATTGCTTGCATTTGGCTAATTTTACCAATTTGGTTATGGAATTACAAGAACTATGTGTGTCCATGCAAAAGATTGATTGACATGCACAAGAAGTGAACCGACAGACTCAACTGCGGAAAAATCACCCACCCAATCAGCCAAAAAAAATGGTTCCAAAAAAGACTAACTGATCTCCTCCCAGGCAAAGCTTCTCTGCTTAGCTTGTGTACTTCCACCCTCGATCGTATCGGGCTTATACGAACTTGCCAAACCTGTCCTATTCACTATTACAAAATTCGTTTTCAACAAAAAAACAAAAAAAATAGTGCTAAAAAATAGGCATAATTTCACAATGAGGGTCTAGAGACAACAAAAATATCATGAAATCACGACACAGTGTAAAATCTTTAATAAGTAGTAATTTTGTCTCCTTTCGTAATAAATATATCCTCCAAATAAGTCGACTCCCGTTCAACTATATTGTTAAAACAATGTAACAAATCAAATGTGATGAGTCCAAACGCCGTTGCAATAGAGTAACAAATTATGTACCCATAGCAAATAACTCAACCCGTTCAACTATACTTTTAAAACAAGAAGTAAAATGTGACGGCTAGATGTGAACAGTATGTATGCATCCAAAGCAGAGCCCTTCCACAAATCCTTCTTGGTAAATGCAACCTCAAACCAATCACATGGCAAAAAATAAATAATTTAACTTCCATCAAATTACAGGTTACCCAGCAAATGGGCGTAGAATTCCATTATTTTCTAAAACAACCAGCAAATGACTTGTAACTAAAGCATAATATAGCATTTAAAACATAAAGGACGAAACCTTTGAGATAGGGTCAGCGGCTACATTTACAGTAATTGCCGCAGCTGCTGCGTTTCCTTTCTAAGCGATTGAATTTCCTTCATAATCTCAGCCTGGTTTTCCAAGATCAATCTCATGAAACTTGACATCTCCATCTGCATGTTAGTTTCAAATATTAGGGAAAAAACATAAAACGAACTAAACAAGGAAAATATCAGACATACACCTCCTGCATATGGAATTGTCTCAAAATTTCTATGTGAAGATTTCGAATGTCTTCATGATTGGATTTCTGAAATGAAGCAAGAGTCTCTTCAAGTGTGTGCTGAAAAAGCTGAAGTGTAAATGAAGTTCCCTGCTGCAAATCGGGCTGCAATGAAGTTTCCTGAAGTTGTGGGATTTCGCCCTGCCACAAGATTACAGGGGATTTAATGTGAATTCTAAGCAATCAGGCCATTACAATGGTTCGTAATAAAAAATATCTTCACCAATGACAAAACATTAATGATGGATCATCAAAGATAATTTCTTTAGCTAAAATAGTAGCAGGAGGAATACAGTGTTGGATGGGTTAAAATCCCTCAACTTGTAGCATTTATTCAGGTTGGTCATTGGAATAAACCTCGTCATATTTGGTGTGAACTTCAAAGATTGTTACAATTTGATCGTTCTGCCCAAGTCCATCAGCTTGACTAACGAAAAAAGCGGATGTGGCAATCTAGTTGGCAAATAACTAGACTGTCATGACAAATTTTCCATTCAAGTCAAGTTAACAAATATAGACGGAATCACCGAATATAGTGAAATTTAAGTTCAGGAATCAACTTAAAATAAAATGAAATTTAGTTATAAATATGAAATTTCACTAATAGCGACCACCAGTATATTTAACACAAGATTGGATTGTTTCATACATTTATAGTTGGAACGACCCCAGCTTCAGTGGCAGATGACACGCCAGACCGCGATAACAGGCTGTTAAGAAGTTCCTCCCTTGTTTCTGCTCCAGTTTTCTTAGTTTTTGGTGAACCCACTGCTGCATCACTGAAGGATGGTGCAGCACCTATTCTCTCGGCATAACTGGAGAATCTTCTATGAAGAGAAAAGGCAGGACTGAGAGAATCAGCATTACCCTTTCCTGTAAAGCCTTTCGTACCTAGAGAAGGGGAAAGATGTTCTGAAGTTCCTAATAGAGTTTCTTGATGGGAGGTTTCCCTGACACGCAAATTGGCCAGGCCCAGGCTTGATGTTAGACTGCTTGTGCTCGTGCTCTGACTTGTTGGGAGACTAACATCTTGTGACCCAGACAACATGGATCCTGATGATAAACTAGTGGATGTCAACATTGAAAAACGAGAAGGTGCGTTGACTGACTGACGAAGGTGAATTAATTTGTCTGAAAATCTCTCGCCACCCCAAGATTCTGGTGGAGTTATGGAGGAGTCATCACCATATGTGGAGGCAGTGGCGGATGTCAATTGTGACAAGGTAGAATGCATGTCATCCTGCATAAGCCGACTATCAAAATATGTTGAGAGAAGTTCTAGAAAGCCGACAAGTGAAATGTCACCGTCAAAATGTGAATTCGTTTATTTCACGACTACATATTATAAAGGACCCAGCCGCACCTTTAGTTTCTCAAATTATCATATTATTTAAGAGTAATATATGTGTCAAAACATAAATATTTGAACAGTTCATGTGCAAATCCAGCAATACTGAAGAAAAGGGGATTTCAATTAGTCTCGTTTATTTAATCATCTATCTAATTGCTGACAGGCAGTGAAGTAACTTTAACACAATGATCATGCATCAGATATGGATTTGTTAAGTTACGTTGTTCAGCATTGTGGGGGAAAATTAATTCTGAATTAATGTATTATAACTGCAAGACAAGAAGAATACCATCTTTTGTCCCATGCAATTTCTGGCTCACAGAGGCACACCAATAACTGGTCCAAAAATATGCAAAATATAACTAAAGGTGGCATTTCGTATATACTTTTTGCCACTTGAAAATATGTTACTAGACCTACAAAAGTGAACTTAAGGTTTTGAGCACAACTTTCAAAGCAAATTTACTTTCCAAATTTCGCTGGACAATATGGCAAACTTTGATGCATCAGGAAGTTTCCAAGTGTTCCATGAAATATATATTATTATTGCTAAACTTTCCAATCCAGGACAATCAAGTTTTCTATGCTATCACTAAACAAATTAAGTTTGTATACAACTAAACAACTCATTTTCAAAAAAAAAAAAAAAACTCATTTTCTTTAGCCAAAAGGTATTGCGGTAAAGTGATGCTAGACAAAGTGCAAGACATGATACTAGCATGTTCCATTAAAAAGTTACAGGACTTCCAAAAACAAGCTCTTCTATTGAGGGAGTATTAGTAATGCCTTGTCATTGTCAAGAATATTGAATAAGATTCCAAAGATCGTCAAAGATTGCAATTATAATATTTCCTTTTAGTGTAGGATTACTTTCCTTAGTAGTAGATTGCATGATATTTCCTTTTATATTTATTTCCTTTTACAGTTATTTGTAACCCTATAAATAGGGTCTTTTACTTTGTAATAGAAACAAGTTTATTATATACAATTTATAATATTCTTCACATGGTATCAGAGCAGTTTCGATCCTAAACAAATTAACTTTTGAATTTCGTTTCCGGCGAGCGGCCTTGAGTCGCTCGTCCGGCTACCAATGTTTTTCTTTTTTATTTTCTTTTCGGATGTATCACTACAAAGTCGCATCACATTCCGGTGGCCACAACTCAGTTTCTGCAGTTTGTTTGGAGTTTCTTCGACTTTTGGTAATCTGCAGTTTGTTTGAAGTTTTTTCAGCTTTTGGTAATCTGGAACTTGATCCAGTTTATTTGGAATTTGGTTTATTATGTCCAGTTCATCTGGATTTTGGTTCAGTTCATCTGAAATTTGGTTTAGTATATGTCCAGTTCATCTGGAATTTGGTCCAGTTCATCTGGAATTTGGTTCAGTTCATCTGAAATTTGGTTTATTATGTCCAGTTCATCTGGAATTTGGTCCAGTTCATCTGGAATTTGGTTTAGTTCATTTGGAAATTTGGTTTGCAGTTTGGCCCAGTTGATGGGATTGAAAATTTGGTTTGTTTTTGGTTCTCGTTGTTTCTTTGGAGTGTTCTTGAAGTGGTTTTGAAGTGGTTCTTTGTTGTCCTTGGTCTCTCGTCGTCAGTACTTTTCGTCGTTGGTTGCTTTGATTTGGATTTCTTCTTCGTGGGCATAAATATTGTCATCATCGTTAATTCATGATTACAAATTGATGATTTTACCAGCATCAATTTGAGGGGGGATGTCAAGAATATTGAATAAGATTCTAAAGATCGTCAAAGATTGCAATTATAATATTTCCTTTTAGTGTAGGATTACTTTCCTTAGTAGTAGATTGCATGATATTTCCTTTTATATTTATTTCCTTTTACAGTTATTTGTAACCCTATAAATAGGGTCTTTTACTTTGTAATAGAAACAAGTTTATTATATACAATTTATAATATTCTTCACAGTCATAAAATGAGAGAGAGGTTAATCATTAAACTAAAAAAAATGTAAACTTTAGACATATTATTTGGTTGAATGATTCCGGACTAGAGAGGAGCCCCAAAAGAAACATTTTTAGATTAGTCCCCAGAAAAATACAATGGCAAAGATAAGAAGGAATGGAATCAGTGTATATAATCTCATATGCACCAGTGTTTATACCTATATTATAATAACATAAACCCAGGGCAATCATCCAGTTAATTCCTTCAAAATAATTGATGGTAAAAAAAAGTGTCACTTGTTGGATTCAATACCGTAACTGAATTTTAACATCATATATGCATGTATGCATAGCACAAACTGGACAATTTCAAAGTGTTAAAGAGCATCTCCAAGAGATTCTTTAAACATAAAATGTTCTCTATTTTAAGGAGTCAACCCCTAAAATTATGCTCCAAGAGTCTTTAAATTAACATTTTAATGTATAAAGTGGGTTAAACTCTTCAAATTTGGAGAATCAAACCCACTTTTTATAATTAAATGCACTCTGCACTCAAGTCTCAAAGTATTTCAATTTTCAATTGAGGAAAATTATATAATAATTTAGAGAGAAGCTAGTGAAAATAAAAGATAGAAAAAAATAATAAATATTTTTTGGGAGTAGTAAAATTATGTTTTAAATATAAAGAGTCAGCTGGAGTACATAAAAAAATTTACTCTCTAAATTGTAGAATATACACTTAAAAAATGGAGATTCTCTTGGAGATGATCTTATACGTGGATGAATCTCCACATTTCTTACTAAATCTAGATCAAGCAACCAACATATAACTAATTCCTCACTAATAAATAGATAAAAAAGAAAAGGAAAAACACTGATGCGGGTAAAAAAACACCTGTTTGGAAGTTGAACTGGATTTCCAGTCAAAAATTGGATGGCTATCATTGGCCGCCTCCTCTGAAAGAGCAAACCTCCTAGAAGAAGGATACAGAAAAGATGGTTTCTTATCTAGGTCTTTCTTTGGACCCTCACGATCACCCCACAATTTATCAAGGGAGGGTGTAATTGGTTGAACTTCCACAAGTGGAGAAAACACCTCCATATCATCCTTGAAGTTATAACTGCGAGGTGCATGTAATCTAGCCAGAGTTCCACCTGTCAAGAAGCTGCTTCTAACAGATGTTTCTTCTGCAGTAGACAAGCTTAGAGTGCTTAATTGGTGAAAAAAATACATGCTGGAAAAGAAAATAATTCTGCAGAAGAACCTGAATTACTAGGATTTCGAGATCCGAACACTGATGTGGATGTTGAAAGGCTTGAGGATGTCATAGAAGGAAGTGGATCAGGCATCAAAAACGAGTCTCCTACATCACCTGCCAGGAGCACAGTTTCATCTGTGCAGCTGCTTTCATTTACAGTTACAGGCTTTGATCTCTGCCAGCAAAGACTTGAGACAGCCTGGGTAAGATCGCATCATATTATGTAAGTATGATGAAGTTGATCAAAAGTCTTGTGGGGCGGTTATATTTACAATAACGATCAAACATATGATTTTAACTTTTGAAACTGACCTTCTGTCGTATCTGCAGACATTGTAAAGCATTATGCCATTAACTTTTTGCTATGCCTAATAGAATTAGCATTCAGGATTGGTGACACAGATAACTAACAGGTTTTATAGTGACACTTGGGATCTGTTTGGGATAACTTAATACTTTTTGTAGAACAACTTCCTGAGAAAGCTGCCTTGGGCTATCTCCTTCTAAAAGCTCTTCTGGTTAGACAACACAATTTTAGAAAATTATCCACAAGCGCCCAAAAGCAGCTCCTAGTTTTTCAAACCCATGCCACAGGCCCTTAGCCACTGATCACACCCCAAGAAACAACTATAGACTAATATGGTAGGCAGTAAATTGTGCAGGAGACATTTTTCACTTAAGAGATGGAAGAGCAAAGATGTGTCTTGAATGACGGCTAATATCTTCTTGGTTCATGAAACTGGATTGGAAAAAATTGGCCCTAGGACCAGATAAATAATAACATTCAGATTATCTAATAATCATGAACTAGGGGAACCGACTTTAATACACTATTCCAACATCTGAACTACCGATAAGGACACATTTTAGGTAGTAGAAAACCAAACAGTCAGACTTTTGACAACTGTGGAGGCATGAAAATGTACACCAACAACATTATAATCACAAAATGCTTTTGTAACCACTTGCAAAACATGCCACTACATATTAGACAAAATTTCCCAAGCTAAAAGTTCAACTAGAAATAATGAGACACGTAATCACCTCAGAATTCCCATAAGCACGAAGAACAGTGATTGGTTGTGGCTTCCCACGAACATCATAGAATACAATCTGACCAGTTGTCGTACCGGCTGCCAGGGTTAGTCCATCATCTGTGAATGCCAGGGCAGAAAAAGGTGCCTCATAAGGAATGCAAGAAGTCAGCTTCTTAGATCCTGAGTCAAAAGTGTATAACTTCATATCCAGACCAACACTAGCAATAATCTGTCAGATCACAAGAGTAAAATGAGAACAAGCAATTGCTAGTTGGCACGTGACTTCAGAAAAGAGCTCCATTCTACCAATATTAATGTCCATGCAGAGAATAAAAAATTCAAGCTCGTATGATGAGGAGACCTTGTCATTTAATGGTGAAAAACTAATGCCGGAAGTTGGTGCAGAATGCTGCTTCAACCAAGAGACCTATGAAATTCAAGAAAAAGAACTTAAAACCCAATAACAACAAACACTCAGAATTCAATAACGGGCAATCAAAACAATCTAGAATGTACAGTTAATGATGTCCGTACTTTAATATGAAATTAACAGGATTTAATTAACAGATAACGATCGGTTGATCCTGAACATGAATACAAGAAATCTTGACCTCGTTTATTAAGAAAGATGGAAACTTCTTGATATTAAGTTTGGGATGGCCTTGACAAAATGGTTTCTTAATGTGAATAGGTTTGCGTCATCAGACAGTGTCTTAAAAACGTCCAAAATATCCCACTATTTTGTGGAGAACAGAGGACGAAAGAAAAAAATTAATACAAAACTGCAGATTTTGCTACAATTGGATAACCAATTTAACACGTGACTTTAGGATGTTAACATAATAGACCAGTAGAAAAGCCCCACATATTTGCAATAATAGATTAGCCACACAAGAATGATGTAACAAAGTAAATCATTATACATAACAATAATACATTATAATTTATATTTTATACTATTAACCTTTGGGCTGCGACCAGTTGTATCCCACAAGTGGATGGATCCGTCATCCCCAGCAGTAACCAAAAGGTGCCTGCTCATTCGAGAATAATCGAGCACCCCCAAAACCTGGTCTTGAAATTATCAAACAAAGATATAGCATATCAGAAAGCAAAGCATACGACAAATAATCAAAATTAAATGCGTTCTATGAAGCTTTGCAGCCACACTGGAGCTTGGAAACAGCATATACAACCTGTCCATTAGGATCCTTCAGTTCAGCAGCCCTTGTACCAGAAGCAAGGTTGTGAAGTATAAGATCCCCTTTACGACTAATGGAAGCTATGTGCTCATCTTTGCAGTTGTACAATGCACCTGCTATTGTATCAGTGTGACCTCTCAACCATTTGACGCAGCGCTTCTTCTGCAAATCCCATATTCTTACAATTTGACCAGTTCCACCAGAGCAAAGATATCGGGATCCTTTGTTGCTAAAGCTGATTGTTGATATAGACTCATGTGGCTTATATGTGGTGAGAGAAGATCAAACAGATTTTTCCAAGAAAAACAGTTAGTTGAAATGTGGAAAACCAAATTTTGGGTCATATGCATCAATCAAGCAACTTGAGTGAATGGACACAGGGACATAATTAATCAGTAAAGACTTCAAATTGCAGTGTAATATCTTCTACCATTAGTCTACTCTATAGTACTTCATTAGCGTAATGTTGGCACAAAATATCTTTAAGCTCCACTCTTGCTATCAAAACTCAAGAAAATATGAGGTCGTGTCTATTGTGTTTGTTTCCTCTGAAACACACAGATCTCTACACTTTGCCCTGGAACTTCTTGGCACACCCACAACCAAATAAAGAAAACCCAATAACTTCTATATCTCACATGATATAAGTATTTTAACTGTTCTCCATAACTACCATGATCTTCCTCTAGTCGATGAAATTTAAACTTGATTCAAAGACGACAAGTACACATTAAAACCCACTCCCCCGAATAATATACTTGCGATTTCCCAAAAATTCTAATCTTTGTTATAATTCTGACAGAAAATAACTATAAAGTAGAAAATTTACCTCAATACTTTCCCCACTATCGGTTTTGGCAGGGACAGTCCACAAACCCTGTCCATTTTTCCAACGAAAAGATATCTTCTTATCATCGCCGGCACTGGCCACCACCAAATCTACACAAACGTTACAAAAACAAAGTATATTTTCAATTCATAAATAGAAAACGGAAATCTTAATTCATGCACAAATATAAAAATGGAATTGTCCTTACTGTTGCAGTTCCACTTGACTGAGTTGACTCGGAAACTCGGAGATGGAGCGTAGGAAAGTACACAGGGGTCTCGTGGCTCCGTTGAGATGTCGAAGAGCTTGACAGTGTCGCCGCCGCTCGCCGCCAACAGCAGCTTTATCGATTCCGTGGAATTCATATTTACACTTCCACAAAGTGTATGTTCATACGTCTCGGATTCAGTTTTCTACAGATGATTAATTGTATTACGAAAAAGGAAACGGAAAATATATGAAATTGAAAACAAGTTTGGTGGCTGATGATGATGATTTTTGCTGCGTGTGAGAGAGTGAAGAGTAGGATTGGAAGGTAAAATTTCAAAAAGATTCGGGAAAAAATTAGGGCGTCCTTTACGAAATTTTTTTGGTTAATTTTGCGATTAGTTCAGCGCGGCAATTGGAAAGCAGTAAAATCCAAAAGATATTAAAAAGGTTATCGGTGTGTTTGATAGTCCAAGATTTTTCATGAAAAATGAAAAATATTTTTCAACTTTACATTTTGTCTTGTTTGATGCAAAAACTTTTTCATGAAATTACTTTTCTTGACTTGCTTCACATATGTGCAATTTTTTTGAATTGGTGGAAAACCAATTCCCACCAATTTGGCGAGAATTGGTTTTCTAGCCGGCCATCTTTTTTTTTTTCTTTTTTTTTTTTAACAATTGAAAGAAATTTTATCCATAATTGTGAAAAAAAAAATTCCTTTAATGAACAATTTCTACGAAAAACAAAGTCAAACGAACACCAAAAGATCCAAAATTTCAACATTTTCTAAGTGAAAAATTATACCAAATCAAACACAATTAATTGCAATCAAACGAACCCTTAGAACAATCTGAGCATGGTCAAAATCCAGAGCACAAAGTAACAAAATTAAAAGTTGCAGCGACGATCCCTAACATTTTCATTTTTTCAGATTTTATCCTATCCTTCATTTTTGTGTTAGAAGAAGTCCCTAACCTTTTATAAATTATAAATACGCAGCTAAGGTCCATTTCGACAGAAACAATCCAAAACACCGTAGTTGACCTCAAAAAATTAAAAAAATCAAGTATATTGACCCTTTTTAGTAGGTGCAATTCTGTCCAATCAGTATTTCTCATTTGATTTAAAAATTGAACAGTAACCAATTTTTTTCACTCATCATTCATGTTGCACAGAGAAAGAAAAACAGTCATATTCTATAATGGTGAAGAAAGCCATGAATCTGATCATAATGTTGAAAATTTTGCTCGTCACACACAATGCCCCCTTCCTGTTCCTGCTACGATTATTATTATTTTTTTCAAATTTCTGAAAATGATAGGGCTCTATGTTACGCACTGAGCCGTGATGTTGTTTCTTCTACTATAATATTACATGTTTTTTAGTGTTTTATAGATTTGGGTGTACCATACAACGTGCAATAGATATGAGTTTACATTATGTATTCATGTACTGTGAGACTATGATTTGGACCTAATGATCATTTTGTTTGAATTTGTTTTACAGGAGAAAATTATACTTATTTCACCATAAAGCTACACCATAGTGGTATATTATTTGCCAAGATGAGCAATTTTGTGTACGAGCATGATAAGATAACATATCTTGACTACGTGATTTCAATAGATTTCTATTGGATAGTGTCTTGAAGATGTTGGGATATCCCCAAAAAAATGAGGTATTTGTATAAGGTTGAAAGAAGAGATTTTGTAAGGCATTGTTCTGGTTGGTGAGGGATGCAGACTTCATGAATTTAGCGAAGTTGCTTAGGGATAAGAAGAATACTAAGCTGTGGTGTTTGCCCGTGGTTGAAGTGTTGGAATTGCCATTAGATGAAAATGTGAGAAATGATATTTCAGTTGTGGATGGTTTTGGAGAAGGTGGAAGAAAGAAGGAATGCAGAGGATAATGGTCACCTTGAGCACTATATACAGTATGTTGTGGAGGTGTATGACGATTTTGTAGACGGTGATGATCTGTATACAGTTGATAAGGTTGAGAGTGTAAGTGAAATAGATGAAATACAAACAAACGCGGATGGTGATCATGAGGTACATGTTGAAGTAGAAGTTAACATGGATGATAATACTGATGGAGATGCTGATATTAGGACATGAGCTCAAGAGGTGAAAATGTATGGGTTGTAATGGATGAACTTGTAGGTGATATTGATTTTGGGGCTGTAGTTGTTGAAAATCTAGAGCTTACAGTCGATGAACTTGTAAATGTTGAAGTGAAGGCAATAGTAGAGGAACTTACAGAATACACAATGGATGAGGATGAGGAACCTGTAGATGTTGAAATGGAGGCTACAACTGAGGAACCCGTAGTTGAACACGAACATGCAGTTGAAGATAGTGCGCCCATCGTTGATGATACTCCATATGAACCTGTAGTTGAAGTTGAAGTGGAGGCTACGGAGGATGAACCTGTAGTTGAACATGCTGATAATGCACCAACTGGTGAAGAAAATGTGATGGACAATTTTCCAAGTGATGGGGGAACCTGTGGTCCTCCCTACTGATAATGCACCACATGTTGAAGAACCTGCGGTTGAACATGATGGGGATTATGAATTAGAAGGACATTTGGAGGACTTTAGTGATTCAAATATGATCAAGAGGAAAATGTAGCCGAAGATGAGGGCGATGAAGATGCATTCTTCATGTTGATTGATCCTCTTCATATTGGTGATGATAACATGGGGGATGAAAATCAGAGCAATGCATATACTACAAATGGTGATGGAACAGACTACAATGACTCAAATAACCTAAAATTTCATTATTGTTTTTTTTTTTGAAAAATATGTGGTTAAAAAAGAAGAAGTTTTTTTGAAATTATGTGTAATATTATTTTTTTGAAAATATGTGATTAATAAGAGATGAGAGAAAAATGAATTATAATTTTAATGGAGGTCAATGACTTAGTATCACGATAACTTTAGGACTTGTATAATAAAAAAAGAAAACAAATATTACAAATTATTATTATTTTTTCGTAAAAATATTTCATAATACCGAGGGAACGAAAGGCTTTATTAGATTTTGTATTTGTATTTTTCTATTAAAAGTCTATACATGAAAGATATACAATAGATTCAAAGTAATTGACATTTTGAATAACTCATTATTTTTTAAAGATTTTGCCCCTATTTGATGCACGCTTTTAAGGAAACTTGTAAGACACATGTGCAATGTACATGCCATAGTATAGTTGACTATATGATAGCGTAAATATAAAAAAAATTATTTGTCTTAAGCATTAGTCACACATTAAACTTAAAACACTTGAAATGATGATATGTGACAAAAATAATATTAAGAGATTTAATTCAAATCTTATTTTCTAGGCTTTGCGTTTGAAGGTCTCTTTGTTCTTTAAAAAAAAATCAGGACATAGATGATTAGATGTTGGTGCCCTGTTAAAGAGATAATGAAGTTTAATCTAGCTCTCTTTTTTTACCTATTAAGGTAATGCATTATGTCTCCTTTATCTCGTGCTAATAGAATCTCCAATTACATGTATTAGTTGCATTAATATTTAATTTATTTACTAAGACTCCATGCAAGACGTATATAGTCAAGACTAATTAATTAATAATAATACAGTGAAGAATTTAGGACAAATCAAGGGTCTCTATCAGTATTAAAACAACAACGCAACGAAAACTTCCATCATAGAGGCAAAAAAGAATGATTAACGATCACCTAATTTCATAAATTCCGTCGAATATTTTTTCAGCATGTTCCAGTTATACTATACATTAAATCCATTTTAAAAAAATGAAAATAATCCACTTCATAGAAGATGCTAATCTACCAGCGCTGCATGATGTAAGAAGATTCTTCTGAAAATTATTGAGTTCCTTCAATATTCATTTTGACGCCATAAATTTACCATTTTTAACTGTAGAAACTGAAAAAAAAAATGAAATTGAGAGAAATTGGTGTGATTATGGGGATTGAGGGTGTGGTAGAAAAGAAAAATTAACGATTATGATTTTACATTTAATAATTTAAGATAATTTTTATATTTAAATTTAATGACAATATATTTATTATTATCACATTTTAATTTTTTTTAAAAAAAATTTAAATCGATCCAAATGAATATTCATATTGTGAAATATCAAATCAAACGAAAAATTGTAGGAAAATAAAGTTCGAAAAAATGACATTGGAATGTGGTTGTGATTGAGAAGAAACATAAACAATCACGACTTTATATTTCACAATTAATGTAAAATTATTTTTGATATTTAAAATTTATCGATCATATATTTATCATGGCCGCACTTCAACATTTGGATTAGCCGAGCCGAGCCGAGCCGAGCCATAACAATACTGAATCAAACGTAAAAAAAAAGAAATAAATAAATAAATAAACTTAGAAGGCTTAGCCGAGCTGCCGAGACATAAAAATACTAAATCAAACGACAAAAAAAAAAAAAAAATCCAAAAACGGCTTAGATGATCGAGCCGAGCCGAGCCATAAAGCTATTTGGCTTGACTCGGCTTATTAACAGTGACCACCAAGCGACTCTTTTATTTATGTAGCATAAAGCATTTTAAATATTGATGTGATAGAAAATAATCAAATATGTGGTTAAAAAAGAAGAAAAAATTTTGAATTTGTGAGTAATATTATTTTATTGAAAATTTTGTGGTTAAAAATGAGTATTAAAAGAATGATTTTTTGGTAGAACGTGGATCAAACAGAAGCTTTTAGTAAGTCTTGACTTGACACTGCAGGCTTTTAATTTTTTTCAATAAGTCTAGATTAAGACCATGTTTGGTCACAATTAAAATTGAAAATATATCTGTTGTTGATTCCCACTCGTCTAATAAGGTCAACAATAACGACTTATTTTTCAATTTTAATCTCTACTAAACATGCTCTAAATATATACCTTGATAAATTACAGTAAACGTTAATGTTTATTTGGAACTATTAATAAAATTAGTTAAAAAGTAGCATCTACCAAGCTCCATTTCTCATCGCATACATCACCTTTTAATGGGCATAGACATACCCCATTACTTTTTTATACGTTTTATAAATTGATTTGCATTCTAAAATAATCAATCATATGGGAGGAAGATATCCTTGGTATCTATTTGAGCCCTATTTTTAGAAGAATAAATTTTGTAATAGTGATATTTTTGAAAAATGTGTAATTGAAAAAAGGAAAACAAAAATTGAATTTACGGATTACAAATTATTTTATGAAGAAAATGTGTGGTTAAAAAAGAGTTTCAAAGAAAAATAAATTTTTTGATAATGGAGCTATGAATTTCCTAGTTATCGTTTGATCCAGTTCAATCCCATTAGAGAAAGGTGCAGACTCAATTTTCGGAACCAAAACAAAGAATAATGTTATTTATGATTGAGCATCGATGATGTGGCTATTTATGTGGAATAATATGATAGAACAGTTCAACCCTATCACATTATTTCACCTAAATTGCCACATCACCAATTTTTTATCATTAAATAACAAACAAAAGACATAAAACCAACCATCAACCTCAAATTTAACACAGATTCTAGTTAGAAAAACTCTTTAAAACTTGCACACAATTTAGTTCTCAATAAACTGGCAAAAATGCCGGCTATTCCATGGCAAGAATGGCCATGTTTGGTGGTTGAGCTTCCCAACAAATTATATGTACATGGAACACCCTTTCTATAAAGGGATAGAATGACGTTTAAGGCTTATAATTCATGCTACTACCAGTAATAAAGGTCATTCTTAATCATACTACATTCTTTAAGATAATGTAAAGACGAGCCGAGTGCTTATTTCTTGGTCAGAGAGATACCCGGGCGGGGCTGCAACTGGGATTCATTCTAAATAGAAAATGGTGCCTGCACCCAGACAAACAAAAAGTCTTAATGAAATATGGGGTAAGTGCATAAATCCTGTGATGGCCAAAAACTCAATTCGCAAGCTACAGACACCGATAAAATTTCATATTGATTATTTTTATACTTCCAGTTGATGCAATATGTATGAAGTAAATGAAAAATAAAAGAAATGGCAGAAATTTAGCAAAAGTAATATCCCTACCGACACCACTGAGCATCGAAAAATAAAAAGAATGAATCAACTCAAATAGTACATAGTACAAGGTAAAGAGAAAAAATGCCCAAAACATGAGATCCAACAATAATATACAAAATGTGAAATGAATCCCAAATTTGGGATGTAAGACCACAAAAATAAAAGGAAACAACAAAAAATTCAAGTTTTAATTCATCAATAAAAAAGATGCCCTTTCTGGGGAAATAATTAATTTAGTTTCTTTTACAGGGGTTAAATTACCCATCTTTACAGTAGGCCTCAATAATGTCACGTTAAAAGGCACTTTGAGGCAAGCCTAATTACTGCAAGGTGCATATGCCTACAGAGACATGCTTTTCTATGTTGTCTTGGGGGTGCTTCTCCTCTGGCTTGCCACGAGGTGAGCCCTGGGATGAGTCTCAGTAATCAGTTTTAAAATATTGAACCCAGGCCAAGTCCAAGAATGCAACGAAGCAGCAACGCTTTTGCAGACATTTGGGCAGCAGTATAATTACAAACAAGAACTTTACTGCCTAGCTCAAAAACAATTATTTTTGTTTGTCATCAAACGATGGTGAACATTTTTATATGTTCTGTCACGTATAAATATTTGATAATTCAGCCTCAAATGCATGTATATCTGATTTAATAAACAGCAACACAATTGAGATATATCAATCTTTTCAAACTGAGATATAGTTCATTTCTACCTAGGCTTTCTACAACCGTATGGAAATTCTTAGACACCTCAACTTAAAATGATAATTCCCCCACTGCTATATCTATTTATACATGCATATATACTCTCTAAAAAAATTTGTACAAAGATTGCCAATCCATACACCATCTGCCAAAGATTTAGGTTTTGATAGATCTTGCATGTCTTAGTATCCAAACGCTTGTTTAGTTCCAAGTCGCCCATTGGGTCATTATGATACCAAACATGTAACTGCTTACAAATACGGTTACACAAACATGTATCATTAAAAGGTGCTACTAATTTAACTAAGATAAGTGAATTAACTAGCTCCCATTAAACTCTGTCAAACAAGGCCTAACTATATTTCTCCTACAAGATACTTCAGCAGAATAACAAGAGCAAATGGTACAGAACCAGCAATAAGTATAGAAAGGAGGAAGATATTTTAGCAGAACTTACAAGAGAGAGTGATGTAGAACAAGAAGCATATAAAACAGTGGAGAGATGTGAAAATCTAACAAAGGGAGAAATGAAGGCAAGAACAAGCAAGAAACAAGATAATCCCAGATAACAACCTATATGTACCAAAGAGTGAAATTTTTCATCTATAAGTTGACTCGTTCATTCTCCAATAGCCAGTCATCTCAATTTGAACCACTCCTGATGTGAATAGGAAATTTTACCAAAACATTTTGGGATGATATGCAAAACGTATTGAAAAGAAGATGAAAAAGTGACCTAAACATGACAAACAATCAGGATGTCAAAATGTCACAAATGAGAGGTAATGACAAAATTATGAGCACATTTCAACAGACACAGAATTCAAAATATCCTAATAAACTGGACACGATTCAACAAAAAGCTGAAAATTTACATATTTAAAAATTGCCAAGACAAGATAATGAAAGGCCCCTGATAAAATATACCTATTCTAGAAGGAATAAGAAGAATGAGGGAGGGGACAGCAGTAACAAATTCTGTTAGCCAGAGAGGATGAGGTGGCCAAGGCAATTACAGGCATACTATAAATAGACATCAAATGGAGAAGAGGAGATATCAATTATCAAGTAGAAAGACACCTGGGAGAGTGCAGCCCTCTCGAACGGCTGAATTCCTTTCTTTGCATTATGTAACTTTCCCTTTAATTCAATCAATACACGGAATCTCTTTTCTGTCACTTGTTACTTCTTTTAAATTCAGTTCTTGCTGTGTGGAATCTTATCAAACTGGTATCAGAGCACCATGACCCTTTCGGATCGAGTGGGAGAACTTGAACAAAAAATGGAACTCCGGCACCATGAGCTTCACGCCGGACTGGAATCTCTAAAGTCAGAATTTAAATTAATGCAAGCAGGGATGATGGAAAAACTCGAGTCACTGCTACGAGCCCGGGACAGCTAGGAAAGGGATCGAAAGGAGAAGGATCCCACAACACCAGTTACCTCGGCATAAACGGGGGTGACCTACACGAAAGCTAGTTGTAGTCAAGACAATGGAAAGATTACGAGCTGTGACGGGCAAGGGAACCAGTGAATACGGCGGCTAGAGATGCCCGTGTTCGAGGGTGCCGATCGGACAGCTGGGTATTTCGGGTAGAGAGGTATTTTAGTGTGAATCGACTTACGGAGAAAGAAAAAGTGGAAGCTGCTACTGTGTGCCTTGACGGAGAAGCACTGGCCTGGCTTAAATGGGAGGAACGGCGACGACCCATGAAAAATTGGGAAGAGTTTAAAGTTCAATTGCTGCGGATGTTCCGTTCATCGCAAGAAGGATCGCTATGTGCCCAATTTCTGTCTCTCCAACAGAATTCCACAGTGAGGGAGTATCGCCGGCGATTCGAAACCTTGGCATCGCCATTAACGGAGCTACCGGAGGAGGTGATGGAGTGCAATTTCCTTAATGGCCTTAAGCCAGATATCAGGGCAGAGGTCCAATTGTTGAGGCCAGTGGGCTTGGAGCAGATTATGGAGGTGGCCCAGAGAGTGGAGGACCGAAATTCCATTACCCAGAGAGGCCCATCAACTATTAGCCAATTAAGCCCAAAAGCATCCCCTACCATAACCCAAATCCACCCCAAAATACTTACAATTTTGGCAGAAACATACTTCCCGTGAAATTCAGCAACCCGCACCCGAATTTCAGCAACCCACGCCCTAATTTCTTCCCCAAAAATCACACTACCTTCAAGAAACTCACTGACAGTGAAATCCACGCTAAAAGAGAGAAGGGACTCTGTTACAAGTGCGATGAGAAGTTCACTATTGGGCACAAATGCAAGAATAAAGAGCTACAAGTATTGGTGATTCGCGAAATGGAGGAAGGCGAGGAGCAACGGGTGGACGGGACTAGCGAAGTGAGCTTCGACCCCGAGGGAACTGACGACGAAACAGTCGGCGTCGAGGAAGGAGGCAGTGGACCGGGTCAGTCTATGGAGCTGTCCATTAATTCGGTTGTAGGCTTGACAGCTCCGGGAACTATGAAATTGAAGGGAATGCTCGAACAGAGAGAGGTAGTGGTACTTATCGACAGCGGGGCCTCACACAATTTCATCTCGGCAGAACTGATACAGCAGCTGGGCTATCCATTGTCAGGTACTACAAGCTATGGGGTGATAATGGGTACAGGATTAACAGTAAAGGGGGAAGGCGTATGTCGACGGGTGTCCCTGCGGTTACCTGGATTGACGATAATGGAAGATTTCTTACCTCTGGAGCTGGGTAGTTCGGATTTGATTTTAGGAATGCAGTGGTTACAGAAATTGGGGAAAACACAGGTGGATTGGAGGACCTTGACGATGTCCTTCGATGTGGCGGGAACTAAGGTTACCATACAAGGAGACCCAAGTCTCAGTAAAACGCCTATTTCCTTGAAAACAATGTGGAAGGCTTTCAGGAAGCAGGGTGAAGGGCTATTTTTGGAATTTGGGAGCATCACGGTTAGCCACAACCTTTCGCCACCCCAACCTTCTGCGTTCATCATGGACGTTCTGGAGGAGTTCGATTCAGTCTTCCAGTTAGTGTTCGACCATACCGGTACCCACACTTCCAAAAAAATGAGATTGAGCAATTGGTGTGAGAGATGCTAGCTGCAGGAATCATTCGACACAGTACAAACCCTTTCTCAAGTCCGGTGCTCTTAGTCAGAAAGAAGGATGGGGGCTGGAGGTTCTGCGTGGATTATAGAGCTTTAAATAAGGTCACCGTCCCGGATAAGTTTCCAATTCCAGTCATTGATGAGCTACTTGACGAGCTAAATGGGGCGACCATATTCTCAAAGATTGACCTTAAGTCGGGGTATCATCAGATCCGAGTAAAGGCAGAAGATGTTCCAAAAACAGCCTTCCGAACCCACAAAGGCCATTATGAATTTCTCGTCATGCCATTTGGCTTGACTAATGCACCATCCACTTTTCAATCCTTGATGAATACCATCTTCAGAGAGCAACTCGGGAAATATGTGTTGGTCTTTTTTGACGATATCCTAGTTTATAGTCGCACAGAGATGGAACATCGGGAACATTTACAAAGGGTTTTGTAGATTTTGAGGGATAATCAACTGTATGCCAACCGGAAAAAATGCTCATTCGGACAGAAAAAGGTAGAATACCTGGGACATATAATCTCAGAAAAAGGGGTAGCAGTCGACGGGTCTAAAGTGGCAGCCATGTTAGATTGGCCAAGGCCAAAATCACTGAAAGAGTTGAGAGGGTTCCTGGGGCTGACAGGATATTACCGGCGATTCATGGAAGCGTACGGGAAAATAGCTTGGCCACTAACTCAACAACTAAAGAAGGATAGTTTCGGTTGGAATGAAGCGGCAGAGGATGCTTTCACCAAATTGAAGTTAACCTTAACCACCGTACCAGTTTTGGCCCTTCCGAACTTTTCACTACCTTTTGTGATCTAGACTGATGCATCAGGGCACGGTTTATGGGCTGTATTAATGCAAAATCAGAGACCTATCGCGTATTTCAGTCAGGTTCTTCCACCAAGAAGAATAAATACATATATGAAAAGGAACTCATGGCGATTGTATTAGCAGTACAGAAATGGAGGCACTATCTGCTGGGAAGAAAGTTTGTGGTGCGAACTGATCAAAAGAGCCTTAAGTTTCTTCTTGAACAGAGACCGGTGAATGTAGAGTATCAAAAATGGCTGGCTAAATTGTTGGGATTTGACTTTGAGATAGAATACAAGCCGGGATTGGAAAACAAGGCAGCCGACGCCTTATCACGTAAAGAGTCAGCAGCAACATTAATGGCCCTCAGCGTCCCGCACACACTACAGTTAGAGGAAGTAAGGGAATCAGTGGAAGAAGACCCACACTTAGGCCGCATTGTTACTACCCTAAGGAGTGATCCTCTTTCCTTTCCGGGCTATACCTTAGTTGGAGAAACCTTGATGTATAAAGATCGTATCACCTTACCCCAGGGGTCTCCCCTTATCCTATTGGCACTGCAAGAAGGGCATGACAACAAGGTGGGCGGACATGGAGGTTTTCTCAAGACGTACAAAAGAGTAGCTGGGACATTTCATTGGGTCGGCATGAAAAGGGATATTCGAGCCTATGTTACCGCCTGCGTAATTTGCCAACAACACAAATACTCCACATTAGCACCGGCCGGGCTCCTACAACCACTTCCGATACCGGAACAGATATGGGAGGACATTTCTATGGATTTCATAGAAGGGTTGCCAAAATCAGAGGGGTTCGATTCAGTTTTGGTGGTGGTCGACCGCTTAAGCAAGTATGCCCATTTCATTGGCCTCAAACATCCCTTCACCGCACCATCAATGGCTGCAGTCTTTGTGAAAGAAGTGGTTAAGTTGCACGGAATTCCACGATCGATCGTATGAGATAGAGACAAGGTGTTTTTGAGCAAATTTTGGGGTGAGTTGTTTCGTTTACAGGGAACGAAACTGAAACACAGTTCGACCTACCACCCTCAAACCGACGGGCAGACAGAGGTGGTAAATCGAGGGGTGGAAACCTACCTACGCTGTTTTACATCAACGCGTCCGAAAGAGTGGTTTCGATTCTTGCATTAGGCTGAGTTTTCATACAACACCTCCTTTCACGTGTCGACACGTCTCACCCCTTTTCGCATAGTTTATGGTCGAGACCCTCTGCCTCTATTACGGTTTGAAAAGGGAACAACTGCAGTATCATCTGTGGACCAACAGATGGCTGAGAGGGATAAAGTTTTGGAAGAGCTCAATGGACCAACAGATGGCTGAGAAGGATAAAGTTTTGGAAGAGCTCAATGGACCAACAGATGGCTGAGAAGGATAAAGTTTTGGAAGAGCTCAAGCTACACTTGCATCGAGCTCAACAACAGATGAAAGAAAGGGCTGACAGGAACAGAAGGACAGTGGAATATGCCACAGGTGACATGGTCTACCTGAAGATGAGGCCCTACCGCCGCAAGTCTCTAGCACAACGCAGTAATGAGAAGCTTGCTCCCCGTTATTACGGACCCTACAAAATCTTAGCTAAGGTGGGCAAGGTTGCCTATCGTCTGGAGCTGCCAACGGAGGCTCAAATTCACTTAGTATTCCACGTATCACAACTACGCCGAGCAGTGGGAAAACATCACTTACCTTCCCAGTTACCCCTCAACCTTGGAGCTAATTGGGAATTAATGGTCGAGCCAGAGGCATTGATAAGGGTCAGAGCTGTTCCTCAAGGATCACCAGCTGGATTGGAGGTGCTGATTCACTGGAAAGGCTTATCACCCTTGGAAGCAACTTGGGAGCCATTTCACCTCATCGCTAATCAATTCCCCACTTTTCACCTTGAGGACAAGGTGACTGAATTGGGGGGGTAGTTGATAGGCCCCCGATAAAATATACCTATTCTAGAAGGAATAAGAAGAATGAGGGAGGGGACAACAGTAACAAATTCTGTTAGCCAAGAGAGGATGAGGTGGCCAAGGCAGTTACAGGCATACTATAAATAGACATCAAATGGAGAAGAGGAGATATCAATTATCAAGTAGAAAGACACCTGGGAGAGTGCAGCCCTCTCGAACGGCTGAATTCCTTTCTTTGCATTATGTAATTTTCCCTTTAATTCAATCAATACACGGAATCTCTTTTCTGTCACTTGTTACTTCTTTTAAATTCAGTTCTTGCTGTGCGGAATCTTATCAGATAAATCTCAAGGACACTTACCTTTTGACCAAAAAGTCCTTTGAACTGTTGCGGGACCCATTAATTTAGTTCTAGGCTTCCAATTGTATGATCTCTCTAACCATGTGATGGGTAGTACATCACTTTCACAATATATGGCTAAGATAAGAATTAACACAGCAGTTTAAGTAAGGTATAAACCACGCAAGAATCCCAGCACATACAGAAGGGAAAATTGCACTTACGGTCCTACCTGTAAAATTGGACTTGTACATCCCCAACCTTTTAGCACTGTGGGGGTAAGAAGTTCATTCTAACATTTCTATCAAACTGAGGGATAAACCATCGAGTAGAATGCACATGCACCATATTTTGAGGGGGCAAAACTGGTCTCAACACTGATATCATTCTTATTAAATACATAAGTAAAAATAAAATGAGGTGAATTTAAAAGGAAAAAATGACAATTCATCTTTGGAAATCCACCCATGACCCAACCCAATTCCAGTCCCATCCACCGCCACTGCCACCCTCATATACATACACTGGTACAGCCATTCATATATTGGGATAATCCTTTCTTCAAATTTCTCAACATCTAGAAAATCAGATCTTAAAAAAGAATGGATGCTTTGGAATCAGTTTTTGATCCACTAATAGATTTCGCAAAGGACAGTGTTCGTCTCATCAAGCATTGCCACAAGCCTGATCAAATAGAACTCATGAAGGTGGCGACTCAGAGAGCGATGGGTTTGTGGCAATGAGGTGTTTGGGTTTATTCATCAAGTTGATATTCATTTTGGTTGAATTTCAACTCCTTGAATTGAATAGCATACAGCTCTATGTTTGCTTAAGATGGTAGAAATGCTGACACCCAATTAAAAAATAATTACACAGTAGAATTAGACTTTTCCATTCATGATGTTACAATGCTTTGTTTCCATTCAACGATGTTGATGCTATGGACAGCTTTTCCTTGCAGATCTAAAATTTGGAAATTGAGGTCATGGATGAGCTGGTGGTGGTGGCAACAGCTGTTTGGCTTGAAGGAAGAAAACAATAATCTGTACCAAGAGGTTAGTGACCCCAGTTGTGTGTGTAGGCATGGGTGTGGGGGTGGGGGTATTGAGTTGGTGACAATGGATTTGGTGGTGGCAGATGGTGGGGTAAGCGTTTGGGGGTTGGGTCTTGTGTTAGTTTAAACTTAAAATAAGGCATAGTGTTGAGACCTTTTTGTCCCACATATAAATTGGCATGCGGTTGCCACATCATTCTTTCATGACAAAGACGATTTCTCTCGAAAAGGACCAACTATGCTAACAACGCTAAAAGGTTAGGGATTAGATAGATATATTCTCAATAAGAAATTACAAGTTTGTGTGAAACA
This sequence comes from Fraxinus excelsior, assembly GCA_019097785.1. Taxonomy (NCBI): domain Eukaryota; kingdom Viridiplantae; phylum Streptophyta; class Magnoliopsida; order Lamiales; family Oleaceae; genus Fraxinus; species Fraxinus excelsior. The sequence continues at coordinate 28,711,142 of CM032629.1, forward strand.
CTAATGCACCTCCCATAAGAACTCAAATAAACCATGCAAATGTCAATGCAAAGCCAGGAGGAAGCGTCACGAAAAAGAACATAATTTACGTAACCAGAAAATAATTTTGAGAGGACCTTGAGACCATTAAGTAACGCACCAATCACATTTTTGTGGACATCATGAACTTGTTTTTCTTTTCTGCTGGCTTCAGAATCTGAAAAGAACACATTAAGTTTTCATCAATGATCATCATTGCACCAGCATTGTCGAATTCACCACAGTAGTTGGGGGCTGAAAAAATGGTGACCAGCAGCCTGTCAGCAAAGAATTCATAACCATCCTCCACAACCTGAAACACAAAAAGTAATCAGGCGAACTGTGTTAGCTATAACGAAGACGGAATAGAAGAATTATTTACCTGGTGAGCACGACAGACAAGGTCCAAATCATGCTTAGCCAAGAATTCTGAGACTTTATCAGGGCCAAAGGTAAATGAAACTCCTCTATCATTCATTCCCCATCCTTTAACTTCCCTACCAGGGTCCGACCAGAGTAAATCACAAAGCAAACCAGTATCTGGGATAGCAGTTGGGCGAGGTAAGTTTCTAATTTGATCGAGGTTCGTGAGGTCTGGCGAGAGTCCCCCATGCATGCACAATATCTTGTCATCTATGAGTGCCGCAACAGGAAGGCAGTTAAAGCAATCAGTGAAGGCTTTCCATAATTTCACATTGAACCGGCGTTTACATTCATCATAAAATCCATAAATCCTATTAATAGAAGCACATTCATGGTTTCCTCTAAGAAGGAAAAAGTTCTCTGGATATTTGATTTTATATGCAAGTAACAAGCATATTGTTTCTAAACTCTGCCTTCCTCGATCTACATAGTCGCCTAAGAATAGGTAATTGGACTTAGGAGGAAAACCCCCATACTCAAAAAGCCTTAACAGATCGCTATATTGCCCATGAATGTCACCTGAAGCAACCAATTAAAAAAGTACATGGTTAATTTACCGACCTTAAAGAAAATAGAACTGTAGGGGTAGTGATTTACTAGTTCAAAGCTTCAGCACGAGCCAGCCATTTCTTTCAAGTTAAAAAAAGGAATACCAAATGACCAATAAAGTAAAAAATTATACAATTTATCAAGACATGAGGCGCTAAAAAAATGACGAGCAATGTTTCCCGTCTTAGTCTTACAGTCAACAAATTAATAATGCATACAGAAACAAGCATTACCAAATATAGAGGGGTAGCAAGGACTACTTGCAAGTTGCAATACTTTTATACATTGGAATCAAAATAGAGGGTGATAGAGCATGAATTAAGATGTAATCTGTTATGAAAGCCATTTATGCATTTCAGATATTAACAGATAAACATGGATAAAATTAAAAAGACTTGCACATGGTTTCATTGAGTTAGAGAAACCATATGATATGATTTTTAGGGAAGTGCAAGGTAGGTAAAGAAAAAAAAATTCTATTAAATGTATCAATGGTTAGGGAATTTCGTAGTAAAATAATATAGCATTAATTTTTCTGCTCTAGATCCTTATGTAAAGACTTTACTCATGGACGACACATATCCAAGATGAAGTCCTTAGCTGTGTAATGCTGTGCATTAGTAATAATGTTTCAATTAATTAGACTGGAGGGGAATAGATCATAAGTTGGAATTTAGTAGGAATACTACAAAATCTAAAGAGTAAAGATTTTAGGTCAAATTTACTAAAAGAAAATAAATGGAATTCCTTTTATTCGTAGTAGGTAAGAAAGACTCAATAATCAATACAATGGATCATGTTACCCCATTTTTTAGATATCAGAGCAGATTAGTCAAAATGGAGAATGCTATAGGGATTTATGTGATAAAAAGATATATTGGAAGTTAAAAGGTAAGTTCTGCAGGCAAGTTATTTTATACAAGCTGTCTTATACATTATGCACATATAAGAGGGTATATGACAACAAGTGGAGGTGGCACCGACTCAAGATAATTTAAGAAAATAATGTCTTAGATAGTGGATCATATTTCAGTATACCTAAAGAAACTCATTTATAAAAACGATAAAATCAATAATCACATGTTAAAAAGGAGAGGTGAATAGAAATTATCGTTAGTAAGGATAGTTGCAAAGACGAGATATCTTGGACCTTCTAAAGAGATAGATCTAAACTGGAAGGGACAATAAAAGGGAGTAGTATAGCCAACCTTAAATTATTGAATATAAGGCTTAATTTGTCATCATTGTATTACAATTAAAGAAATGATATAAATATATCAAACAGCTCATTCAAAAGACAACCAAAAACATCAAGCTATGCCCAAAGAAGCTATTTACTAAAATATTATTAATTAAAGTTACAGTCAGAAAAATACGATAGAGTAGAGAACTGTTTAATAAAAAGATTGCAGTTATGTTTTCAAAAGCAGCTATCACCAGGCTTGCTACTAAAAGCTTCAACTTTGAGCCATTAAAACAATGGGACTTCTGAACTCATATCAACTAAACCTAAACCCATACTTACTAGATGTGGATCCCTTCTCCCCACTACTTTATCAGGGTCATTTAAACCACAGAGATTATACTTCAAAAATTTATATCATTCAATGCGAAAAGACAGTGCAGGAAAAAAGGAAAAAAGAATCTGAGGTTGGGGTAGCTATGGATGCAGAGGAAGTGGAAGGCAAGTAGACAAGAGAGAGAGAGAGAGAGAGAGAGTAGAGAGAGGAAGGATAGAGCAGCGTAATTAGCCTAAGTCGCAGTTCTTAATAATGCCTTTATCCGTTCATTCTCTAAACTGACTTTAAAGTGGTGGATTTTAAGCATGTATGGTACAACTCACATTTCAGTGGCAGGACCACAATAGTTTCTAACCAATACTTAAAATCCACCATATTTTAGGGGGTGCTATTTGAATTAACATTATTTTGGTAAAAGGTAAATGTGTAGAGAGAATACCAAAGTGACCCTAGAGTGCACCTATAGGAATAAGCTTCTGAGCTAATACTTTTTAGATGATTGAATTTATAACTTCACTAAAGAAATGCCTATTATTTCAATTTATGGAAAGGAAAAGATTCATACAAATATAACTACCAGATCCTATAACTTGTTAGAAATATGAACATGTTTCAAGCAATCAAATACATACTACATAGCAATTTTTATAGGAATGATGCCAGAACAAAAAGTTAATAGGTGCATGGTCATCAAGAGCTTTGCTTCCAGCTTACAAGGCACCACAACAAACGTATTACTGCACAGAGTAGAGGACCCACACCAAATAAGAAAGAAAAGAATAATTAAGCCACTTGATGACTGCACCAATCGTAGGTAAAAATATTCACTTTCATGCAATAGTTTCTCTTCCTCATTTTTTTCTGGCCCCTTTTTAGATTTCTTTCATTTTGTGTGTGTGTGTGTGGGGGGGGGGGGGGGGGGTGCGTGTGTTGAGATGGTTTGCAACTACATAGATATTGCCACCATATCTTGGCTTGTCTTTGAGGGAGAGAAACATACGAATATTACAAAATAGCTGCAAGAGTCTTGCGAAGTTAAGAACAGAATACAATATTGTGAGTGAAATCGCTTTCTGCAAGGAGATCAACAGAAAAAACCAAGGAAACTGCCAATTGAATCAACACTAACAGTTTTAAGCCTCCATCTGTACAGTCAAATCAAAAGAAATAGTTATTTGTAAGGTTTGGTTAACATATCTTGTTATCAATGTAATCCAGTTGATATAGGGATTACAAGGGGGTGCAATATTTACTTCTTCCAACAATGAAAGGTAGATTTTAGATTGAAAAATCATAAAACCATTAAAAAAAAAAAAGTAGTGGGGGATTCCATTCAAATGTGCTCACATATTGTCTCGAATAAAAGTTCTGGATTCTCATTGGTTGTCATTTCAATGTGATTTTTACGGCAGGTGGGACTTTATGTAAGGAAAGTTGCAAATTTCTTATCAGTCCACAAAAGTACTGAAAGAGAAAAGCTGGGGGATTCAAGTCAAATACATGCATTAATTGAAATGGAAGACAGAGTTTCATGAGTTGTTTCAAAATGTGATTTTTACCAAAACCTTGTTACACATGAGGAATTTCAATTTAGGAAGGTAGCAAGCTTGATATCAGTCCCCAAAAGTACTGAAAGGACCAGACACTTTACAGTCACATTTATGCAATAATATGAGGGATTAAATTGATAGTGTAACAATGAGCAACTTACTAATCATCCACACAATATGGTTAGTCTGGCACCTTCATTTGCAAGCTGGAAAGCCAAAGCCAACAGAAACAAATTTAATCCACACAAACTTTAAAACTGATTTATAGTCCTAGTATATGTGTAGTTGAGAAGTCTGGCAACTAAACATCTTAGATATTCATATCCTGATCAATTAAGGACAAAATGATTTAGATGGTCATGACATGTTTCGTACAGACCTCTATTCTCATTCATTACAGTGAACAAATCTGGCCAAAACAAGTCAGAAGAGGAAGTATTAGACCAAAACTAATACGAAGCACTGTACTTGCGAACGATTCAGTTGCTTAATGACTTGAACTAAGTAGAGAAAAAGGATTCATGCAGCTGACCCCATTTTTATCCAGAACCAGCTTAATGTTGCATTTTCTTCTTGTATACGATTTTGGTTAGTTATCAGAAGCCACAAAAAGGATCAGAAAATCCATTTCTAATTAAATTCATAATAGACACTGAAAACAATTTGGTGAACTTAATTACAGGTGATAAAATCGAGACTCGCCAAAAAAAAACCCTAAAATCCAAATTTCCGAGTGAAATTTCACATTATTCAAGCACCAAACAAAATTAAACCATTAAACAAACACACAAAGATAGACCATCCAAGAATATAAAAATCGCTCATATCCACCATATAGACAAAGCACATGCATATAATAAATCCATAAACAGAAAAAAAAATCGAAATCATCCAATAGCACTGTAAACCACTGATAGACAAAAAAATTTAGGGCTCATCACATTAAGCTAATAATTTTATACAGAAAAATCTACATACGATTAAAGAAAAATACCACAAATCTTGATGGGTGCTTCAAGTTCGAGAAGATTGGGCTGACTAACAAAAATTTCACGAGAAGCAACACAAAGCTGCTTGATTTCAGACTCTGATAATTGCACTAATTTCCCTGGCTTCGAGGATCTTACTTCTATCAGCTTCTCAATTATCTTGTCCAGTACTGCGGGGTCCATTAGTCCCCTGCTATACGCCTCCTTCCTTTTGGATCCTCAAACTTCGTACAATATGGATTCCAAGAGTAATGACTGAAAATTCAACTTTTTTTGTGTGTGGGTTTTTGCTTATTGGGTCGAGTGGAGGGACAAGGGAGATGATATTATTTTGTCTGAGAAGACGAAAGAAAGTTTCCAATAAATGCAGTTGATTTTACTCTTTTTACAACAAGAATCAAGTCATAGGCCGCAGTATTATTATGTAAAATTATAAAAATAAGAAGAGGGAATTTTTTTTACTGGTCAAAGCAAAGATGAAGAACACGGCTGCAGCTGCTTCCCGGATGTGGCCATCTCCAGGCTTAGGTAATTAGGTTTTATAAATAACTCAGCTTGATTGCGTGAATGGAAGGAAAGAAAATGAATTAAAAGAAAATGAATTTTTTAGAAATTATTTTTACTGAAAAATGTAATTTATTGTGTTTGATGATTAATTTTTCACTTGAAAAATGTTGAAAATTCGGCGTCTGTTTGACTTTTTTTTTAATGAAAATTGTTCATTAAAGTAATAGTTTTTTCTACAACCGGGTCTAGAATTTATTCTAATTGTAAAAAAAAATTAAAAATATTATCATACAGAATATCGTTCGTTTGACTTTGTTTTGAATGAAAATTGTTAATAAAAGTCTAGAATTTTTTCTAATTCTAAAAAAATAAAAATAAAAATCAAAAATAAAAAAACTGGAAAATCAAAAAGTACAAAAACACAAGGAAAACAAATTCATCCATTTGAAGGAAAAGAGACGCGTGAGATGGCGGCTTAGAAATTTTTTTCCAGATATAAAGTTGGAAAATGGAAATCTATGGAAAATTGTTGGTATGAAACATGGTTTTACATCATTACTTCTGTTTTTGCTTTTACTTTTATTTTGTCCTTGTTCGAGCTCCATTTCAACGAGGTTTTAAGGAAAATATATTTTGAAATAACAACGTTTTGGAGAATGTGTAGTTAAAAAGTAAAAAAAAAAAATTTGTATTTACATGTAATATTATTTTATTGAAAATATGTAATTGAAAATAATAAGTTTTAAAAAATATATTTTTGATTTAATAGAACCCAAACAAGGGTTTTTTTGTAATAGAGATTTTGGAGGAAATTACTTTAGCCCTTGTTTTACAATCATATTTTGAAATTCTTTTTTTTACGTACTCATTTTTAACTACAATTCACATAATAAAATATTTTGTACGTAAAAAAAAATTCTATACTTTTAAATCACATATTTTCTTAGAAATCACTATTCAAAACTCTATCTTTCAAAAAATATGATTATCGAATAGAGACTTAGAGGTTGTTCTCTTCGTATTTGAATTTTTAGTTTTGAGTTTTGGATTCATTTTGAATCTTGTATTTTGAATGTCTATTTTGAGATGATTAAAAATGTGTTCTTTGTCATTTTGAAAAATTGCTTTAGAAATTAAAAAAATGAAAATGTGTTCTCTCTTTCTCTCTCTCTTCATTTCATTACCTGTCGTCTCTCTCTTCGACGCTCCTTGCGATCGTCGGAGCACCTGGCGTCCCTGACAACTTGCGCTTCCGACGATCTCTCTGTGAGCGGCACTCCCTGCAACACTACTATTCTTTGTGCTTCTTCGTCTTTTTTTATTCGGTGGTTGGTTTGGGTGCGTGGTGTGTAGTGGTGGTGTGCTATATGAATGTTGTGACGTTAGTGGTTGCAATTCTGGTGGTGGTGATATGTAGGTTGTGGCGTTTTGCAGGTGGTGGCGATTTTTTTTGTTTGGTTGTGGTGGTGGTGGGGGCTATTTGTAGGCTGTAGGCTGTGGTGGTTATGCGGCGATTTTGGCAGTTTTTGTGGTGGTGGCGGATTTGGCATTTGTGTGGTGGAGGCGATTGTGGTGCTAGTTGCGGTGGTGGTTGGGGTGACGTTAAACTGAAAACACTCAAAACGCGTTTTGAAAATTTTGATTTTGTTTTAACTGAAAACACCCAAAACGATATTTTTGTCGTTTTCGGTTTTCTTTGTAAATTTTAATCTCGTTTTCGGAAATTCGTTTCTGAAAATAGGTATGTAAACATGTTTTCAGTGTTTTGAAAAATTGAAAACGGAAAACGGGTTAAAACGGCAAAGAGAACCATCCCTTAATTTTTGTTTGAAAATTAAATTTTAAAAGAACTTTTTAATTTAAAAATGAAAGTCACGTTAGACCATTTTTTCTCTAAAATGTTTTCTAAGTGAAATAAAAAATTTCATAAAAATAATCAAATCGGTCAAAAAGCAACTTTCGGATCTCAAAAAAATTTTTGTTTTTTTTTAAATCATGTCAAATGGCCCATAATATAATTATTTTATAATTAATGTTATTTTAAGAATTCCTTAGATTTTAGATTTTTATATTTAATAATTCGTGGTTCTCAACTTTTTATGTTTTAGCAACGTAGTCCTTATTGTTCGAATGCATTCAAATTGATGTTAAATGGGCATGTAGTGCAATCAACGCGGCCCTAGCCCCATCGTGCTGGACCAACGTTCTTCGACCCACACTCACCATCTTCACTATTTGCACAAACAATTTGGTGTCAAGCCAACTTTCAAATTATATTGCCGTTTGCAAATCAATCAAATTGAATGTTAGCATAGTCGGCTAAACAAATTGTTCTATTTTTCTAAATTCAATTTTTTCAAATAAATTGCAATGTCACCTGGGAAACAAGCCTAACCGCACCCCAAATCGGTGGACACGCGATACTTTTTTTTTATTTTTTTTATATTTTTTTTGAGAGAATATGCATGATATTTTTGATTTAAAAATAAATAAATAAATAATCTTATTACGTGTATATCATGGAGTGCATAATGAGTTACATAATGTCACATGATACTATATCATTTCTCAATTTAAAATACATTCAACTTTTTCATCCACATCATATTATGCCCTTGTTTGATACACATTATTTTTAGAATTTATTTTTCCCTCTTCTTTTTAACCACACATTTTTCAATAAAATAATATTACACGTAAATTTAAAAAGTTTCCTTATTTTTTAGTCACACATTATCTCTCAATCTACCATTTTAAAATGTATTTTCCAGAAATAATGTGTATCAAACAAGCTCTATGAAACTTTTGATGTACAAGTAGCAAAATTCTTAAATAAATATGCATACGTAATTAGATCAATAGTTAAATTGAAGTACAACACCTGATTATAGAAAAAAACTCGATACGAAAAAGTCAAAAAGACGAGCTTACAAGCTTCTTCTTGAAGTCCCTTTCCTCAATTTCCATTCTCCTCCAGCCAATTCCTTACCCTTGGCAGATTCTCACACATTCACTTTCTCCATAACTTTCCAGTTTCCACCAAAGCAATCTTTTTCCCACTCAAATTTGAGCTTTGTCAATGATGCCAGTAAATGTTAGACTAAGCTTTAAAGTAGCTTAGAGGATACTCTTTTTATAAAGTTAATTTCAATTGTAGCCATTCAAAGCTGCCCAAGCCAGGCTGAGGAAAAGTTAGAGGAATAAAACAAAAGCATACTATTTGTTCCATTCCCTCGGCTGGATTCCATGTCTTCTTCAAACACCTCTCTCAACCATGCTTTTATGGTGCATTTTTGCAACTTGTTTGATGCTGCGTCAACGATCATTTTGGTTATACTTACATTTTCTATGCATAAAATTTTGACTTCTAATAAATAGACAAACAAAAGTTAGACACTATGTACTTTATTGTTAAGAGTGCGACATGTTAAACGGTGTTAAAGAGTATTCTGTTTTAGAAGCAATCGAGATTAGGTTTTGAGCATCTAAAGGATTACTATTAAGTAGTGTGTGGTAACAACTTGCTGCATCTAGTCTATGTTGGATTTATAGTCCAATGGCAAGCATTGAAGGTGTGACTTACAAGATACAATTAATTCTCTCCATAGCTCTTTCAAGGAGTGGGCTATAACGAAAAATGATTAAACTATTCGTACACACAAATTGTACACTTTGATTGACATCCTTCTATGTATAAAAAATCTGACAGTTGATTGAAAAATATGTTGTCAATATCAATGTACCAAAACATGTCAACTCATATGGATGTAAATTATTGTGTCAACCTTTATATACATATAGCATGATCTAACGAAAAAAGACACCCCAATCTACTAGTACAATTTTCTCGACAGGTTTTTCAATTCCAAGTTAGAATATTGCACTTTCCTTGCATGTGATCAATGATGTCGGGACATCGAAAAGAGAAGGTAAACAAAAATTTCCGAACCATTTTGAGGGTCTTATAATTGCAATTAACATTTTTGGCAAGATAATTGAATAGCACAATATTAAGAAATAAAAACAATTTGAAATCATGTTCGTGATAGTGTCTAATTTTCTTCAATACTGCGTACAAAACACACAAACCGTGTCAAAGATTTGGGGATTTTATTTTGAATGGGAGAATGAAAATAGCAAAACCAAATGGGACGACAATCCTGCAACATGTATAGGGCGGTTGACAATTTTTTCACAAATTGTCAGCATCAAGATTTAATTGGTTGTTAGACAAAAAACACAGGAAAACCAGTCAATACAATGTTGTCATCTGCACATCTGTAAAAATTCTTGTACATTTCATTGTACAAGGAGCTTAATTCAAGCGACATATATCAAGAGCAATTTACGTATCTTACTAATTTTGACTGCATCTATGCATCAACTGCCTACACATGTAAGGAAATAATTTGCACATATAAGAAACCTGTATCTCACCTTTTCGTCTTTGTTTGCAAGATGTATGCATGGATATGGAAGAATATGTTCATCATTTAATTAATTAGAATAACACCTTCGTTTTTAAGTGTTGCGATTTTATTTGACTTAAGTCCCTAATTGGCCTATTTTTAGAATTTATTTTCAATCACAAATTTCATAAAATAACTTTTATGAACTTTTCAGCTATAGAGTTCATCAATTTATATCAAATATATCAAAAATTTCATTTTTACTAACAAAATTGGGCTAAATTTAGGGAAATTACAAAAAATCAGGTGTATAATTTACACCAATTCAAAAATCAGATTATAAGTTTAATTATTCAAAAATCAGGTATTTTATTGCAAATATTAAACCCAAATCATTTCAAACTCTAATCCATCTCTCAACTTTCTCTCTCTCTTCACCATTTCTCTCAACTCCACTCCACTCCACCGGCCGCGCCTCCCTCCCTCCCTCCCCCTCCCTAACAGTTTCGAGGCACTGTTCAGTAGCGCCTCGCCGCTGTGAATCGCAACAGCGATTCTCATCGATTCCCAATGATGCTACTGTGATTCCCAACGCTGCTGCGGCAGCCGGTGTGTGTGTATGTGTGTTGGTTGCGACTGTGGTTCAAATCTGGTTGGTGGTAATGTTTTGTGCGGTGGTGGTGGTTGTTGCGACTGTGGTGTTGGTATTGTTGTCGTGAGGTGGTGGTAGGGGCGGCGGCGACAGCGGGGTGAGGGTGGACAAAAGTGGTAGGGCCCATGGTATGTGACCAAGTATTTAACTGTGATCTAAAAATTTGACAATATGTGACTGAAAAATAATCCGTGACCAACAAATTTGATTTTAAAATAATTTGTGACCAACTTATTTAAAAATCTGTGACCTCGAAATAATCTGCGACGTACAAATTTTTTGATCTGTGACCTCGAAATAGTCTGTGATCAAAAAATTTGACGATATGTGACCAGTAAATAAAATTTTAAATTATAATTATGAATATGATACCATTAATCACAAAATGTGACTTTATTATATTTATTTAATTAATATTTTTAATTAATCAAATCCATAACTGATTTTTGAACTTTTAAACTATTTACGTTATTTTTAAATTGAGGGAAAGAATACATCTTATATATAAATTTTTCCCCTAAATTTATGCTTAATGTGTCTAGGTAAAAGGAGGGCCGAGGGGAAGGAACTTGAAGAAGCCCATAATAGGGCCCATGTAGGGTTGTTGAAGAAACCCAATTAAACATTAACAGATGGTGGTGTAGGGGCAGTGAAGGAATTATATACATACTCGCCACAGTACACAGAACAGATGACGAGAGAAATCGAGAAAACTTTCTTCCAGCAACAAAAAGAGTTTTGTTTGTTAGAGAGGAGAGAGGAAGAGCTAAAAAAAAACTGAATTTGTTTGTGGCGTAATTTTTCGTGGAAAGAAGTTACGAGTGTGGGATAACATCGTATTTACCGAATTTTCTCAATTAATTAAAGTATTCTTCTTTGTAATGGTTGATAATTTGGCAAACCACATTTAAATTCGTACATTTTTTCTTTTTTGTTTCGTTTTTGTGTTTTCACTTTCATTTTGATCGGATTTAATTTTTCCCAACACGGTGTCCAAGCTTAAGGTTCAAATTATAGGACATCTCATAGAAGATGATCTCAAGTGCAAAGTTTGAGGTGAATCAATTTGAGTGTGAGAATTTTTTTTGATATTTAGAGAGTAGCATTGAAGATATTCTTGTACAACATGAACTTTACAAGGCTTTGCCGGGTAATAAGCTAGAAGGGATGCAAGATGCAAATTGGGAATATTCTAGCTTATAACAAATTAGGTTATATTTGAAGAATCAATTTATGAGTTTAAAATGGTCAAGGATACTTAGGGCATGTTTGTGCCAGAGATGTCAATGGGCCGAGTCGGGCTCGGCCCTCTAAGCCACGAGCTCAAGAGCTGAGCCGTGTGCCAATGAGCTTTTTTGATTTTTTTTTTTTACTTTTTCACTTTTTTTTTTTAAATTTTCACGAGCTGCTCGCGAGCTCAACGAATCGAGCCTTCCTCGGCTCGGTTCGAGCTCGGGCTCGTCATTTGATGAGCCCGAGCGGCTCGTTGCTCGTATTTTAACGAGTCGAGAGGTCGAGCCGACGAGCTGCTCGGCCCGTTTGACATTCTAGTTTGTACCGGATTAAAATCTGATTTTAATTTAAGTCAAAATCAAATAATCAGTATCAACCACATCTTTCATGGACCCTACATCTTTTCAACCACACATTTCCCCTTAACAAGATTTCGTAAGATGATGACTTGTTTGAACATATCAATATCGGAATTCATTTACTCATTAGCTCAATGCTATAGTCAAAATTGAAATATAGCATCTGATGTTGCATTAATTGAGGATACATGCCTTTATTTTTCCTTTCCCTTCACTCGGATTTCAGATATGGCTTGGAACCAATAGTTCATTATCTAATGTTGCTCGTGTGGAGGATTAAGATATTTAGTTAGTTTTTAGCTAATTCTTAATTTAGTTGATTTTTTCTTTTTTCCTTCTTAGCTACTTGACTTTTTTTTTTTTTTCTTTTTTTTCCTGATAGGGAAGGAAGAGAAACAAAATTCCAAGATATAATAGACCAATACTAGTATAGATCACTCTAATCATGATTCATTTTTCACCTTTCACTTCTAGCAAGTTACCCAGAGAACTCGTTTACCATTCACATTACCACACTTAGGCGGACTTTCAGAAAACAAATCATAATCTTATTAGTATTTTATCTAATGGAAATTACCTGAAACCATGTTTTTGAGTTTCAATTTTATTAAGGGTTAATTTCATAAACGGTCACATAACTTACCTAAAAATTACAAAACAGTCACTGGAGTTTAAAACTTGCAGAAACGGTCACTGAAATTTTAATTTGTTTCACAAACGATCACTGAAGGACCGTTATAATTTTAATTCAAATTTAAATGACCAAAACATGTGGGCATAGAAGCCTGACCACCTCAAGTGCAAATTTCTTTTAAACAAGAATACACTATATTTTTATGTGAACTAAAGTAAATAAAAGTGTATTAAAAGCTAGGAAATTTATGCACAATCACACAAAAACATAGAAAAATATTTATATCTCATATCTAAATTTATGATATTGTACGTATATAGGCGGAACAAGAATTAAAATATCAATTTTACAATTTCCATATAATTTACTCCAAAAGTGGCACTTAATAGTAATAAATTTGCACTTGAGGTGGTCAAACTTTTATATTCACGTGTTTGGTCCTTTAAGTTTGAATTAAAATCAGAGCAGTCCTTTAGTGACTGTTTTTGAAACATATTATAACTTTAGTGACCGTTTTTGCAAGTTTTAAACTTTAGTGACCGTTTTGTAATTTTTAGATAAGTTCAGTGACCATTTGTGAAAAGTGATCATAAAATGTATGCTTAGGTAACCATTTGGACAACACATAACTGATCACAATCGTATACATACTAATTAATAGGTCACATACTGGTAAATTCTTAGTTATAAGTGTTACTGTAAAACAAACTAAGTTACAATCCATACTAAAACAAATTAATAGATCGCATATAGATCACGTTACAATCAGAAATCATACTAAGTGATAATTCATATAATTTATAGGTTATAATCATTTTCAGAACATGTCACATACTAATTAATATTTGAAAGTGTTTTACAAATTTGTTAATTTTGAAATTATACTATAAAATTGTAGTAGTACTAAAATTCTACCTTTTATCTATCCATTACTTACATTCCATCTTGTGTCCTGTGATTACTTTAAGCACAGAAGTTTTGGCCATGTTTAGTTTGGATAAAAATTAATTTTTTAGTTGACATAAAAAAAAATTAAAATGAGGGCCAAACATGCTTGATGTTTTAAAATATTAAAGTGTATAACTAAAAATATTTCGAAACAAGAAAAACAAAAATTGTTGATTATTTTCACACCACATTTTTCACTACTATATAAAAAGGGCACTTTGTAGTTAATGTAGATGTAATAGTAACCAATGAGATGTTGTTCATTTTCCCAATTTTCACTCCTCCAATCCTCCAGTTTTATACGTTTTGTATCCACGTCCTCAAGTCTTATATCCACGTCCACATCTTTTTTTCCCAATTTCTATAAAAAACAAAGTCGTATTAGACTTTGAATAATTTATCCGTGTTTCTATTTTGAAGACTTTGATTTTAACTTTTTTTGTAATGAAAAAATTATGAAATTTTTAAGAGACATACTTTCAACTCAACGATATTAAAAGTTAAAATACTTTCTACTATGTTGAGCTTATACATGGTCACGATGAATTCTTGTATATATTCATTAATTGAAACCTAAATTTTCATGCAGTTTTTATGTTGGTGTCAGTCTTGAATTTATGTATCTTACTTAGTCGATTGGTAGGTTACAATAACTATAATAGTGGTAGCCATTGCTGCAACTTCTGTCTTTCTCCCAACAGCTTCTTCAACCGACACCATCTCAGTACTATGTTTTGTGCTAAGAAGGCCATTATCATAGAAAACTTACAGGAGAATATATGGAGTAGTGGGAGATGTATTGCTAATGCATTTTGTTGATTGCAGAGCTTATTTGTTGTATATTTTTACATCTTTGTAGTCTCCAATCTCTATTATGTTATGAACAACAGGCTCGTAATTGAAAGTCCAAATCATGGTAAATGTAATTTCAATATCTTTTATTAAGGACAATCTTGATTCAGGTTGGAATGTTCAATCGGCGAATATGAAATTTTTGCGACATGTTCGTCACACAGATCTGAAAATCTCCGCGTACAAGCCGTGTCTCCATGCTACTCGAAGAGATCTCTGCACAGCACGAAGATCACTGCACCTAAAGACAGGGGTCTCCGCGTGCTCTCCGTGTCTTTGTTCGCGCTGCACGGAGCACAAATCTCTGCGCAACATGGAGAAAGTCTCTGTGCTGCGCGGAGACACAAAGATTATCAATAAAAATGACCTTCGTGTTTCATTTTCACATTATTTACTTATCAGTTCTTCATTAAATATACTCATCTACTTCATTAAATGCAACAAAAACTATTTTTTAAATATAATATTTAAAACTGAAAAGTAAAAATGAAAAGAAAAAGGTTGTGTTTTTATAATTATTAATATAAAATTATTTTGGATATTTAACAAATCTTAAATTAAATGCAAATGAATATTTATAACTACAAATATTATTATTACAAGTACAACATTTTACACTACACTTCACTTGCAAACATTTCGTTCAACAAGAAGCTTGCAAACATCTCCCTCAACAAGAAGCTTCACCATCTTCACTACCTTCTCTGCACACCAAATCATCACTCAAAAAGGTATGTAATCTCAGATTTCTCTTCACACCACACACGCATAGATCTGCCCGAAGACATGTTTGTTACGGAGATCTGAAAATCTCCGCATGTAGGTCGTGTCTTCGCGCTTCGCTGAGAGATCTCCACACAACATTGAGATCACTGCATGCGGAGACAGGGGTATCCGCCCGTGCATGCGGAGACCCCTATCTCTGTAAGTGGAGCCATGAGTCTCCGTGCAGCACGGAGATTCGATCTCCGCACACGATTTTCCCGTAAAGACTCCGGGTAGTCCTACCATTACCGGAAAACACCCTCTACGAAACACGTCCGTTTCAAATTCGAATTCCATTTGTTCTTAAATAAAATTTTCTATTAAATTGTGTTTTTTAATAATGCGTGCAGATGTCTTTGGAATATATACTATCTTCAAACTAATGATTTTCTACTACAATCACTCAATTTCCAAATTATCAATATCTTAAAGATATTGTAGAGCTTATCAACGTCTATCAACATGCATTTTTATTATGTAGTAATTTTTATGGATTTATATATAGAGTTATTTATAGATCAGAGGAAGAACAACAGTTCAGTAGTAAATTAATTTATGAATTCATAATGAGACTTGTAAATTGTGGCAAAAACAATGAAATTTGGGTAAAATTAGATAACCATTTTGCCTACTTTAGTCTGCAAGAGTTTTGTCTCATTACCGGATTACCTTGCCACGAGGTATCTATTAATCTTGACTTCAACAATGATCGACTTAGAAATCAATATATTAATGGTACCAAGAGAATTAGTATGAACTAGGCATAGTTGAGCACCTTAACGACTTTCTAGAGGATCCATGAGGCCGTAGAGCATATTTAGTTTTATTAAACTCACTGTGAGAATCTCACCTGGAAAGAGCATAGAGAATGCAACAAAATGAGCAAAATGAATGTAAATATTCATTACATGGACATCCATTTGCATTCCAAGTATTTTCTTCTATTCTTTTATTTTTTTCACCAATCTAAATAGGGTTTATATAGTTTAGTTTACTCGTATATAATATTTATTTTCAATTATGTTTCAATATTGGATATACAAAGCTTTTCCACAGATTAGACCAAAATTTGGACGTCGTAGATACAAAACATTAGAGAGTCCAATGATGCATAGATGGAAGCCGAATAAAATATTGAGAGAGAAAATAGTTAGGCAATTTTTGGTTAACGAAGAGGTAATTTAATTATTTAATTATATTTCTTTATTACATTACATTATGCATTTAATTATATCTTTTTTGTCATTCTCCAAACAAAAATCAGAAGAAATCATTTAAATATTTCATTACAATTACAGATTCAAGTGATTGCAATGTTACAGCCAACAAGGGAAGAATTGCAAACACTATTATATCCAACTCTTTCATTGCCACAGAACAACGAACATAATAAACTAAATGACATTGTGAATGGAGAAATCAACAATGTAGCACAACAAATCCCAGATAGCACTGATAACAAGCCTGATCCTAGGACATATAGTTCGGTTGGAGTTGGCCCAAGTTCTACTTCTATTGGCTCCAATTATGTGACTAGAGAATAAATGGAACAAATGCTGAACATATATTGGCAAGCGTATAGTATCGGATGTATCAAGTTTGTGCGACAGCATGAAAACAAATATTGTTGAAGAATCAAGGAGACAAAAAAGCCACTACCAAGCAATTCTTCAAAACCAAAAAGAATTGTTTGAACAACAGCAGAAATGGCAGCAAGACCACTATCAGAAACAATTCTTTCAACAACAGTAACAGTGGCAAGAAGAACATTACCAAGGCATGCAATCTAGGATGCAAGATTACGTGGATACCAATTTAAGTTCAGTGAAATCTTATATTAATGAACTATATAGCAATATGCTGAACAAATTATCAGACTGAGAATCAAACATGGAAGCCATTATATCTTCCCTCCAACAGCAGGATGTTCTTGTTCATAGGAATCTAGTTCCAAAATATGCCTCATCATCTCAACAGATTGAAGATGTTCAAAGGCTGACAAAAGGAAAAAAACTAAAGGAAAAAAATACAGTCTTCAACACCATCCACATGTTATCCTTTAGAAGACTATCCTATGGGCAGATACACAATAATTAGAGATTGGGTAACAAAGAATCCATCTAGGTCAATCTAATTCTACTTTATTAATTTGAATATTATAACTTTACTTTGATTTATTTAAAACTAATTTAAGTTATGTTGTGCAGTGCATATTGGGACGATGGAACTAGCAATTTGTACAAAAGATATACATTGAAAGCAATAATGGACACAACACAAGATATGAATACCGCGGTTAGTAAAGTTAAAGTTTATTCATCATAATAAATTTCATTACATACACAATATATTTAATTTACATTTATATATTCTATTAGAATCTTGACCTGAAGTTAAAACTGCTGAAACAGCTTATCAAGGACGGTTGCACCTTTGTTTCAAACGAATATGCAATTCCAGATTTCGAATTTGGAAATGAATGTACTCGCCAGATGATGTTGCAAAGAAACATAAAAGAAGGAAATGCAAGTACAAATTCACTAGATTTTAACTCTTTTAGAAGAATACATAAATGATAATTTACCAATAGCTGGTCATTCATGGATAACATGTAATTATCAATTATTTCCATGTTCGTATCCAGGCAACAATTGGTATCTCTTTCTTGTAAATTTTCGCGAATGAGAATTCCAAATATATGATTGTAGTCACAATGTTCATATGCCACAACAGGTCAGGGAACATGCAAATGCAGTAGTAAATTTGGTCCAAACGTTATTAATGTCTTCAGAGTTTTCCATCAACCAAGATATAAGGAAAAATATAAACAAATAGATGGAATTAGACATCATACCTTACTTACCTTGTGCAAATAATGGATGAGTATTCAAACTATTTACTATAATATTTCTTTTTTTTTTTGCTTATAATTTTAACTAATTTAATCTAAAATAAAACTTTTTCTTCCATAGGTCAACTGTGCAATTTTTTTTTGCTTAAATACATAGAATAATTCATTCTTGGATATCTAATAGAATCAGTTTCTCCGGATAGGATGATTATATACAGACGAAAGATTGTAGTAGATATTTTCTATAATGAATACTTTCTACATCCTCGTTGGTCCTGCTATTCATGGATAATCATATTAGCGCAAAAAACTGTTTGAAACATCTGTTACAACTCATTGGATTCGTACTGAACAACAGAGCTGAAGAAGCTCCTACAGTTACAAACTGAAAGATATGAAATCAATTGTCCATTGTGCTCACATGTCAAATGTCCACCTTTGAAATAGCCTTATATGAACATATATATATATATATATATATATAACTAAGACCATTAGAGTTTGGAAATTTTTTCATATTTCTTGCTACACTTGTAATTCACTTCTTTAATGTTTATATTTTTGGTGTTTGATTCACTCTTTGTGTTATGGGTGGAAGTCATATCATCTTGTTCGAAGTCTTAAAGGAATTTATTCGCATGACAACTATGGTAAGTCGCTTTACTTAAAGCATGTTTAGCTAAGGTTAAAAAAACTTTTTGTGCTAAATAAGCTTAGATATGCTATGTTTCTTGCCATATTGTTAAAAAAATAACTTATTTACTTATAGCTAAACTTTTTATGCTTAGTAAAAGAAGTTGTTAAGGACTTTTTATTAACAAGAGCTTTCAAAACTATGCACATTATTTATGTTTTACATGTTGAAATTATAATTTAGTTAAAAGTTGATATTCTTGATTTGTAGCCATATGACCATCATCTTCACATGGCTTCTCATTCTATAGAGTGGTTTTCCAGTTACAAGCTAAAACTTATGTAGGTTGAAAATTCATTTGATGAGATGCATACAGAGTTGGCTATTATGGCAGAAACTAAATTGTTTGAGGCACAAAATGTGATGGAGAATGCTAAAAAGAAGTTCATGAAGACAAGCGTGTTAATTATTTTTTCATATGCAATAATGTGCTAAAGCTTATTTCTCATAAATTGTTTTGCTTGGAACAGAGAAACTATCAAAATGGACTTTATTAAGAAGGGCATTGTAGAACTCATCATATCAAGTGGCTTGCCAATGCTATTAAGATTTTTCCAAAGTCCTTCGTCATCTTGAATAACAATAGCTTTATTCTTCAAGTATGTGTAACTTGAATATTCAAGACAATTCTTCCTTTGTTATAGCAAATCCCAAAATGGTAACAATAGCTTTATTCTCCAGGTATGTGTATTGATATATTCAAGGCAATTCTTCCTTTGTCATAGCAAATCCCAGAATGGTATAACCAACGAAATTTCTCTTGCTTTAAAAATTCACATGAAATAGTTTTTCCACATTCACAAAAAATGTTGTTAAGTTCTGCAGTATCCACCATTTGACAACTAAAGTGAACTTGTGGTATGCTATTCATGAACTCATGAAAAATGATTTGAGATTTAAGTGAAGATTTCCATTTATGCACAAATCTGAAATTTCTGCATACTTATTTTTTATTCAAATTACTAAGTATAAAATGTTTTGCTACATCCATAGTAATTTATGAGGGAATGTATGATTTAAAATAAGGAAAAATCTTGACGAATGACATTTTGGGTTTTGAAAAAAATATTAAGATAGGTATTATCAAGTTAAAACAAAAAGAAGAAAAAAAGTAATGTTGAATACACTCTCTGCATCCGCGGAGAGTGTTCGCTCTATGCGTGTACTTTTCCCCTTGCATCGAGGAGAGTGAATTCGACAATTGTTTTTCCTTCATATGTGCATTGTTTTTACTTATAATGTTGAATGCACTCTCTGCGTCCGTGGAGAGTGTTCGCTCTATGCGTGCACTTTTCCCCGCACATCGAGGAGACTGAATTCCACAATTTTTTTCCTTCATATGTGCATTGTTTTTACTTATATTAATGTATTATATTAAAATAAGTTGACAAGATGTATGTACTTCATGTATGTAATTCGTCTTCAGTTTGTCTTAACCAAGCCCGTTCACTGTTCATTCATCCATTTTTATACGTCACCTGGCCATGCCTTTTCAATCCATCCTCGTCCACACACATTTCTCAATCTACTCCCACATACATTCCTTACTCTACTCTTCTCTTTCCTAAAAAACTTAACCCTTGACAATTTCTGAAGTTGAGTTTTACTTTTCAGTATTAATCTCATACTAAATTCTGAACTTCTGGTTGGACAAGATTTAGTACACTTCCTCTAATCGGTAATTTCTTTCTGCATCTATTCAATGCAAATAATGTAATGCTAAGATCGTTGACTAATCCAAATATGTATAATGTGTTGCTCTCTCAGATTCACCAAAATCCAAGATTCTTAAATCTTTTACCACCACGCTTTTTCATTTTTATAGTTTTCAACTTTATAGGTGAGCAGTGGCCGTTGCAAAGACAAATTAGAATTCTTAATATTCTCTATATCACTTCTCTTGCCCAATATGAAGCGTGGATGCCTGCTTGTTTGCTTGTTCAAATGCTTCACCAAAATTTTACAGTAAACAAAAATTGAGTTGCAAATAAACCACAGTTGGTAACAATTGTACATTTAAACTCTGAATCTACCTTAAATAATTGGCAGGAATTAATAAGAAAACTGAGAACAAACATACCATAATAAAAAGTTTAATTTTGTATTTTCTATTCAAGAATATATGTTGCTTCATTGTCTTTAATTGCATGTATATGTTTACTAACTTACATAATTCAATTTACAATATAACATTAAATAATTGGCAGGAATTAGAAAGAAAACGGAAGGTAAACATACCTCAAGGTGATAATAAAAAGTTTGGTTCTGCATTTTCTATTCAAGGATCTATGGCTTCATTATACTTATCTTTACTTTAATTCCATGTATCATTATTAACTTAGATGGTTTAATTTAATAGTAGATACTCAAGGACGAAAAAATCATGAGGCCTTATAAGCTTGCATGTCAAAATCCAAAAAAAATCTATATCAAACTACCGTTGAATCTATGTTTTTGCTGAGTGAAAGGCTGCCACAATGTTCACAATATACCTTGGATTGAGATTTTAGAAAGTTAGTCTCTCTGAGAATCCTCCTGACTAAGAATTGAGGTTAATACCTTATTTTGAAATGTAAGTTAATTTATTTACTTTCTTAAATTATGTGTAGCTTACCCTCAAATTCTAAAGTCTCAAGTTCTAAAGTCAGATACATTTGTATTGTTAATTATTTGTCAGGATACGAAGACAATGTTGGATTCCTACATCTGCACAGCTTGATATTCTTCAATGCAGATTTGATGGAGGGAATAAAACTTCAAGTAATACAGAGATTGTACAAATAGTCTCTCGATTATCGTCGCATACTCATATCTCTGGAAAAAAATGTTCACAATTGATTTAGTAACAGACATGCTCAATAAAAAAGAAAGTAGGTTTGTACACAAGCAGAGAATGTTCAACCGAAAAATCTAAGGTATGAGATGCAACTTGATCGACGCGCACGGAGCTTCAGATTAAGAGGTCTGTCTTTATTAATAAATTATGCTCAACTTACCGTCTTGCACTTTAAAACCTTGTTTATACGCTTTTCCCTTGTACTCTCCTTGAATTTCTTTAGATGAATATTGTGCTGAAGAAAGTGAAATGATTGTGGAAGAAAATTGTTTGTCAGGTGCTTGTGAAGATGCCAATATGCATAAAAAGATTAAGGGTATGATCTTGCATATCACGTGTTACTTTTGTTACCTTCTCATTCTGTGTCAAATATTGTTTTATTATTTATTGTACATTTCAATCTCTTATATTCATTTCATTACCTATAGTTCTATGTATATTTATTAATTTCCTTCATTAATTAATTTACTTCATCTTTGTTTGCAGTTTGATGAAGTTTCTACAAGCACTGGTGAGTTATCACAGGAAAGATCATGTAGTCCTCACCTTAGTTTAGGTCCATTCTAATTATAAAATTCTTTGATTTTCACTTAGGTTTTCCTTTGTTTTAGTTTCATGTTATGCTTATATGCAATACTTTTCCCAGTACTTGAATTGTTTACAAAATCAATCTTTTTAAAAAAATGCTACTTTTCACCGACCTCCCATTGCCATTGTCATTTCCATTGCCATTGTGTTATTCATATTTATCTTAGCCTTTTCTCTTACAATCTTTTTTAAATTATTTTTTTCCTTCTTCCTGTTAGGTTATGCTATGTATTTATCTGTTCATGAAAATCGTGTTATTGAGAATCCACACGAAAATAATCATATGCGATATGAATGTATATCAAATGTTCATTTTACTGGTGAATATATTGAAAGAATTCATACAGAAAGTATTCTTTTTGAACCTTATGTCTTGCCATCTTGTACAATTTGTACACATTGAGGTGTGAACAAATTTATAGATAAACCAAAGGATTTTGTTGTTGTGATGAGAGTGAAATTACAATTACATAATATGCCTCATGAGCTATATGAATTATTTACTTCTAAATCAGAAGAGGCTCTCGCTTTTAAAAAAGTTGTTCGAAGTTACAACAATCATTTTGCATTCACTTCGCTTGGTGTTAAATATGATAGAGAGTTGTGTAAAAATAATAAAGGTGTCTATACTTTCAAAGTTCAAGGACAAGTGTACCATTTCATAAGCCCACATGTACCGATTGATGGGAATCTTACATATTTACAATTATACTTCTACGATACTGAAAATGAAATTCATAATAGACTCAACAGCTTAGGCAGGTTTTGTGAATTGACTTTAAGAAAGTTGATAGATATTTTTAAAAAAAATCCATATTGTAACTTTTTTCGATCATTAAGTAAAGTTATTAATTTAGAATCATGTCGTTTTTTACTGAGGTGTGATCCAAGTTTCGATCAAAGAATATATAACATGCCAACATCATAACAAGTGGATGTAGTTTGGGTTGATGAAGACCCATCTGCAAACATTCAACATCAAGATTTATTAATTTATAGATATTCAGGTAATGCATATAAAGTTCAATAATATTATGGTTGTTATGATCCACTTCAATATCCATTACTTTTCCAGTAAAGAGAACCTGGATGACATGAAGGTATTGAAAAGGTAAACATCAATGCTTTACAAGTTCGAGTCCCTCAAAACTTAGTAGATGTTAATAATGTAAATTCAGCGGATCAACTTTTGGAAATAGAAAATCATGGTAAATTTTATTCATTACAGTTAATTATAGTGATTTATTCTTTAGTAAATACGCTCATGTTTGAAACCCATTTTGAGAGAAATAGAAATTGTGAAATAGTGATTGATGTGAGAATGTGTGGTGGAAAAGTGATGAATTTTTTTTGATTTGTGTGTAATATTATTTTATTTGGAGAATGTGTGGTTGAAATGAAGAATGAGAATGAGAAAGAGAAAGAGAAATTAATAGGTGTCAAATACGGGCTAAATGTATTTATCTTGGGAATATTTTTCGTTGTGTTTTTTTTTTTTTTGTAGTTTTAATGGCAAGGAAGAAATGGATGATTGTATTGTGTCGAGAGTATTATTGTTACAAAACTCAAATAAGGTCTATAGACAATTCCTTGCTTCTATATACTGTCAGACTTTTTCAACAATATGTGGTGGACATGTATGTTAAAATTGAAACTGATTGAACTTTTTTCACAATAATCAAAATGCTATAAGAGCAGAAGTTTATCAAGGAATTGTAGATAGTATACAAAATGGTGAGAATGGGGTTATAAAATTGGCAAATCAATAGTTTTGCCTGTTAGATTTATTGGAGGTCCTAGAAATATGACTAAAAGATATATGGATGCAATGTCTTTAGTTCAAAGATATGGAAAACCTGATATCTTTTTCAAAATGACATGTAATCCAAATTGGCCTGAATTAAAACATAATGATGAAATACAAAATCGGCCAGATTTGTTAGAATGCATATTTCGTGCCAAGCTTGAAGAACTGAAAACACATTTGGTTAAGAAAGAATTGTTAGGTCTTATAATTGCATATGTTTATGTGATTGAATTCCAAAAAAGAGGATTACCTCATGCTCATTTTCTCTTAATATTTAAACAAAGTTTTAAGATTAGAAACCCTTCACAAGTTGATGAAATTGTCTCATGTGAAATACCAGATCGAAATAAATACACTCACTTACATGCTGTTGTTGTAAAACATATGATGTACAGTCCTTGTAAGCATTTGAATCCTAACAATGTTTGCATGGAAAACAATCATGTTTGTAAAAATAAATACCCAAAAGAATTCATTCAACATACTTTGTTAGGTAATGATTCAAATCTACTTTATAAGCGTCGCAATGATGGTGTAAGTGTTAAAGTAAGAGGATGTTTATTAGACAATAGATGTGTTGTACCATATAATTCTTACATTTTAGCTCAATATGATTGCCACATTAATGTAGAGATATGCTTTATGTTAAAACTATTAAATATTTATACAAGTACGTATATAAGGGACATAATCGTATTCATTTTACTCTGAATAAAGAAACAAATGAGCACTTTATTGATGAGATTATAAACTACCAATGAGCTAGATGGATATCTGCACTGAAGCTATGTGGAGGATATTTAGTTTTGATTTATTTGATATGTCTCCTACAATAGTTTCTTTACTACATACTAAGAATGCTCAGTTAGTTACATATAGTGAGACGGATGATTTATCAAAAGTTATAAATAAAGACTTTGTTCACCAAACAAAGTTAACTTAGTTTTTTAAAATGAATATTTCAAATCAAAAGGCAAAGACTTTACTCTACAAAGAAGTTTCTACACATTTTTTATGGAATCTATCCATGTAAATTCGAAGTCCTCGAAAACAGAAAAATGTTATTGGTAGAATAGTCACTGCTAATGCATACGAGGGTGAGATATTTTGTACAAGTCTTACTAAATCATATTAAAGGGTCAAAATCTTTTGAAGATTTGAGAACAATTAATGGTTTTGTTTGTCTACTTATCGTAAAACAGCACTTTTACATCGTCTTCTTAGTGGTAATAACTATTCTGAGATGTATTTAACTGAAGCGATAACTTATCAAATGCCCATATTATTGCGCCGATTGTTTGCCAATGTGTTGACTTTATGTAGCCCTACAAGTCCAATAACTTAGTGGGACAAATTTAAGGATTTTATGATAGAATATTATTTACATAAAGGTCTAACACAACATGATGCTGAGATGAAAGCTTTGCATTGTATAAGTTCTTTCTTAGAGAACATTGATAAAAGTATAAATGATTATTGCTTGGTAGATTTTGATTTTACTGTCAACGATGATGATATGTTTGAAACCATGATTGCTAAAGAAACTACGAATATTAATGTTGGGTTAGACATGCATTGTACTAAGAATTTAAATAAAGAGCACCAAAGTGCCAATGATATTATTCTAGATTGTGTTTTAAATGATAAGAATGAAATGTTTTTTTATTGATGGTCCGTAGGTATTGGCATATTTATACAAAGCAACTTGCCGTTGTACGATCTCTAAATCTTATTGCATTAGCAACTGCATCATCAAGTGTGGCTGCATCTTTATTACCAGCTGGTTGAACAAAACATTCACGATTCAAAATTTCGCTTGAAATATGTTCAGATATACGATATCTGTAAGTAAACAATCTCCACTTGGTAAGCTTTTATTAATGACTAAGCTAATTGTATGTGACAAAGTGCCCATGGTTCATAAATGTGCTTTTGAAGATTTAGATAAATTGTTAAGAGACATTACTGAATGTCAATTACCATTCGGTGGAAAAGTCATTGTATGTGGAGGAGATTTCGCCAGATTTTACCAGTTGTGCAAAGAGGAACAAAAGACGATATAATGAAGGCAAGTTTAGTTTTTTCACATTTATGACATTCATTTACACAACTATCATTACTTCGAAATATGAGAGATAAATTAGACCTTTTACGAATATTTACTGAACATTGGGAACATAATTGAGAAAGAACATTCGTGCCACATGATTAAGCTTCCTCAAGATACCATTATCAATTTCGAAGACGAATTAAAATCATTAAGAAAATTAAATAACATTGTGCTTCTCAATTTCCTAACATATGGCGATGACTTAAATATTATGATAAATATAATTATTTTAACCCCAAAAAATGAATATGTAGATTTAATAAGTAATATGTTACTTAAAGACATTCCACGAGAGAAATTTACATATTTTAGTTTTGATGAAATCATTGATAAAAGTGAAGGATTCATTCATGAAGATTTTTTAAGCAGTCTAACTCCCAATGGTATCCCTCCACATGAACTTGTGCTGAAAAAAAACTGTCCAATTATGTTGCTTAGAAATATTAATCCTTCAGAAAGTTTATGTAATGGGACTAGACTTATTTGTCGTGACTTTAAACAAAATGTGGTTTTAGTTAAAATTGGGTTTATGCAATGGGACTAAACTTATTTATCTTGACTTTAAACAAAATGTGATTTAACCTGAAATTGGAAAAGGAGAATTTTGTGGAAAACAAGTGTTTTTACCTAGGATTCCATTCATTCCACTTGAAAGTGATAAACAGTCAGTGCCATTTAAAAGAACTCAGATTCCAGCGAGTCCTTATTTTGCTATGACAATTAATAAAGCTCAAGGTCAAACTCTAGATTTTGTTGGCTTATATCTTCATGAACCTGTATTTTCACATGGTCAATTATATGTTGCATTATCCAGGGCTAGAACAAGAGGAATATAAAAGTTCTGATTAAACCTTCCGTCAAACATAAATTTCATACTTGTTGCACAAAAAATATTGTTTATCATGAAATCTTGGATTTAATACGTAGCAATTAACCATTTAAGCAATGCTTATACCATTTTGGTTTAATAAATACAAATGTACAATATAGCTTTTTATAATTAGAATTCTGCTATGTTTTTTTTTTTTTTTAATTTATCATCAAGTTATTAAATGGAAATTTTAAGCATATGAAATTCATAGAAGAATCTTATATGCTACATACCTTTGGATTGATAGATTGTTTGAGTTTAAGTAATGGCATCAAATTAACTTGTTCTATTTCATCTTTTACTTTCCAACATTGTCAATGATGTATGATTGAAGACTATCATGATAATTTGTTAGTGAGAGCAAACTTCATGAGCAATGCTCATCTCTTCCTTGTTATAAATCAGGCATTTTTTTTTCTTATGTATATCCAATTTTTCGCATTTGAATTATGAATATGGTTTAGCGATATATGCTAACTTACTCCACATCCTTACAAAAAGTCATGTCATGTGATTTTTCCCTTATATATTCGGTCCCGGCTGAGTATAATGTCTACATTTTGGGCCGCTAGCGACATACATTCTTTAGGTGGGTTTCGTATCTTCAATAGGCATGTTGACAGATTAACAATGAGTATACAATTATTATATTGTCTTTGTGTCTTTTCATTAGCTTGATAATACCACATGCCAATTTATTGATGGGACAAATTAGCATTCGAATTTTTGGGTGCTTTATTGGCAAAGTTGTCACCATTCATTCATCCTTTCTATTGTCACTCTAGAGTTCAAAATTGTGACAAGGTTTCTTTACTCAACTTTCAAAGTTTTTTGTTTTCTATTCCTTGCCTTCTTCCGTTCCTATCACAATTTTGAAAACAAGCGTTTGTATTGTTTTTTACGACGGACATATTGTTAAATCACATAAGTATATTGTTAAAGAATGTACCATGATGCTACTATTGTTGCTCATGAGATTCACTTTACTCGTTCAAATTTATTTTTGCTCACATGTCAAGATAAAAGATATATTGAACTTATTAAATAATTAGTTGTATCACGGTACAGAGATTCAAGACACTTTTAATGCTATCTTTGTATGCGTTCTCTTCAATAACTTCCCCTTCATAAATGTTGTTGAGTTTTCTCGTGTCATTGTGAGCATGCATGCATATTTCATAAGCTTGAAAGTAATGTATTTTTAAATTTCTAAATACAATTGTTGCCCAAAAAGGTCAAGTTCAGACGGTGTCCATGCACTCAGAGACACGGTCTCCATGCAGGCCGCACACCATCTTCTACAAAAATCTCGGCATTTTTTCATGACTTTCTCCCTGTAAAAAAAATTTCGCTAAATTTTTGATATTCCTTTATTTGTGATTTTCCAATAATATATTCATTTTTATAACTCGCCAATCTCATATAATCAATTTATGTCAACAATCTCGTATAATGATAGCTTTACAATTTAGTCATATTTCAATAGTTAACTAATTTGCTTGCCATACCCGTCCGATACCTATACCACGTATATGTACGCATAATAATCAAATATAACAGTACCTTTAGTAAATGTGTAATCATATTTATTTACGTATATGGCTTGATTTATACTTAATAGTAATCTTATGATCATTTTTGTACTTGATGAAGTTTCACTGAATTGATTTACTTGCCCATACCTTGATGAAACTTCACCAAACTGATGTACTTACTCATACCTGATAATTGGAGCACTAATTTTTTTACCAATAAAATACGTTGACGAAGTTTTACTGAATTGATTTACCATTTCCTTGATGAAACTTCAACACTGACTAATTTTCTTACCCATACCTGATAATTGAAGCACTAATTTTTTACCAATAAAGCATGTGTACTGATATATTTTAAACTTTGATTAACAATTTATTGCACGCAAATATTTATAAAAGGGTTTCATCCCGATTTTTCAACACAAACAAACGCAAACACTCACTTCATCTGCTTTTCAAAAAAATCCAAGTACAAAATCGAAAAAACCTCCATTCCCAATACAATACAACACTATAATGGAAGAACACTACCAACTAATACCAAAAATTGTTTTGAGCATTCAAAAGTGGAGAGATAAGGTCATTGTGGTAGAAAAACAATCACCAAAACATTCAAAGCAAGCCAATGGAAGGTACCAAAATTTGATGTTAACGGATACTCAGGTAACTCTTATGCATTATACATATAGGTTTTAGGTTCAATTATCATCTATTGTCTTTATTTTCAAACTCTTCAGGCTTCTTATTGTATTCATACAAATTCATTTTCCAGGGTAATACTATCCATGCTAGCTTATATGATTCCAATATCATTGCTTTTGAGGATCAACTTTTTCTTAGAAAAACTTATGCAATTTCGAAAGCTTATGTGAAGAACAATATGGCTAACTACAAATATTCAACATAATCTTTCCAATGGACAACATCAAGAGAAACTCGTGTTGAACAAGCAAATGAAGATAACCTGGAATTTGTTTTTTCAAACTATCATCTAGCACCTTTTCACGAGGTTGAAGAATACATGGATACAGATGTTGATTTAAGTAACAACCTGCACATCTCATTCGTCAAATAAAATTATATACTAATCCTACAAAAAAATTTACCTTAATTAAGTTTAGAAAAGTTAAGAAAAATAAAGAGATATAATAAATCCTTTTAAATTTTGTTCTGATATACTTGTAGTTGCAATTGATATGACTCCTAAGCGTCTGATTCAATCAAAATATGGCAACCAAACATAGGTACATGATGTCATACTTCTTGACAAGAATTTCAAACCAATGATCCAACACTTTGGGATTCATTTGTTGATAGAGAATGTGTACTACTAGTAGACAACGTTGAGAAGAAATCAGTCATCTTTGCAGCACATCTCAAAGGTACATCCTTCTTTGGTATGTTCTACTTCTTTGGTGTGTTGTATTTGGTATATTGTATTTGGTGTAGTATGTTGTTCACCATTATGTGACTACTTTATTTTTCATAATGATATATTATTAGGTTAGAAATTGTTTACAAAAGTTCGTAACACTTTCTTCATAAATACACTTTTCAATGAAGTAAAACAAATGGTAGAATGGTATGTAAAATTTTCTATATTTTATTGTCATTTTTTTTCCTTTTCTCTACATCTCTATATCCACATAGCATTGTTACACTTCCTAATTATGTAGCAACCTATTCTCTAAGGGTGAAAGACAATTCCGTAAAAATCAATGATTTCGTGTTGAAAAAACCATACGTGGAAAAAAGCCCCATGACTCTTTCTCCACTTGTGTAGTAAATTCACTCCTATTCAGAATCTTTAGGGACGCCTCTTAGTAGTAATGTTGCATATTACATAACTATAAGCAGCTTCTATTTTCATTATTTTCCCAATATACATATTTAAGAAGATAAACCCAGTCATACCCTTCATATTTCCTCATAATTTGTGTAAACATCACAAGTTTTATTGGGTAAACGGCACAGCAACCACATACAACATCAATAACAGATCTTGGTACATGGCTTGCAAGAATTGCCATCAAAAATCAAATGTTGATTTTGGAGAAACATGTCTTTGTATTTTTTTGCAAAAATCCGAATTCTAAAGTCGTTCATCGGTACTAATCACTAATCAATCTTCTCATTTTCCTTCATGATAATTTTTTTTCTCATGTCTTCATATAATAATACTCAATTGTTATTCACCTTAGGGCTAGAGCATATGTGTAGCTCTCAAATGTGACAGGCTCTCTTAATGCAAGTGCAATTGGTAAACCAACCAAGAAACTGCTATTTACAAATTCACAATCCCTGATGGGACAAACCAATTTTGTAAGAATTTCAACCTAACTTACCTTTTGCCATTCTATACATATTTTATTGAAATAATAATACATGATTAACATCTAGGGTTCACAGTCAATCTTCCAAAACGTCATTCAAAAATGCAAAACACTGAAAGAGCATTCTACTTAAAAGCAATGCCAACTGAACCCAATTCATCAAGTTATAGATTTGACATCATCTCTGTAATAGATTTAGACCATATAAATTTAGGAGAACAAAGCCAAACAAATGCTGATACTAAAGTTATGGCAGCTACACTAGCTGATAACACCATTGACACAGACTCTAAAAAAGATTGGTCACCTCCAGCAAAGAAAGCTCTATTTAAGTCTTCGTATCATTCATCTACTTCAAATGTTGATTGTGATGAATACATGAATTCAAAACTCCTAGGCACATATCCATTTACTGAAAAAGAAAAAATGGAGTAAATTATGATTGAAATGTTTTTTGGAAAGAAACTTTTGAGAAACACTGTTTGTCATGCTGTTTTATTTTATTTGTTATATGCCATGACCTGTACTTTTGTTGTATATATTTAGAAGAAACTGATGAAAACATGTTAATGTTGAAAAATGATGTATATCGAACATGATAACTACATCATTATTTTGCTTAACTTTTATATATGTACCTTTTTGTTATCAACATTAATGGAATCAATTTCTATTTTCTTCCCAAAATTTGTTTCTTTTTTCCGTTCTTTCAATTAAACTGGATTTCATGAAGTTCTCTTTCAATTTAGAGTTATTTTTCAAGTGCAAATATACCAACTCAAATTAAAGTTGTTGAAGAGAAAGAATTTGCCAAATTCAGTTTACAACTTGTCTCCAAATGAATAAAATCCATTCTTTATCTACTTTAATCTAAACAGAAAAATAGATATAATGTAGTGATGAAAAATAGATATAATAAGCCAATGAGCAAACAACCTAATTTCTTATAATTCGATTTTATCATTTTTTGTTACCATTCTTTTGTGTTATGTAGTTTACAGAGTTTTTTATAATTAATTTAACATTATTTTAAATTAGATGGATATTTATAACTTATTTTCCGAGCATTTCCTAACACACATTTGTCTATAGCATTTCTACATTTCGTTGCTACCTTTTCCACACACCCAATTGTCGCCTGAATGTACCTTCCTCTCTCGGCACATATATTCTCAACGTTACGCGGAGACACGGTCCGCCCAGCATGGAGACTATGTCTCCGCACATCTGTGGAGACCAAATCTCCGCGATGCGCAAAGATGCAGATGCGGACACCAAATCTCCACGCATCGCGGAGATCTGATCTCCGCACGGTGTCTCTGTGATCTCCACGTCTCCACACATTGCGCTGCACGGATTTTGAACAACCGTTTGTGCGTATATATTTACACATACATAAGCATTCGATGAGTTTGGATTTGGTTTTAATATGCATGTTTCGATTTTCTGCATATTTTCTTTCTATCATTAACCAATATCAGTGAATGCACATTTAATAGACAAAATCTGCAATCTTCAACTGTTCAATCTATTTTGCTATTAGATGATGCACAAGTGAACTTCATTCTACTTTTCCACATATTGGTAGTCGTGCTATATGCATTATGGGGTTTGAAGAAAAATTAGATAACAGAAGCAGTTCGATTATTTACAAAATTATATAGATGGCATTTAGAATAGATTAGTGATGTAGTATGCTCTCTGTTTCAAAATTGTCATATACTTTGGTATGATAGTGGCTTATAAAATGTGTTTTTCCCTTTTTTTTTTTTTTACAAAAACTCACTATATTATTAACGTGTTTACTTTCACAGTTTTACCAAATACCTAATTTGGTACTTTTATTACAAGTTAACATAAGGTAACCCAACATGATTGATGCAACTTTGTTACTGTTACAAGATTGCTATATTATTATTCTTAGTTAAGCTATAATGTCACTCTAATGTGATGCATTCTTCTTTGATTATCAAGAATGTCTAGCTTTCATCTTGTGTTTGTAAAAGTCTTGACAAAATGGACATTTGTTTGCAGCTGAGGCCATTATTCTTGGATTTCAACATTATTTAGTGATGCTTGGCACAACAATGATCATACTGACTGTTCTGGTCCTCAAATGGGAGAGAAAATGTGAGGCATTAGAATGCTTACATGCAGCTGAATTCCACACATTTCTGTTGTGTCATGTTGGTATTCACTGACCTACTCAAATACATACTTTTCTTTTTTCCCTTCCAGGAGGACAAAGGTAAAGTCATTCATACTCTGCTATTTGTTGCTAGATGGAGCACTCTGCTACAGTCATGGTTTGGAACCAGATTACTTGCTATAATTGGAGGGTTTTATACCTTTGTTGCGTCCACAATTTCAACTATTCTGTCCACTCGATGGAGTGATCCAAACCCTACATCGGTTTGTATTTTTTGATCTCTAGCCCAATGTTTCAATGAAAAATCCATTATTGCTAAGACTTTGAGGCTTGGGTCTCAAGACATGGCTTTACAAAGGAAGTACAAACCAGTATATGAACTGCACAAAGTTAGTGATGATATAATTTGGTTCTAATGTGTTTTACCTTTCATGACCATGCAAAGATTCAAGCAGATTATGCAAGCCACTTGGGGTACACTTATTATTGCCTCAACTATTCAAATAGTTCTAGGCTTTAGTGGGCTCTGGCATAATATTACAAGATTTTTTTTTGTTATAGAATTAATGTGCTTGCTTCTTATTTTCATCCATAATTATAACCGTGTCAGTACTTGAGTAAATCCTTCTTTTACGAAATTGTTAATTGGAGACAACATAATGTGTTTTTAAGTTGTAATCCATCTTAAACTTTTGCTCTTTTGTGCTTGTTAACTAGATCATACTATGATACAATATTTTAAGTTATAGCTACGTCACTATGTCTATATAATCAGTGACGGACCCATGATAAAACTTTAGCCAGGGCGGACGTTGAACCATCGATAATAGCGAAGTTGATTATTAATATTTAATTAAATAATATTAAAATTCAATATATATGTAATAAAAATTAATACATAATTATCCAATGTATTAATTATTATCCAGTTTGACATTTTCAAACTATCCATATTAAGAATGGACTTATTATTACTCAGTGTTTTCCATCTTAGTTCTGATTAATCCTCCTAATGAGTATACATCAACAACCATAAATAGGTGCAGAGCAAGCTTATCTAGAAGCAGCTTTCAAAATCTATAATTCAAAAACGTAGCAGAGTTTTTACTTGTAATCAGGTCAACCAAATTTACTCTCTTTTAGCCTATGTGGAAAACTAAAAAAATGAAACAAAGCCACCCAATTAGGGAAAATCATGAAAACACAAAGCCCATATGAGAATTTAAAATCTTGAAGAAACCCAAATGAGAAAAATTGATTTCAAGGACAAAATATGTCGGTTAACAGTTACCTGCATTGTATGCTTGGCGGCAGCGAAAACTTGACAGGAGGCAAGTCACTGGACCTTCCAGCTTTTGGCACCAGCATGGCTAGCGCTTGGATGTACTGGTGGTAGTAGTGGAGGAGTCACCGGACAGAATGGCAGGAAGAAGCAATGGCGGAAGTGTGAAACCGTGGAAAATGGAAATGGTTTGTGAATTAGACAGTCCTGCACCTATATAATTAAACGATTGGGCTTAGTTAATTTAAAAGTAGAGGCCTCAACCTTGGTAAAAGCCCACTTTCAAAACCCCAAAAAAAGAAGGAAAAAGAACAGCGGTGAAGGTCGCCCCCCTCACTGGGTGCCGAGTCCCTCGCTGTATATAATGTAGGTTTCTAAGTCCACTTTCAATTGTTCATTTGGATTCTCTTGTTGGTTTCAGGTTGTATAAGCTTGGGTTCCTTGGGTAAGGCAGAGTGGTTCGATGAATGAACTCTTCCTTGCAGTCCTATTCGCGAGATGACTTGCAGAAAAAATTCTTTCTAGGTTTGTCTTATATATGAATCTGTTATAAATCATGTGTTCTTATGTAGCAAAATGAAATGAAGCATTGATGAAGGATGATAGTCTCTTTACATCACAAGGAGGGCAATTATTCTTTCATAGGTTGCTTTTCCTTATGTACATGGCAATCTATTTATGAAATTTTCTCACGGGTCACAACTGCTTAAAATATTTCAAGTTGCTACAATTTGTGTGGTAGTCTTATTCTTTTCAGTTCTGTTTCATCCCTGATTGCAAATATTACATTGTGTTTGTTTTAGGAATTAGATTGATGAAGTATGCAAATTTTGTAATCGAAACTTATTTCTTTTAAATCATGCTTTCAAAATTTATACAAAGAGAATGAATATATACAATTGACACAAGAATGACAATTCGTTTCACATCTTCAAATACTTTTGCAAAATCTAAAAAATATACGTTAATAACAACAAAATAATTACAAAACTCGTGCAACGCACGTGTCCTAGTGTCACAGGTTGCAGCTTTGCTTAAGTCCCGTGATCCTATCATTATAAATAATTTATTTAAATAGATAGAAATTAGAAAATTTTAGTATGATTCTTCGGCCAAAAGACATATACTCTCGTCAGTTGAGTTTTTATTCCGAAATTTATTATAGGGGGTATTAGTCTTTCAAACATTTTCAAGTTTTCTAGTGTTCGTCCCTTGCGCTAGCCATTGTAATTTTCTACTTTTGTCTATTGTAATGTTCAGTTTTCTAGCAATTAATGATCAAGTTTATTTCAATGTATTCCAATTTCATGTTGCGAGCTTTCTTTAAATTGTGATCAAATTTACTTTTGTCCCGAAACGACCGAGAGAAGACAAAAGACAGTCTAGCGAAGCAGACTACTGCCGCACGGTGTTCGCTTTCTGTGCTAAGAAAAGGTAACTCGTGAAAGTTGGTATCAGAGCTGTGGCTCAAGATCTCGATAAGAAAGCTATGAAAATTGATCCAAATTTCTCGAACACCACAGAGGTGGTAGATGTTCAAAAGAGGAACACCAAACAGCATTTGGAGGCGCTTGAGGTGACAAACACTAGGTTGTGTTTTGCCATGGAGAACCTCAGAGAAAAGGTCGAGGTGACATAGACGGAAATTCGGGAATTACGCATCCAACTGGATGAAAGCTAAGAGGCTTGCGCAGCTATGACTGAAGCTGTTGGTATCATACTTGATTTGTAGGATGAGATATGAGCGTTGAGAGCTCAGTTACTAGTGCTTCAATGTGCGGTTGGCAATGGGCAAGCCATCGCATAAGAACCGGTGCATAGGCTAAGAATTCCAGAACCGTGTACCTACGGAGAGGTACGTGATGCTAAAAAAGTTGAGAACTTCTTGTTCGATATGGAACAATACTTTCTTGTGACTTTGATCAAGGATGAAGCGAGAAAGGTCACAACAGCTACCATGTATCTAGGTGGAGATGCAAAGCTATGGTAACGGACGAAGTATGTTGATATTCAAGTCAACATGATCCGAATTGATTCTTGAGATCTTCTCAAGGAAGCTATCAGATCTCAGTTTTTCCCAGATAATGTGGAATATGAGGCACATTGAGCCTTACGAGAACTGAAACACACAAGCTCTATTAGGGAGTATGTGAAAGCCTTTTCAAGATATATGCTGAACATTCGAGATATGTCAGAAAAAGGATAAACTATTCACCTTCATGGAAGGGCTGGAATCGTGGACACGCACGGAACTTCAAAGATAGAAGGTCACTGATTTGAGCGCGGTTTTGGGAGCTACTGAATGTTTAAGTGACTATCAACTAAAATCGAGAGAGGATCAACCTTTGGGAAATAGTCAATCTGTTGAAGGTGGAAAGAGACCTTACAGACCCAGCTCCAACTCAAATGGGGAAGAGCGTTACTCTCAGAATATGTGAGGATCCTATCAAGGCAACTGCTAGAGTAACTCGTAGAGAAACTATCAAAACAGTCGTCAAGGAAACTATAACGACAGTACCAGTAATGACTGGAATCATGGAAAGGCAAAGGAGGGCATATCTGATGTTGCTCCTAAATTGAAGTGTTTTCTATGTGAAGGACCTCATCGGATGGTAGAGTGTCCTTAGAAACGGATGGTGAATGCATACTATCAACTAGCAATTGGTGGCTCGGGTTCCAAACAAAATACCCCACAAGCTAGCTGCCATGTCCTCAGAAGGGGACGAGGATGTAGTTGGTACATTCTCGCATTGGTGTAATACACTATCGCACCGAGCTACTAAAAGAGATGCAGTTCCCTCAAAAGAGCCAAAGATTGAAGAATCGAATGCTCGCATTTGCAAGGCTAAAGGCCTAATGTACATTGATGTGAAGATCAATGGAAAGCCTATCAGGGCTATGGTGGATACTGGTGCTACGCACAACTACCTCGCAAGTTCTGAAGTAGAGCGGCTCGAACTTATTCTGGAAAGAGGTAAAGGGAAAGTCAAAGCAATCAATCCGTTGTTCAACCAATAGCGGGAATAGTAAAATCTATATAGATCAAAGAAGGCCCTTCGAAGGAAGGACAAATTTGTCCGCAGTTCAGATGGATGGTTTCAAGCTCATTTTGGGATTGAAATATTTTCGGGATACAAAGACAGCAGTGTTGCCGTATTCTGACTCATTAATAATGATGGGTAGTAAACCATTCATTATTTCCACACAGGTTGGGAAAATTGGCGAGAAGGGCATCTCGGTCATGCAATATAGTAAGGGTTTCAAGAGGAATGAACCCTCATTTCTATGCTCTCTTCGAGTAGAGGAGATCGAAGAGACGACCGGCTCTACTCCAAAACCTATCACCGGGTTTAAGGAATTTGAAGACATCATGCCGGATGAGTTACCAAGAAAATTGCCAACAATGAGGGCAATTGATCGTGGGATTAGACTTGTTCCGGGTGCTAAACCTCCCACAAAGGCACCATACCGCATAGCTCAGTCGGAGCTTGAAGAGTTTCGAAAACAAGAGGGAGAAGTGTTGGGAAGTGGGACTATCGTAGAGCGTACTTCCGCACTACCATAACATACAGACTACTGGCCTCAAATGCGGGACGACATTGCAGGTTATGAGAAAACTTGCCTTGTTCGTCAGCAAGATGTGGCGGATCATCAGAAAAAAGGAGGTTTACTGGAGCCCCTTTCCATCCTGAATGGATCAGTTGAGAGTCGATCGACGAACTACATTAGTAGATTACCAAGAGTTGGAGACTTTGGCACTATCATCGTCGGGATGGACCGTTTATCTAAAGATTCAACTTTCAGCACATCGCCCAAGTATGTATCAGCCGAAGAGACAGCTCAACTCTTCTTCAAGCATATTTTCAAATACTGGTGGCCGCCTATCGTCAATGATCGAGATTCTCGATTTATTGCCATATTTTGGACCGAGTTGTTCAAAATTCTTGGTTTAACTTTGAGCATGAACTCTAGTATTCACAGAAGATCAGACAAACAGACAGATCAGCTCAATTCTATGCTGGGAGACTATTTTCAGTACTTTACCTCAGCTTCGCATGAAATTCGGGTGAAGCTTTCGGATGTGGCTTGGATGTGTCTCAATGCTCAAAAGAGCTCTTCTCCAATAAGAGTCCTTTTGAAATTACTATGGCCAACAATCGTTACTCATCCATACTGCAGATGCCGATCAGAAACGGTACAAAAAGTTTGTAGATCCGAAGCAACCAGTGTTTGAACTGAAAAGATGAGAAGTGAAGGTTGCTGAA
The DNA here is from genome assembly GCA_019097785.1 of Fraxinus excelsior. Classification (NCBI taxonomy): domain Eukaryota; kingdom Viridiplantae; phylum Streptophyta; class Magnoliopsida; order Lamiales; family Oleaceae; genus Fraxinus; species Fraxinus excelsior. The sequence goes on from CM032629.1 coordinate 28,749,871, forward strand.
AAGATTCTTGGCTACCAAACTACTCGAGCTTCTAGGAAATATATTCAAGAGTACTTGGTCAAATGAAGCGGATGCAATAGCGAGAAGAATGCTCAATGGCTCTGAGGACATCGCCAAAACAAATGGGGGAGAATGTCACGGGCTGCAGCTTTGCTTAAGCCTCGTGATTCTATCATTGTAAATAATTTATTTAAATAGATAGAAATTAGAAAATTTTAGTATAATTCTTTGGCCAAAAAACGTCTACTTCCCTCAGTTGGGTTTTTGTTCCGAAATCTATTATAGGGGGTATTAGTCTTTTAAACATTTTTAAGCTTTCTAGTGTTCGCCCCCTGCACTAGCCATTGTAATTTCCTGCTTTCGTCTATTGTAATGTTCAGCTTTCTAGCAATCAATGATCAAGTTTATTTCAATGCATTCCAATTTCATGCTGCAAGCTTTCTTTAAATTGTGATCAAATTTACTTTCGTCCCGAAACAACCGAGAGAAGGCGGAAGGTAGTCTAGCATAGCAGACTATTGCTGCACAGCGTTCCCTCTCTGTACTAAGAAAATGTAACCCATGAAACCTAGACTAGTTTATAAAACACATCACACATTAATCACATTATAGAGCATTAACATTTATTCATATATCTTGTAAATGGTAAGTTTATTGGTGAATGACAATTGTACCCCCGAAGCCCTGGAAATTATTACTATATGTATTCCTATTCATTCACTATAAATATAGGGATTTGGTTCTCATTATAATATACACAAGTCTATTGACTTTTATTCTCTCTTCTCATTTTCTCTCTTTTCACAACACGTTATCAACACGAAAGCTTAATTTTTCAAAGTTTAGAGTAAGTAGTAAATTTTTTTACCATAATCATCTCTCATGTGTACCAAAATTAATTTGGTGACATATGAATTTCCTTTTTCATGTACATGGCTGAATCATAGCCAATCTTTCCGCCACTAATTGTACCCAACTTCGTGTAAATCATAGGCCATTCCCGATACAATCATTAGAGTTATATGAACTTGAGTCAATTATCATTGTTGTTATAATAATGTTTACTATTAGGGTAGAAACAAATTGAATCAAATCCACTTTGCAGTGGAAACTATTTGCAATATTATCATTATTTAATTCAACTTGGGCAATCAAGAGCACTATTATTATATTAATTTTCCACTCTCTACTCTAATTCATGTACTTAAACTATTTGCAATATTATCATTATTAACTCATTTTTTAATTCATGTACTTTTTGCTTTACTTTTTTTATGGTGATAAAATATACATTTATGATGATTATTAAACGCTTGTTGTGTCTTTAACATGATTAAATATTTTAAAATGTTCTTATAGAAATTTTAAATTAATAATTTCTCATGCTGTTGTTCCTGAAGTAGTATAACTTCGTAATTAATATTCTGAAGAATATTAATCGTAAATCTATTTTTTATAAATAGTTTGTTGTTGCACATGAAGTAGCGCGGCATTATATTTATTATTCTTGAAGAATATTACTTATTCCTGAATAACATGAATTATATTTTTCAATATTTCAGAAGAATATTGACATGTTGCTCTTGAAGAAGCAATAGTAAAATATAACGTGCCCCCAAAGTAGCACATGTTTCGAAGAAAATATTATTTTAAATTAATGTTTATCCCTAAAGTAAATCACATAACTTATGTTATTGATATTGACTACTTGATGTTTAATCATGTTTTTCGAAACTAATTGTATTTTCTTTTGCTTTATTGTGTAGTTAATCAAATGACAAATATCACAAAACTTGAGTTTGTTGCACTTGATATATTTGGTAAAAAAATATGTCATGGGTACTCGATGCTAATATTCATCTTGGTTCAAAAGGTTTTGGAAAGACAATGAAAGAAGAGAACAAAGAATCCCTACAAGATCGTGCAAAAGCACTATCTTCCTTCGTCATCATCTTCATGATAAATTGAAAATTGAATATCTCACTAAGAAAGATCCACATGTTCTTTTGAAGAAATTAATTGAAAGATTTGATTATCAGATGATTATAGTTCTTCCCAAAGCCCGCTATAAGTGAATGCATATTCGTTTGCAAAATTTCAAAACTGCTAGTGAGTACAATTTTAAACAATTCAGAATATGTTAAAATTGACATTATGTGGAGAAAAAATCACTGATGAAGATATGTTGGAAAAAACTTTTTCCACATTTCACGTCTTGAATATGGTTCTGCAGCAGCAATATCGTAAGTATGGTTTCAAAAAGTACTCAGAACTTATATCTTTCCTGCTTGTGGCTGAATAAAATAATGAACCGCTAATAAAAAATCATGGGTTTTGTCCAACTAGTTTTGTACTATTGCCTAAAGCAAATGGTACTACATTGCTTGAAGGAAATACAATATCGAGATGTGGAGGTGGACGCGGACGTGTACGTGGAATAAATTATGGACGAAATAATCTACAAAATTATCAGTAACAAGGCAATAATTTCAAAAGGCACAAAGTAAACGAAAGTAGTACATCCAAAAAGAGCATGAAGAAAGTTGCTTTAAATGTGGAATGAAAGTGTATTTGGTACGTACCTGTCATACAATAAAACACCTTGTTGATCTCTACCAAAAATCAATTAACGGAAATGAGAAAGTGGAGATAAATTTTGATGATTAGATGGTCCAATCGATGTGACTCATTTGGATGTATCTGATTCTTTGCTGATCTAAATGAGAATATTGACCATTTGATTGGGGTGGTGTAATGGAAGGTATAAATTAGTTTACTTTCTAATATTTGCTTTCGTTTTAGAAACTCAATTTAAATCATGTTCTTATTTTTCATAAAAAAAATAAAATAAAAATTGAAATTTTATTATGCATAGTTAATTTCATAATACTGAATTATGTTTACTCTTTTAAATTTAAATTCAAGTTTTAAAAAAAAAAATATTTGTGTTTTTTATAAATTCATGATGGATTATCAAGATACTTACTTGATTGATAGTGCAACTATACATACTATTCTTCAAGATAAAATATTCTTTGAATTTAACAGAAATAATGTTAATACGATATCAGGTGCATCGAATATCGTTGAAGGCTCCGAAAGAGTTTGTATTATTTTACCAAATAATACAAAATTATATATTGACGATGCACTTTGTTCAAGCAAATTCAGAAAAAATTTGCTTAGTTTTAAAGATATCCCTTACAATGGATATCACATTGAGACGATACAAGAAAATAATGTTGAATATCTTCGTATAACTTCTTTTGTATCTGGCCAGAAGTAGATAAAAGAAAAACTACACGCACTCCCATCTGGCATGTATTATACATTTATCAAAATTGTCGAATCAAGTATAATCACGAACCAGAAGTTCGTTGATCCAAAAAAATCTATACTTTGGCATGATCGACTTAGACATCCATTGGCTGTAATAATGCGTCGAATAATAAACAACTTACATGAACATCCATCATTTAAAGAACCAGAAGATTCTTTTACCTAATGATTATTCATTTGTGGCTTGTTTGCAAGGTAAGTTAGTCATTAGACTTTCGGCTATAAATGTCAATATTGAATCTCCAACTTTCTTGGAAATAATTTATGGAGATATATATGAGCTATTACACCCATCATGTGGACCATTTAATTATTTTATGGTATTAATTGATTTTTCTACTAGATGGTCAGATACTTGCCTACTTTTCACTAGGAATGTAGATTTTGCTAGACTACTTGCTCATATATTAAAATACGTGCGTAATTTCTCGATTACTCAATCAAGACTATTCGCCTTGACAATGCTGGTGAATTTAGATCACAGGCATTCGATGATTATTGCATGTTAATTGAGATTGTTGTTGAACATTCGATTGCGCATGTTCATACGTAAAACGATTTAGCGGAGTCATTTATTAAATGTCTACAACTTATTGCCAAACCATTACTTATGAAAATAAAACTCACAGCTTCTGTTTGGGCTCATGTCACATTACATGTGCGTCATTGGTTCGTATCAGACCAACTGCATATTATCAATATTCACTTTTGCAGCTAGCATTAGGGGAAGAAAATTATAGAGAATAGGGAACACGATCGTAGAAGATATGCGGTAGAAGATATGGAGAAGATATTTATATAATTTCAACTGCAATAGTCAACAAAGATGACTCCATACTGTAGCAAAACCAGATTGGAAAGAGGTGAAGTGTGAAAACTCGTGTGACAAAAATGAACAGTGAATCTGTGGTTCACTCTTTTAAGGTAGGAGTGATTTTAAAAAAGATTTTGGAAAAAAGAAAATCATAATTAAGAACAATTTATGTTAATTTAAAAATAAGAACGTGATGAAAAAAGTTGGAGAATACTTATTATATATCACATATATATAATCTTTTACAAATTGATGAGATGTCAAAAAAGTGGAGGAAATTTATTTTATTTTATTTAATTGATCAGATTTTGAATCTATCAAATCTTATAACATCATCTATTTGTAAACAAACTAGCAAGTGATAATATACATGTAATACAATCGAACAATATTGAGACATAAATGTGATAATGTGTAAAAGTTACGAATCTTTTATGCAATTTTATTAAAATGTAAATATATTTAACCCATGTTTGGCCTCCATTTTATATAAAATGTATTTTTATTTCTTTTATTTTTAATCATAAAATTTTCAACAAAATAGTATTACATATAAATTCAAAAAATTTCTTTTATTTTTAACCGTACTTCCTTACAAAAAAAAAAATCAGTATTTTAAAATATATTTTTCTCAATAATACATTAAAATGGAGCCCATACAAGGGCATAATCAAAAGAAACACAATAACAAAGCAAGAACAAGTGAACGGCCCCTGATATCTAGATTCTAGAAGAAATAAAATATCTTGATGGGTTTGGGTCTGCTTAACGTACACGTGTTTTGGTCTCTTCTGCAGCTCATCGTACGATACGATAATGGTCCCAAAAGTGCATGCAACTATCATCTTCTCATAATTATCTTCTATTCTCTCTCTCCTCTCTCTAAAAAATAAAATATTATTTTCTTTTGGAAAATATCATCAACAGAACATTCTAAGAACTAAGCTAAAATCTGCAATTTACAGACTCTCTGCCTTGAGGAGGACTCACTGGTACGCTGAAGGATCTCTTGTAATTTCCCTGGTTTTCGGTTTTATATTGCTTTGGGGCTAAAGGGCTTGAATATGGATAATCATCAATTTGATCAAGACAGAGACAAGCAACAGTTGGGTTTGTTTAAAATTTAACATTTATTTGATACAAAGTTCTGTTTAGTTGAACTAAGTTCTGTTTAGTTGAACAAGAATTTGATTATTGTGTTAGAATTTGGAATATTTACTGTATGAAAGAGAATGAGAAAATAAAAAAAGAAGAAGCCATTTTGCGGTGTTTGTGTTTTCGTGTTAGCTTCAACAAGAACCGCTGTGTTTCTTTTTTCTTTTTCGGGGATATTAAGAATCCATTTTCCACGGGGTTTCTGTTATCAAATTCTGACTATTTCTTCTGCTAATTTTCCCTATTTTTAGCCACCCACCTTTCTTCTTGCTCAGCCATTGGTCTTTTGCTAATTCTTTTTCATTACTAGCCTGTTTAGCCTTTCTCTGTGTTTGACAAACCATGAGGCTAAACGCTGTTGTAGAATTTCCACACCAAGTTCTTCAAGCCTTTACTCCTTCTTCAGTCCTATTATCCCTCTTTATCCCATCTTCTTCGACCAAAAAATGCGAAAGGATTCAATTTTCCAACAAGTCTCATATTTTCAAGAAGACACTCTCAAGAGATCATACAATTACCATTACGCGATCTTGCTGGTCTAATTTGGATGAAATTTTTCACGAAGATAGATTAGGTAAAGGATTCGGGGTTCGTTTTGGTGGAGAGAATGAAGGACATCAAGAAAACAAGCAGAATTGTACAATACTGGAAAGAAACTCTTTTGATAATAGAAATGGAATGGATGAAAAGTCGTTTTCCCCATCTCAATTTTACTTCTTGGAGCCTATGATGCTCGGTATAATGCCAGATCCACCGGTTTGGCCTGAACGGGAGGCTGTTATACGGGCAATTATTGAACACAAGGCAAAGAGTTTTGATCTTCCCGTATCCTTGAGGATGATAAAAAAGAAATTGCGACGGGATCAGGTCTTTATTGATTCTGGAGAGTCGGCAGTGAAAAAGGCCTTTTCTTCAATGGTAAGCATCATAGTCGAGTTACAGAGCTATGCATTACGGACTAGAGAAGAGTTATGCCCTGAAGATTTAGAGATGATTAAGGGTAAGGTCCAGAAAGAAATGTATCCATCATTTGTATGGCTGTTTCGACAAGTGTTGTCAAGAACTCCATCTTTGATGATCTATGTAATGGTCCTTTTAGCAAATTTTAGTGTCTGCTCTGCGTCCCATAATGTTTCTTTTGCTGCATCCTGTGGATTATTAATTGAAGAAAAACAAACTGAACATTATCCACAAATTGAATCATCAATGGACACAATTTTGGTTAAGGAAGATAGAGATGTAGGAAACATTGGTGGAAACATGGAAATTGGCAATTCACCAGGGAGCAGTGAGCATGATTTGAGAAGTGCGGAAGAGGTGAACTTGTGGGATTCCATGGTAGATGATGCTACAAAGATGCAATTGAGTTTGAAGGATGAGATTCTTGATCATGACATGGTGCAACATTTTGTTTCCCCGGTGTTTGTGGAGCTCGAATCTGATGAATACAAGGACTATCTTAGGACTGATTTTTTTTACCAGATGCACTTGTCTCGGGAGCCAAATAATCCACTTTTACTTTGCAACTATGCTCAATTCTTGCACCTTGTTGCACGTGATTATGCAAGGTAATTAGTCAAATCTGCATGCATGCTCTATTTTGATTGATGTCATTAGGCTTCTATGTCTTTCTTTACTCGTAAAATGTATAAAGCTGGTTTTAGCATAACCACTCTAGCGTTCCAATAGAGTTGAGATGCATATGTTATATTAAAGCACATATTGTCAATTTAGTATACTAAGTATAGTATATGCTGCTTTTTATTGTAGATGATTTTGCTTTACATAATTTCTTTGGACCTGATTTTTGTTTGCCCTCAATTTACATTTGACTTTATACTAATTTTAACAGGGCCGAGGAGTGCTACAAGCGGACAGTTCAAGTGTTGCCGCCAGATGCAGAGTCCCTGAGCCAGTATGCCAACTTTTTATGGACAGTAAGGAGGGACTTCTGGGGAGCTGAAGAAAGATTTCTTCAAGCATTGGCTGTCGAACCTGAGAATTCTTTTTGTGCTTCTAGATATGCCAATTTCTTGTGGAGCACTGGTGAGGAAGAAACCTGTTTTCCTGTCGACAATTCACATAGCAGCACAAGAAGTTCAAACTTGTAGAGAAATGGTGTAGCGGACAGCCCAGTTATCAAAACATGTTATAACAGATCATTGGACCATCCATTCAAGGATTTTATTTTCTCAAAGAACGGTTGAAGAACTATTGCGTAAGATTGAGAAACGAAAATGCAATGATTCCTGTTTGTATGTATAGCTAGTGATGGTGAATAATGAGAGGAAGATTAAGGGTAGGGGTAGGGGTAGGGGTAGGGGTAGGAGTAGGGTGGATATATAGTTGAAGACTTATAGGCCCTGCAGAGGACAAGCAGCATAAGCAGCGTTTCTGCAGTTTGAATATACAAGTTCACCTGTACAACAGGCAAAATTTCTGTGAACTTGGCTGTATTTTATGTACCAAAAGAAATGCAATTTATTGCATGCTTTGTAAGTGAAGTGGCTGGATAAGCGTTTTCTTCCAAATAAAATCAAATCTTCAAGATCATCTTCAGCATCCCAACAAATCATTTCAATGGTAAGGGACCATGATTGAATGTCCTAAAAGCATAAACATCACACTGCTTACAAAGAACAGAATGCAACTAATGTGAATCACTCGTTGCTGAAACTGTCCAGTGTTGTCTCCAGTAAGAATCTCCAATATTTCAGATGCAGTGAGTGTGATTTATCGTCTTGGTGAGGAAGGTCACTGGTTTTCTGCTGTGCATAGTGATATCATCTTAAGTTACTCTATCATTAGAGATGACTGAGCATTCAGTGCCTGCGGTGAGGCACGGTCCACAACAAACCAAGGGGGAAAGCTTGCTTTGCTTGCTGTAAGCTCTCTTTTAGTAGATTAATCAGGCATGGTGAGTGTAAGGCATTTAAGTAGGCTCGCAGCTTTGCTAACAGAGCATAAGCCTTGGCTTGATTACAGTCCCGGTGTAACTTCGTCTACTGGATAATGAATGGGCTGGTAGATGATCATCACAAGAAGTATGGTTGCAAAGAAAAAACACCGTTTTTCCTACCCTCATTTTTACCGTGCCCACTCAAATTTTGTTATTCAGCCTGCAGGAAGACGTTTTGATGGACACTAGAATTGTGAGAATAGATCCAATCTATAGGTAATGGGAATAACATGTTTGATATGTTGAATTGAAAGACTTAATTAAGAATCTTGTTTAATTTAACGTTTCAAATGTCACTGTACTGAGATGTGTGCTAGTAATGAGCACCCAAGAGTAGGCACTCACTGTACTGAAATCATTCTTCATAAATCCTCGATTTCCCTGCCAAACGAATTTTTATTATCAGAAGTTCGGAAGTTAAAAGTTAACATCCTCAAGAGATTGCTGTCCAAATCCAGCACAGGCCTAGTTATATATTTCGCAGACCGAGAATTCTCCATAATATCATTATATCAATGGCCAAAGTCCAGTGTCTGAAATTATAGGAACTAAAGAACCTGTTCATAACCATTTTGAACTGTGACCTCCCAAGCTACTAATTCCACTCGAACCAATCTCAAAAATCTTACCTACATTATCACACCAGTAGGATATACAGAAGTGCAATTATTTTTCTCAGATTACTCTAGTATTGTGAGGTTGTGATAGAACAATCCATTGAAAAGGCTATGCAACAAGAGTTACAGTGAACAAACTAACAAAAGATAAAATGCCTTAGTAACACTCCCTATATAGCACTTTCTGCAATAAGGCCCCAAGGTTTTTGTTAAATACTGAATTCCCCTCATATTTGATCAAAGCAAATAATCTCTAGCCTACTAAAAAAATACAAGTGTCTTGCAATTTAATTTTTCAAAATAGAAATGGTATTGATCAATTTTTAGCAGTTTTCTCATCGCGTTAAAAGAATTGGACCTACTAGAATTTGAGCATCTTGCAACATCATGATCAATAATAAGTGGACCTACTAGAATCGGAGTAGTACACTTGGGACGTTGGATTACATATTTTGATGCGGCAGGGAGAGGGTAGACTCCCAATTGCCTTGATATTGCATACTATTCCCGATTCTCTAGCACTCTTGATATGGAAGGTATATTATTACCACTTCTGGATCAACAACTGACTCAACCATATCTACTAGTTCAGTACCAGTCATTTCTTTATTGTAAAAAAAAAAGGCTATTCCGGTATTGATGAAACTAAGGTAACCACCGCATAGCAAAGAAGTCCACTTTGACAACCACCTTCCTATGGCCATCCATCCATGCTATCATCAAGCCATGGTACAAGGACCATAATTCAGCAGCTCCAACTGAGCATATTCCGAGGTTTAGGCCAAAGAAATGCTGGTGAAGGTTGTAAGGGATGAGTTGCTCCCACACTGGCCTTGCCATAGGGCAGTCCCTTAGAATGTGTTGGCAGTTTTCCACTAGTTTTCTCGTACTAGGGTTGGCTCCTCGCAGTTCTCCCTTTAACATCAACAGTAGATAGGAATCGAATTGCCTCACACCTATAGGCAGGGCATTTTCGGGGAGTAGCCCACTTCCCATTACTCAATAGGGCGATTCCTCGCACATAATTAAAGAAGCCATTGAAAGGTGACTAAAACACCAGAAATGACGACTACCAGAGTTAATGAAAGAGGCGAGAACACTTTCCAGTCAAGTCCCATTAATTGATCATAATGATATCGTGGAAATGCTACTGTCTTCTGGGGCGAACTCCCTATCTTGATCGAAGTCCTGAAAGGTTTGCTTATGGTAGTCCTAAGTCTATAAGACGTAGGCATATCAAACTAAGTTGATTGCATAGTCAAGAGGAACTAAGTACTGGTGATCGAAACGTGGAGAACTCAGGCTTACAAGTTACAATGAGGTAAAATTGTTTGGGACTTTAAAGACTTTTTTCTATTACCAGACCATGTTTATAGGACCTTTGAGCCTCACGACGACTCCCTCTAGGACAATAACACGATGTGGCACTTTACAAAGATAGTTTAAAGGTAGGTCTTAGATTTTCCCTTTACCTTTTCTCAGTCAATTTTTTCAACACTTCCAGTCTTTCCCTTGAGCAACTGGCCCCAAATGCTCTTCGTGTCTTAAATTATTACTTTCTGTTTTGGCTCGGGAAGAACATGGAACCATCTCTTAAGGTCTTTAGGTCCTTGTTCGGGATGAAATCACTAGATAGGTATGACTATTTCGTCATATTTACACACTGTGATAGAGGTCGTCCTGCTAACCAACATTTTAAGATGCCTTTTTGTTTGACCTCCAACATCGGGTGAAAAAGTTGATCCTTTTATGCTCGCCCGATCAAGGGTTTCTTCTATTTTCCAATTTAGTAGGGTGTTCCCATCTTGTTTGTTTCAACTGAGCCCCTTTCTTTCCAAGCCTTATGTAGCTTTGTCGATGTCCATGCATGTTCTAGAATCCTCGAGAACTATTTTAACGTTGCCTTAGTCAATTATGGTCTTATTCGAGAGGGAATCAATCACGGACGGGTAGGTTTTCACCTCGTACCATCTTAACTTTGGTTGTGCTTGAGAAAATTGGTTTTAATTAGTTGGTTTGACCAACTTTTGACCAATTATTTTAAGAGTAATTATATTACCACAACAAAATTTAATTACTACACCACATTATAATCACACCACAATTAAAATATATTTTTAATAAGTGCACCACAACAATTTTACAATTATACTCCTAATACAATATAAACTAAAAATAAAATAAAAAAACAAAATACAATTTGTGGTGTACTCATCATGTTTCTCAACCCTTTCCATCCTATTTAATTAGATCATTTGATTCAGTAGGTATGTAGATTTTCCTCGGTTTTGTTATTTTACATTCTAAGATTTGGGATGCAAAATTACTGCAGCTAACTTTTGCTGTAAATTTCTTGATTGGGATGAAAGATTAATTTACTGTTGTAACTGAATTTTAATTTATGATTGAATCCGAATTGTAATCTTTGGCTGGCGATTGAATCTAAATTGAATATTTGGGATTGAATCTGGCTTGAACAGAAATTAAGAGAAGAAAACAAAATAAAGATTTATTCATAAATTTAAGACAAGCTTGGAGTAAATAATCCTCTTTAGTTTTCTTGATTAGGTTTTTATTTGTGGTGGAACTATAATTTATTTTAGAATAATTATATATTAATTACGTAATTTCACTTTAGGATATTTAAGTAAATAAGAAAAATATTAAAAAATGTGGTGCACTTAATAAATTGTGTAGATGTAATATAATTACCCTTATTTTAATGGATCCCGTTAGTTGGACAAAAGATTTCTTTGGTCGAGTATGTTCCACTCCATAAGTAGATTAATATAATGTATTTATTTTCTCAAATCAATTTATGGTGAATGAGAAATTAAGGTCAAAAGATAACCACTTGAAATTGAAAATAAAAATAGGTAGGAAATTGAAAAATGCTCACATAGGAAAACTAGAATATTGGAATCCACTTTATATTGCTGAAGTTTGGGACTTGGGGTTTGGGTACCATTAATCTTTGAAGGGAAGAGGACTTACATGCTAGTAAATTGAGCCAAAATCCACATGCGTGCCCGTCTTCGCCAACCGACCAGCACATGTCATGGGCTGGGGCTTTGGGCCAAGTTGGTATGTATTTTTCGTAATAATATATTTATTTATGTTATTTATTTTTTCCCAAATTTTCTGTACATGATACGTGGCGGTGTCTTCTAGAAACTGGCGGCTAATAGTTAAACTACTTGGCTAAACGGGTTGTGTCTATTGAAGACACAACATTTTCAACTATTGTGTCTTTTGGACACAATTTTTCAACTTCTATATAAAAGTCATCTTACTTCGGATTTTATTCATTCCAAAAATCTTTTCTAATTTTCTCTCTTGCAAAATATAATTCTTCCATCATGCATTATTCTATATTGTGCATTTCAATCCTGAATAATATTTTCATGTATTTTAATCCTCCAGTTTTAGAGAGATAAAAAACCTTAGTAAGTTCGTCGGGTCTTGTAATTTGGAGTACTACTATTACAAGTCGAGGTCGTTGTATCTTGAAAGATGAGTACCGGAAGACTGTCGCACCAGTGCGAGCATGATCGTTTTAAGGAAAAAAAAGTCAAACTCTTACCTCGACCATTATCATTTTTATTTCATTCAATTTTGCAAGTTGGTATTCTGCTTACACGGTAAAATCATTATTTGTCAAGGAAATTTTATGATGAAATATGGAAGAATTGTGAAAAAAAAAAAAAAGATATGAAAGAAACCCTTTACCTCTTTGGCATAAATTATGGGAAGAAATGTGGTATGTATAGTTTATTTAAGTTTTGATTACATGAGTTAATTATGATTAACTCAAAAATAGGGTATATTTAATTATTATTTTTAAATGAGGTATATGGGTTAATTTTTGTCAGTTGACATAAATGACTATCCAGTTCATATATAATTTTTTTTTTCAATGTATACATTTAAGGGAAAATTTTATGAGTAAGATATTTAGTTTCACCAATTTCAAATTTGAGAGATAATGTTTAAATTTTCAAATTTCAGATTTTTTAAGGTTTGACATTTTAAATCTCATATTTTTAAAATTTTATTTATAAATAAATAAATTAAACATATATTTTATTAATTAAATATATTAATGTCACAATTCCATATAATTTGGTCACAAATTTTACATGTCACAAATTATTTTAGGGTCATAATTCAAAAAAATTATAGGTCACAATTTGTTAATCGGTCACAAATAAAAATTGAAACATCACAAATTATTTTACGGTCACAATTCAAAAAATTTATATGTCACAATTTGTTCATCTGTTACAAATCAGAAATTATATAAGTCACAAATTAATTTATGGTCACGAATTTGAAATTTTATAAATCACAATTTGTTCATCGGGTACAATAAAAATATTGAAACGTCACAACTTATTAATTTGTCACAAATTACAAATATTATAAGTCACTACTGAGAGACAGTCATAAATTATCAAATTATTGGTTACAAATTAACAATTTTTAGGTTAAACAATATTTATTAGTCACAATTTACCAAAATTTGAGTAACAATTATAAAGTTAGTCACAATCACACATTCTTCCAAGTCACGTATTAATTATTGGTTACAAATTAACAATTTATTAGTCATAACACCTAGATAATTGGTCACAAACACTCCCTACCCAACCAAAACTCAAGAGTAGCCCCACCACCATCGACAAAACTAGCACCATCATCACCTAACCACAACCACCGCCATCTCCATCGTCACCACGGCTAAAACCACCACTACCACCATTTCCTGTATCTCTACCTCCATCTACACCACACCACAACCACCACCCCACAAAAAAATTCACAAACTCGTCGCTGCCGCCACCGCTTGCACCACCACCTCAAAAATCAACACAAAACATGCCGCAAAATCACTACAAAAAACCATGACAAATCGACAAAGAAAAGTTTAGAAGACCACTGAAATTGCTGCTATGATCCCCTTGTAGATGCCAAGCAAATGTAACCCTGAATAAACCAAACCTAAAACCACTACATCGTGCCTCAACTTCGCCCACAGAGGCTCTATTCGCGGGCGTTGTGCATCTATGAATGGAGGCGCAATGCTGCGCTGCAGCTGCACAATTTGTGGATGCACTTTCGACGTCACCTGTCGACGTTACGTGCAGAGACGTGGTGCAGCGAGTGCAGTATTGCTTCGCGTGGCTCCTCTTTGTGTTACCAGAGGTGCCATGTCATGCTTAGGATGGGGAAGAGATGGAGATATATAGGGAAAAGGTTTCGAATCTCCATCGTCCATTTGCCCCAATCAAGAGTTCGCAGGAGTGGTCGATCGCTGTGTCTCCGACGACGTTCGTAGCAGCATCTTTCCATGTCGGTGGTCACAGCAGCGACGATCTCTATGTCTCCAAAGAAGATAGAGAGGCGAGGAAGAGAGGGTGGGGAAGAGAGGAGTGGAAGTTTTTCGAACTCGTCCATCAAAAGTAATAGTGCACATTATTTTTTGTTACCTTCAAGATTTTACAATAAATACGACCTAATTAGCTTAATATAAACAAATCCGCCAAATCAAGAACGTGAAGATGAAGAAAGTTTCTCTTGTATTTTCCTTATTCTTCTTTTTTTCTTCTTTTTTGTTGTATGCATTTAAGAGTATGTGTGTGATTTTGGCATAATTGGAAAAGGACTTCGGTTTTCACTTTTCAATGAAGCCCAAGAGAGACGCAAATAAACACAGCAACCAACCTACTATTTTGTACATTCTTTATTTTCCACGCTCAATTTATTGCTGGCTTTCAAATTTCATTACTGATTTGTTTGCTTAGGCCATCTCTAATGACAACGCCAAAACATCAAATTTCACCAAAATTTAGTGCAAAAGTGCTCCAATGTGGCACCAAAATTTGCACCATTTTGGAAAAATGATACAAATATTTGGTGCAACACTATTCATTTTTGCACCATTTTTTCAAAATGGTGCAAAGTCCATTTTTCCCCATTTTTTCATTTGCCAAAAGAATTGTTAGAGGGTATTTGTGTCATTAGTATTATATAATTTTTTATACAATTATTATTATTACAAGTCAAAGGTAAATGTGTGTTGCACGTTATTCTAAAATCCATTATAAGCAAGGCCGGATGTAGTGGGAGACTGTGCAAGGCTGTAGCCCAATCACGTCCTAAGCCCAATTTATTTTCTTGGTATTAAAAAATCATGTGTTATATATATATATATATATGAAGTAATATATGAATATCTGAAAGTAATATATGAAGATGCGTGTATTTAAAAAACAGTTTTAAAAAATTCTTTGTGTGAAATGAAATTTTAATTAATGAGAATATCTTTATAAACTAGATTTTTTGTGTGATTATGAATATCTGACTTAACTAAAACCTTTGTAGTAGCCATAGAAATTTCCCTTGAAAGTGCGACGTATAACTGTCCGTGCGAGAATATATATTTTGGAAGATATATTCCGACATGAGGTATTGTTTGTTCTTGGGCCTTGTTGATTGTCATTGCAAAACAGAGACGTACATGAAACGGGTTTCCATATGAATTCGAATGGATATCCTTCATCATTTGTAGGACTCAATGGTATATGTGGAATGAATACATGTTTGCTAGAGTGATGTCCAGTGGTTACCTCAGCATGGATAACATGTCTACTAAATTGATGACAAACTATTCTACTCCCATTGCAGAGACCATTTGAAGGATCTAGATTCCTGGAGAGCATTATCGGACAATTTATTTTCAACAATAATCGATGAGGTGAAACTCCATTTGAAAATAATGTGTTGAGAAATTCTGGTTGATAGTAATTATTTGTGTTATCTGCTGCTACATTATAATTGAGAAAGTCTTTAGTTTCACATAGGAAAAGATCAATCATACTTTCATTTATCAGATCAATGTTTTCATTTGTAGTGGAAAGAATTGCTCTTTGTGTTATATATTCTGATGATTCTGCATTATTTGCTAGTTCTCAGAAGATAGTATTGATTAAATTGAGCTCTGGAGAGTTTTTGTTGTCGGAGTAAAGTACTATGTCTTTTGGAAGTAAGACGCAGTCTTCTCCTGTAGTTAGTTCTACTCCATTGCCAATGTCGATCAAGTATTCCGCGAATTGATGATCATTATCGGCTCTCATATTCTTCCTCAATTGTAGTTTCCTCAATTGTGAATACTTGAGGTCGATGACTGGGAATGACCATGAAGAAGATTTTCGTAACTCGAGCATGATGACAAAGTTTGAGCACGAATAAAATTTCCATATTTCTATTGTAATTATGAATATGAATATTAATTAAAACACTTATTTAGGTTTAAGATTAAGAGTGTGTTTGGTAGAAATTAAAATCGGATTAAAATTGAAAAATAAGTCGTTATTGTTGACTTTTATTAGACGAGTGAGACCCAATAACGGCTATATTTTCAATTTTACTTGGATTTTGAGCTATACCGAACACGCTCTAAGATTAATCATTATGTGATGTCTAAATTAATTCTCCAAACTATTGTGCTTTTATTTTATTTTGTTTTTAAGAATTATTGTATTAATCTATGGTATAAATTCATTCATCAAGTTCATGTATACATCACTTTGTCTAAATTATTTTCATAATACCACATGTATATATAGCATGTGTGTCCAGTTTCTTTTGCAATAATAATTGCGAAGATGAATATTAATCAAAACGCTTATTTAGTTTCAAGTTTAGTCATTAAAATGAGGTTTAAAATAAATCTCCAATGTGTTGTTCACTTATTTTGTTGTGTTTTGTTTTTTTAATGATGCAGGAAATTTGTTTCAAATATAACATAAACTTTATCATATTAAATTATAATTTTATTAAATTATAAACGATAAAATAACAGGTGTGTTCTATGTCGATGTTTCGAACAAAAATAATAATATGTGTCTCTCTAATCTAAATTAATATTCAATCTTCTATTTTTAGTTCCTTGCTTGGATGGCTTCCTGTGTTTATATCCTTTGTATCCACCTTGTAAACTTCTTCCACAATCAATTTTCTCCGTGCTCTTTCTTTTCTTTTCTTCACGTCCATCTTCACCAAGAATTTGAATTCTTTATCTTCCGACAAAATGAGCTTCTTGTAAAATTCACACAGTTCATTTTTGTTAGTTTGAGGATAATATTCCAAGATATATTTTAGAAAGATGAGATAGTCTCCTAATTTTAGTTAGAAGCAATATGATATGTTGAAAACACAAAATCTAAATTATATTTTTCCTTGAAAAGAGCCTCAACATATTTGATCACAGTACATCCTATGAAAGACTTGACATCATCAAAGATTGTGACATAAACTTCTTGATTACCATCTAAAACTATTAACCAAGGCAAATATTTTCTAGTAAAAGCTATGTCCTTAATTTCACATCTTGTACATTGGACAGTTTTTTTATCCGTCTCTGGGCAAACTCTTGCACCGCACCCATTACATATTTTATACCATGGATTGTTCTTGTTTTGAACTTTTATAATCTTGCCTATAAAAGCACAATACAATTGAGTCACACCATTTGTAACAATATCATCTAATTTTATGATACCAGCATCCATCATCCTCATTGTAGGCCCCAATAGCTTGTACAGTCCTCTACCACATAGCAATTTTTTAGTGCTGTAAAAAAAAACTTTCAACTATCAGAAAATCCGTCTGGACATAGTAGTAATGTAAATATAATCATGATGACTGAAGATATCATGCTCATCTATTTTTAATAACATTAGTTTCTTCAAGTTGTGAATTGATCTTAATGACACTATCATTTGAAGTGGAGATGTTTAGTTCACATGTTCAATAGACATTAGACAATGGTAAGTACAAGGCATAGATTAATGATTTTAGCATGGAGTTCGTTTTAATATGATAATAAAGTAATTACAAAGTATGACCTTTGTAGTAACTTGCTTTCACATTCAAAGTTACAATCATTGGCATTTCATGAACATTATCTTTTATAAATCTTCCTTCATTGTCAGCCAAATCTCCCCCTATACTAAGAGCAAAACTGTTGAGTAAATAATATTATAAAGTTTATCTTCTCTTTGTTTCATTAACAAAATTTGTTTTATTTTATGGATGATGTTTACCCACTGTCTAGGAGAATCACTTCCTATTTCTTCGTTGTTATTTCACTTGGCTTCTTAATGTTGATGACGAATGCAGGATTTGCTTTGAATACTAATCCTATAATATCTGGAAAAAAAAATGAAAAAAAAATTGAACAAAAATAATTCATTAGCCAATGAACAATCGTAGACATCATTAATTTCTACACCAATACTTTTACTAATGTCACATGGAGATTTTTTTTTTTTTTTCATTTCATTAAATAGCTATCATTAAAAAAGGACTCGATTATAAAATGTGGGAAGATTTTTTTGAATTTTTGAACTAATACTTAGTAAAACTCTTTGAACATGATTGTAAACAATGCATTTGACTAAAAAGTATAATTACCAATCATGATATCTCCCCTAGTGAAATTTTGTACATCATTGAATTGGAGAGAAGAGTTTGATATCTTATATCATATACGTCCTCTAATCTCTTCTACCTTCATTATAATTGTGAAAGACAATTAGATTTCATCGTTCACATTTCGATACTTCCCGTTGACCGATCTTACGATTCCATTTCGTATAATGTAAGATTTCCCCTTTTCAATTACAACATCAAGTTTTTGAAATGCATCATTGAATTGCATGGCTTGAATTTTATATCGCTGTAGAGAAATCAAATACTATGTTACTTCTAATATAAAAAATTGAATAAACTAAAACATGAATATACCACATAATCATCACTCCATTACCATCAAAAATAAATTTAAAAAAGCCATCGTATCATAAATATACGGACCATATCAAGAGCAAAGATTCATTCACAGAACCTAAGTCATATGACTAGTATCCTTTCTTTCCTTCCTGTGATCTCCGCACCATCTCAAATTTCACTATCAATTTTATTGTACAAATATAAAAGTCAGAAATCATCCTCCCCATATCATCCAAACTTCTAAGAACTAACAAAATGACATACTAGAAGTAACAATTAGCAGACTTCAGACCAAAAATAGTAATAAGTAAAAAATAAAAATAAAAACATATTATTTAGTAGCGATTTACACATTAAAATTGAATTAGACAATAAAGATATCACATTTACCAACAAATCAAAATGGTGAAAGTATAAGGAAAATATTATAGATAACCATGTTCCACAATAACTTGCTTTACATAATCCTTTTGACATTGATAAATGAAATAATAGTGCAAGTTCAACTAAATTATAATAAAATACTATTAATTAAAGGATGGTTTCAGAATGATTAAATATACCAGAACCACAGTCATTAGATTAGTAACATAAAAGTTTTTTTCCTTGTTTTCCTTCCTCTGCACCATCTCAAATTATTACTATCAATTTTAGTATACAAGTATAAAAGTAAAAAACAGAAGATCATATAATATAGATTAAAGTATTCATGATAAAGCAAAACATTAAAGACGAATATGAGATCAACATATTATTAATTCAGACAACTGATAAAGAAAAAGTACTCTCACAAGTTTTAATCAGAAAAGCCATCTCAATTCTCACAAAACTAACAAGTTACTTAATCACTTATATGACTAATATGACTTTTTAATTCATATTTTACAATACGTAAAGATATGTAGGACATGAAATATTTATGCCATGGAAGTATTTAGACCTCGAAGATGAATTTAGAAATATTAAATATAATGGTCATCGTGGTAGATATATTACCTCCTTGTCAATTAGGATGAACTTCAAAAGATAAAATTTTCCATTATTGTTGGAATAAGATTCGACTAAACCTTTTCGATCAGTCACTTCAATGGACCATTCATTTTCATACGCCGATAAATCTCTTGTAGCTTTTGATTCCATGATGTGCGAGAGCTAAATATTTGATGCTTGAAATGTAACAACAACCAAGTTGTGAAAACAATTTAAATAGTTGAGAGATGAATTCATTTTAAATCTAGAACTCATAAGAACAATCAAATAAATTCATGAACATGGAATTTAATTAATTTGAAGCAATGAATGTAGAAATATGTGTGTACTTGACTTTGGTTACATAAATTGTGGGTGCACGCATTTATTTAGGCAAATGTATTGAATCTATAATTATCATTGTGCATGCATGCATTTACATAAATGTATGTACATGACTTTGGTTACATATATTGTGCATGCATGCACTTATTTAGGTAAATGTATTCAATCTATAATTATCACTATGCATGTATGCATTTACGTAAATATTTTACTAAGAATTTGATTACATGAATTTAAATAATTTATTGGCTCCTAGAATAATTGAATAGTACTCAAAATATATAAAGTGCACATGGAATAGCCCCCAAAATTTATGAAGTATAAATAAATGTTAATTATTATCATACATGCATGTGAATAAATCTACAAAGTATAAATAAATGTTAATTATTATTATACATGCATGTGAATAAATAATTGAATTTTAATAGAATACATAGGTAGTAGGGCTATAATGGTCTAAAAATTAATTCTCATTTCATGTGATATTATTATTATTATTATTATTATTATTATTATTATTATTATTCGCATTTAAAATAAATTTTAAATGTTCAAAATAATAATTACCGAATTAATTAAAATAAGAATAAAAAAATTTAAAATATAACAAACACAATTATTTATAGTTAATAAGAAATATATTACAACAACCACATACCTATATTAATTTAATTTTATTTAAAAAAAAACGATACATAAAAATAAATGCATAATTTAGTAATATGGAAGATCACTTCCAGATCTTCTAATATCCTCAAAATAATGTCCAAATAAATCAGGTGAACTTTCAGATTCTTTATCTTGTTGAACTCACTTTCGTAAAACTCTTGTTTGTTTGTTTTGAAAGAACAAACGTAGGTTTGGATATGTTATCGAACTCAAATCTTTCAACAAAATTTTGTTCTCCTCACAATATTCTGCCATTGCCAATTTCCTTTTATGAATTTTGTAATTTTGATGTCTTTCCTCACTACTTTTTTTTCAAAATTTCGACGAGTTGTCGATTATCCTCTTTAATGGATGCAAATAATTTTATACCTTCCTCTTCATTTTTCCTTTTTAATTTTTTTTCAAGAATTTCTTGCTCATCATAGACAAATCAAGGATAAAGAGGCTCACATTGCACTTCGAAATTCATTAATCGATCATTTGTGAGAAGAACGTACGAATTCCAAGAATTAAATTGTAATGATATTTCGACTTCATAATATCATAATATTCAAATTCGAAATGCAGTGCACTATTTTTTAATAGCATGATTTAATATTTTTCATTTTTGAAGTGATTCTACTAATTGTACTATATTTTAATAATATATTTATTAATGAATTTAATTTTTTCTGTAATTTAACATAATTATTTATTTAGTAATTTATATATTTCTAAAATAAATAAATAATATTTTGAATAAATAAATTATTAAGATAAAAAAAGAGAAGAAAATGATTAAATACTGTTCATTTAGTGTAAGTTTTGGTGTAATGGTTGGAGATGAATTTTAGTTTGATGCAAAATAGTACAAATTTTGGTGCAGTTCTGGAGATGGCCTTAGCTCCCGTTTGGTAGTGTTCAAATCAAGATTTAATCTAAATCAAAATTAACAACTAATGTTAGCCGCATATTTCATGGATTCACAATTTTTTAACCACTCATTTAATCAACTTTTACTAACTAAAAATCTTATTTTATCCCTGCTAAACAAGGGTTTTAATTTTTTATATGTGTTTTTTGTGTCTCAATCCACTTCTTGGGTGCATGTCATATTTTCAATTTAGTACGAGGATAATTTTTGTAAATGAGTAACATTGTGAATGTCGTTATTTTTATTATTTTCGATACCACTTTGAACAATCCATTTTATGAGAAATGAATAAGGAGTATGAGTTTATGACAGTGATCCTCACAAAGCACAAGCGAAAAATGTTATAAAAAAGTCACGATAATAAATATTTAAAATGGAAATCAATTGAATACTGATTGTAATAAAATGTAGAGAATGAAAGATAATGGGAGTATGGAGAAAGTGAAATTGAGAAAATGAAATGAACGACTCAATTTAATAACAAGGAAATACTTTTCCCCCAATCCTTTGCAAGATATAACAGATCTACTATTAATTATTTTTTTAACATAATTCATCTCCAACCTTTCGATTACATTGAAATATTTGTCTTCCCTCCATTTTGACTATTAAATAATGAATTTGAACTCCTTTTAAAATAAAAATAAATAAATTATAGCAATAAAACAACAAAATAATAAGGAAAAATTACAAATAGAGTTCTTTCGAAAAGTACAAATAATTTTCACTTAAAATAATGAAATACATATTTACGCACAAAAAAATAATTTAGAAAAAATAAACACATCATCTTTTTCCAAAGAAGCTCTAAACACCACCCTGATCCCCACCATGAGCCCCTCCCCCCCCCCCCCCCCCACACACACACACACACACACCAACACCTAAACGATACCTTCACAAATGCAATCATACTTTCGGAGGCAATGACACTCTTATCACTTTAAAAAAATTATTTGTAAAAAATAAAAGACATTTTCCCTAAACCCACCTCACCACTCATCGGAGTAGAGCCATCACATCTCTCCAATATTTGTTTGTAAGACCTAAACGCATTAAAAACTAGGATTCTAAAAACTAGATCTTTATGATTTATGCTGCAATTGGTTCTTGTAAATGAATGGTGGAGGTCTGTTGAAGTGCACACTATCTGGTCAATATATATATTCTGAATCAATTTTTCTATGGAGATGATGGTGATTCCGACACGATTGCACTTGTGGATGTGGTGTTTGACAATGTGATAGGTTGAGATGGTAAGCTTGATTTGGAAAATATGAAGTACTTTTTGAAAATTTATGAGACTCCCTTTGCATGTTCCCTTTTTTTTTTTTTTTTTTTGGTTTTGTTGATTTTGTTTATTTAAAGACGAGGGCAAATAATGGCCAAAATCGACGAAATTGCTAGTTTTGCTACATAATTGAAATGTTATGATAAAATTATGCTGAAAAATGTTGAGGATGTATTTTTTTTGTTTCATTTCGTACAGGTTGGGAATAAAAATTTACGAATTTTCTTTAATAAATGTATAGGAAAATTAATTTTTTTTAAAATAAAAAATAAAGAAAGGAAAAGCATAAAAAGGCTAATAGCAAACTGGTTTTGGGATAACCTGATCACAATTCCTCGACCAATTGAAGAATTTCCATCTCATTTGGGGCATGATAATGCAAGATGGAACATTTTGTAATCCTAATGTTAATTGAGAAAAAAAAAATACATAATTAGTAATTACCATAGTTTCAAAATACATTTTCAAATATGTAAAAAAAAAAAAAATTGTGGATTTCTTTCAAAAGTTAGGTGGTGTTAATTTAATAAATAATTAAATAGGTTAATGCCATAATAACATACAATTTTATGATCTCTATTATGTACTAGTCACAAATCACAAAGATACAAATGTGGGGTCATAATTGCAAATTTAGTTACAAATCACAACTTATCTATTAATCACAGATTATCAAATTAATCGATCACAAAGACACAAATTGTAGATCACAATTACAAATTAGTTAGAAATCATACATTTTTTGAGTTATATATTATTTGTTGATCATAAATTATCCATTTTATTGTTCATAATTACTCAAATAGTTGGTTACAATGCTCTTTGTCCCATCCCGCATATTCTACCACAATGGCATCACTCAAGCATCGTTGCCACCTCACCATTACCATTACCATTACCATTGCCACCACCTATACCAGCAATCATCACTACCACCTAGACCACACTATGTAGACACAGAGATCACACCAATAACCATCACAAACACCCGATCACATCACATAAACAGACAGATCACAGCAACAACAATCACCACCACAACAACCATCATCACCATCTACTACACCAACAACCATTAATACTACACATACCATCGCCACCCAAATCACATCGACAACAATATCACTACCACCTAGATCGCACCAACATCACACGACCCTAGATGCAGTGTCACCACCACTGACAACCACATTCAATCTGAAAAGCCAAAATGAAGAAACAAAATCGCCTCACAAATTACAGTAACAAGCCCACTCAGGTCTATTTTAATAGCACATGCTTGAGAGAAGTAGAAGCGCCTTATATTTCAACGGAATAAGTGCACGAGGGTGGGCGTTAATGGGTGTCTGGTAGGCGATGGGATTCAAAGATAATAGATTTTAGTTTAGGGTCGGTTAGTTCCCCTTTTCTAGTTTGAATCTGTCTAAATGTAAAATGATTTGGGTTTCGAAGATGAAGGTGGCGGTGCCGAAGAAGTGGAAAGAAACGAATGTTTCCGTGACCTTATTTTGGGGTAAAAATGAATTATGGCTATGATGGGTTGTGGTAGGATCGTGTACACCGAAATTAAAAAAAAGATTTATTATTTGATTATTGAAATGAAAATTGAAAAATATGTGCGGATGTAATTTGGTAAAATTACCTAAAACCCTAGTTTTCAAGTTTACATTTCAAAAATAAGGGGATGAATTTTAATTTTCAGAAATCGGGTGGTAATTACCTTTTTGTTTAAATTAATAAAAATAAATTTATTATATCAACTAAAATCATTGGCTCAATTAATGTGCACCGTCCATGTTAAATCATTCAAACCCACGTCTCTCTCTCTCTCTCACTCTCACAAAACCGCTCTTCCTCACTCTATCCAACACGAAACCCACGTTACCACGTACCTCTCTCTTTCTCTCTACAGCAGCACTCACGTTTAGGGGTGTCCAAAAGTCTCAAACAGAATCGAACCCGAACCGAGCGGTTCTTCGTAAGTTAAATACCTGAACGGGTACCCGAATCGAGAACCGATGAGTATGGGCCGGGTCTCGGGTCTAGATCAAGAACCGAATAAGAACCGAAACAAAATAAATTTTTTAAAATTTTTTTTATTGAATTAATTAAAATTTTTTATTTTTTTCTAAATAAATTAACAAATTAATTAAATAAATAAGATCATTTCATAATTTTAAGCATTTGACCTCAATTTTTTAATATGGATCACAGACATTTTAATATTAACATCTACTTTTTGGTATTTGTATGCATTGAATTAATGTTATTCGACAGCTAGTTATTTATATATATTTTAATTGAGCTACGTTAATTTGTAAAAGTTACGAATGAAATATCATTAGTTATATTTATATAGTGTTGATGTAAATGTTAAAAAAAAATTAATTATGGAAATGAACCAAAAGGAATCGAACCGAACCGAACGAAACCGAACCCAAACGGTTCCATAATTATATTTGGACCTGACGGGTCCATTTATTAAATACCCAAATTTTTTGAAATCGAGCATAATCGAACTGAACCGAACCGACCCACGAATAGCCTTATTCACGTTTCTCTCATTTTCTATCATTTTCAACCCCACAACTCACAATCGCCAACATTATCGTGGGAGATTCAACTGCAATAGCCATATTATATTTTAGTTTCAAGCATTGTGGTAGTTGAAATGGTTAGAACGCGTAGTATTGATGTAAAAATGAAGGAGACTGATAAAGGTAAGAGGAAAAAAATGTCGGAGGTTTTTCTTCAGCAAAGAGGATCAAAATGTCGGCCTCTAGCGAAAAATCCATTAAGAAGGTGAAATCTGATTTTGTGAACCGATTAGTGAGTTTTGTCGTATATTTTTTTACAAATTTATGACCTGATTTGGGTATTTGTGACATATTATAAGTATTTTGTAATTTGAAGTGTTTGTGACTTATTTGGTGTACTGTTTGATCGATTATTATTTATGTGAACTGAATATGTTTTCTAAAGTGAACTAAATATATTTAATCTGATTTTGTGAACTGATTTGTGAATTTTGTGGTATATATTTTTATGAATTTATGACCTGATTTGGGTATCGAAATATAATTTTGTGACCTATTTTGAGTAGAAATGGAGCTATTTAATAAAATCAAGGGATTGCTTCCTTGGGAAGATAACTATAACACCCATACAGAGTGTTATCATACACTTTGTGATGAATTCACTGCTACTCAGAAGACCATTCTGGAGAACACCTGTTTTTCTTACTACATGCATTGTAGGGAGATAGAAGTGTAGCCACAGTTGATTCACTATATTTTACTACGAGAGGTGAAGCAACCCAACAAGTAGGAGATGTGGTTCAACTTAAATGGGAGATATATTCAATTTTCTATTGTTGAATTCTGTTTGGTCACTGGATTGCAGTATGAAGGGATAGATGATCGACCTATGTTGGATGATAAACCTGCATTGAAAGATACTTATTTCAGGGATTTAAATGTTGTCACAAGTGAAGATGTCAATAGAGTATTTCTTTAACTGGATGATGCACCAGACCTTGACGTGGTTAAGATTGAGATTGTTTATCTTATCACGTCGTATCTATTTGCTACACCCTACCTGAAGGTCGTGGATCAATACATTTTTGCACTTTCCGATGATTTTACCACTCTTGGAATGTTCCCTTAGGGTAGATATTTATTTGAGACCACACTGCCTTCATTAAGGTACGGATTATCAAAACAAACAAGTCACTACAAATTGATGAGTTTTTAGTGGCTTTCCAGGTGTGGTTGTATGAGTGCATACCTGCACTTGGAAGAAATGTGGCCACAATAATTTGTAAGAAACATCCATGAATTATGAATTGGAGTGCGCACAAACAACCATTTGGGGCAATGCTGGATGACAGAGTTTTTGGAAATGATAATGTAAGTTTTTAAATCTGTTTGAATTGTTATGTACTCATTTGATTAGTTATACATATTTAAAACAACATCTACTAAATTTTTTTCCATCTTATGTCAAACAGGTTGTGATAAATGACATTGATCCATCTGAAGTAGAGCTCACGATGCCTTATATGATAGGTTCTGAATAAGAATTTCAAATATATTATGATATATGACCTGAAATATGTTACTCATGACTTATTGTGACCTAAATTGTATCATTGTACTAATTGATTTTGTTGTTCTGTATGTTGGGTACAATCGATAGGTATGCAATACTCGAAACCTAGACAATCGAATCGGATCATTACAAGCTCTAAAACTCCAGTAGGTAAAAGTGAGTCTACTCTCCTGGTGTCAAAGGTACATGTTCGAGATTCAGATGATGATTTTGTTGATCCACTGCCTCAAAAACAGACGGGGACTGCTAGCTCTAACTCTCATGCTCAACTTCATCCTGATTGTTCATGTGTCGATGTAAGTAATTTAATTTTTATAAGATATAGAAGCCATTATACGATCACAATTCTACTAAACAATTTTTTTTTTCAGGAATGTAGTCGATTGAAGTAGTTGATGGATGAGGAAATAACTAAGCTTTATGTGGATAAGAAAGGGCTGAAAGATGAGCTTTTGTCAATGAAGTCAGAATCGTCTGACATGAATGACAAAATGCGTCATTCAAAAAGTTTTTCGAAGCTCGATGAGGTCATTCGGAGTCAGAATGGATTGAAAGATGACTTGAACGACATCAGGTTGTCTCTTAGTTGAATCTGTGTCTGACATTTTATCTTCGGTGATGGATGAAGTTCAGATGAAGTTGAGTGGTAAAGATGGTTCGAGAGAACAATAGCCAAAAGTTGATGAGGTAGTTGATAGAAAGGGCAAGGGTCACATGGAACCTAAGCCAAAAGGTGATAATGTTGTTGAAGAAAAGGACAAATGTCACATGGCATCTGAATCTTCACATTACTTTCATGATGACTATGTTCTCGACTCTCCTTTATTTAATCTTGGTGTTGGTCAGTTACAGAGTCCTAAAAACTTTGATGATGCATTCTTTGCTAGTAAAGAAGTGCATGGGCATGTGATGAGGCTATTGCACAGGTATTGGAGTCTACTCAATGTCAGATCGAAGATGTCAGTTTAACATAGTGTTTCATATTATAAATTCAGATTGATTATCAGATTAGCATACACTAATTCAATAACTTTTCTTTTTATATTTTTGAATCAGGAAGATATGCACGCACCTCCATCCTCTGGACTACATGTGAAGAGAGCACAAAAGCCATCAAAAAGTCTGCAGTCACCTTTTGTTAAGGTTGATGCACGTCATGTTGCTACTGGATCAAAATTTACATGTGGAAATGTTATGTTCCAAAATTATTTGAAGGGAGTTGATAGTGCAGACTTGAGTGCATTCCAGAATTGGTTTGACAGATGATACAAGCCGAAGAACAATACATGAAATGTGGTTATAAGTGTTTTTTTGTCTCTATGTGACCTGTTATTATTTGTTTGATGATCTGTTATTGTGTCATATCTGTGTCAAAGTGTGACCTATTATTATTGGTTTGATGAGTGCATAATGTGTAAAGTTCAGTGATGCAGATAATGTGATAAGTCCTCAATTTGTTTGTGGCAATGTTCTAGTTCACCATAAAACTTGGTGGCATACGTTGATCAATTTTGATTAATCATTGAGCAGCATGGTATAATATTGCCACCATTTTTTCACATATTCATACTAGTTCACATTACTTGTGTATGCTCTTTGTTATTACAGCACATGGATGCATGCTTTCATTACATAAGACAACTTGCTAAGTTTGGTGAAGGTGTGAAGACGAAAGCAACAACGATAGACTGTATATTTGATTTGACCATCCAGACTTTATACTCTAAATGTGTTGACGATCCAAGCATTGTGAATGAGAAGGATAACCTAATCAAAACTATCAATGGTGAACAGTTATCATTTAATACTCCTTGGAGATGAGTTTAATCCGTGTTGATGCTCATTATGCCTACAAATCATGTTCATTAGATGTTGGGACAACTTGACATTAATAATTGGACCCTGTACGTATTCAATTCAAGCAACAAATCGTACAAGGATCATAAGGTTCGTGAAGGGATCTTACCACTTGTGAAGACTCTTACACATTTGTTAAAAGTGGTCGGACTATGGATGGAAACTACTGATGATATTGATGACATATAACATTGTCAGTGGTTTACCTCAACAACAAAATGCACAAGTTTCATTATGGGTATTACAAGTTTTGTCATTTTTCATCAATATTTTGAATTTACTTATGGTTTGTCTATGTTAAATATTACAGGCACGACTGTGGTGTTTTTGTCATAAAGTATGCACAGTATTTATTGTACAATGATCTTGCCAAAATGCTAATGTCATTTGATGCTGTGAATGTCAAGCTTGAAATTGCAGCATTGTTGTTCAAAAATAGACAATTGAGGCAGGTTGCAAGGGGAAAATAAAAGTCAGATGACTAAACTATTGTTGATGGAATTGTTTTTATGATATATTAGGTTGATAGCTATTCAAAGTTAGACAAAATAGGTGTTCAAAGTTAGATGTTATCTTTATATTTTGTAATATGTTTTGGAATTGAATGTACATTTGTTTTTGTCAAGTAGTTTGGACAAAGGAGGTGAAAGTATTTTTCTTTTATGTGTAGTTTTGTTAATATCATTCAAGTATATTATGGAGGTAAATGTTTATATTTGCAGTCTAAACAGGTTACAAATGATCACAAACAGTTAATGTCTTACACAAGTCCAAGTCATAAATGGTCACAAATAAAAACAGTTTGTCACAAATGGTCACATATACTTAACATGTATGATTTATACATTTGTCATAAATAGTATACACATAATTGGTTACATCTAGGCCAAGATGACATTCAAAATCAGTTAAAATAGTCAAATCAATTAACTTCGAATCTTATTTATGATTGTAGACATCCACAGTCAAACAAAAAAAAACCATAGGTTGTTACTACCTTTTGTGCTAGGAATGATCATAGATGGTCACAATCATTATAAATAGAGTGACAATCAATGTCTGTTTACACTACCATTCCTAGAAACATGTGTGACCCTGAACTGTAATCTAAACTCATATAATCTAAACAATACATAGTTTGACAATGAAATGAAACAATTTACAATTACAAAGAATAACCTCGTGTAAAAAATAAAAAAAATACTATGCTAAGCTATTTGAATATCTTTGGATCTTTCTTTGCTTTCAATTTGCGGTTGTTCTAGTTAAGTGGCACCATGTTCTAGCATGTTCGATGATTGTGACTAGATTCACCACATCTTCCACATTTCACAAATTGTGATCTCTCACAAGCTGGTTTCTTCCTCATCTCAATAGGCCGGCCAGAGCTTCTCTTTTAGGTTAGAGCAAGTACAACTCCACTATTCACATCTTCCGGCAAACTCCATTCCGATTTATTACCTACAGGAAAGACTCTCTCTTTGTAGGTATTCAAATATGCATCTCTCATGTAATACACCGAGCAAAAGTCGTACACATCCAACTTTAATGTTGCTATCACCACCAGTGCATGTGGACATGGAAGTTGATCCATTTGAAACATTCTACAGCTACATGTATGTTGAGTTATATCAATCATGTACGACAAATAATTGTCCCTCACTTCAAACAAAGCATGACTTGCAGGTGAAACCTGAAAATAAAAAATATTTAAAGTTATACCAATGATCAACATAATATACATAGTTTGCTATTTTTACTTTTGGATTTCTCACGTCATTGCTCGTTTCCCTCGGCGGCTTTTCATATTTGATTGCAAGTTTTGTGAAAGTACCATGTACATTATCTATATTATTGCAAAATCAAGATTGAATTGTTTACCGCAATGATTCTAGAAGTGCTTAAATTGGGTAATTCTTTGCCGTCTTCGTGATTGCATTTACAGATTCTACTATGCTTGATGTCAAAGTAGGGTATCTATTATTTGGCATGTGCAATTTTGACCATTTTTCATAACCAACATCCATCTAAAAAATAATTTTAGTTATTAGATAGAATATTCAAGTATAAATAACAACATGTCACATACGGTCATAGTTAACTCTAAAAAGTTTACAGATAATCAATATTATTACAAAACAAGTCACATGTGGGCACATTCATAAATTATCACAAAACAAGTCACAGGAAGTCATAATATATGTTACAGACAGTCACATACTAAATATCCACTGATCTCTTCATTAATTGAGTCTAATTGCTACATTTGATATTCAAATTCATCCATTGTATAGGCTCTGACAACACAATTGAATGCATGTTGACATTGTGACCTAATTTTGCATAACGAGTCTTCAAATTTTTAAACAAATGGTATAAATAGATCTCAT
Source organism: Fraxinus excelsior (assembly GCA_019097785.1). NCBI lineage: Eukaryota > Viridiplantae > Streptophyta > Magnoliopsida > Lamiales > Oleaceae > Fraxinus > Fraxinus excelsior. Next base: position 28,781,097 of record CM032629.1, read on the forward strand.
GCATTGCCTTTAGATATACAAATTCTATGAAATTTCTTATGCTATTGTGTCTATCTAATACTATACATAATCCGTCTCTCGATCCATATGCCATCTTCAACATCTTAAGAAACCATCTCCATTACTTATCATTTTCATTATCCTCAACACCAAAAGCTAGTATGAAAATGTTATTGTTTGCATCTTGTGTACAAGTAGTGAAGAGTGTACCCCCATAGTGGTCATTTAAATATGTGCCATCAACTACAATGACTGGCTTACAATATTTCCAACCAGCAATTGATGCACCCAAAGCTATTGATAAGTGCGTTTTGCGCACTTAATTATGCGACAAAACATGATTAACTGTTGATATAAAAGCTTGAATACGGCTTAATCCGATATGAATTGTGTTTGTAGACTTACTTTGATGGAATTAATGAAATGTGCACGAAAAAGGCGAAAAGGGCCAAAATGGAAGGAAATGAAAGTTCAGGGACTAAATTGTAATTATTCATAAGTTGACCCAAACGATGAATCAAGCATGAAATCTCGCTAAAGATCTAATTGTCAATGATATGGATGACTAGAGGAGGATGAAAGAGGAAGAAAAGCCAAAAGTGGAATGAAAATATCAATTTGTACTAGAAGCAAAAATTCTTCCATGCTATATCATGGAAATATACCTTGCTATAGCCCAGACTTCAACAGAGATTTTTAGGAATCATTTACTTTGCCCATGCTACAGCATGGAAATATACCTTGCTATAGCAAGGTGTATTCTGGGCGAGAAAATGTTTTGTTTCCTTATCCAACTCCAACTCTTATGGTAATGATTCTAAGACAACTATAAAAGCCTAAACTTGTCCAGAACTAGGTTTTTATGCCTTCCTAGAGAGAAAAACGACCTTTTTGAGCAAGAACGAAGATTTTCACTCCAAGATCCAAGATTTCAAGCTTTACATTCAAGAATTGGGTGATCTCTTCTACTAAATATTTTCTTTGTTATTTTAATATATCCATGCTAGGCTAGATTTTTAATTGTACTAACGATGAACCTCGTAATGTAAACTTTTAATTCTTTGTTTTGCAATTTGATTTTAAACACGAATGTTGGATGTTAAATGATTTATATTCATTTTATTGTCTCCATAATTATATGCGCAATGGTTATGTGAGTTTGTGTAGTCTATTTCATGCATTCGAAAGAAGAGGAATAGATTCTACACGGTATAAATCATCCTAAGGTTCGATAGGGGATAGAAATATACCACTATGCTTTACGTGAGTCTTTAAGTATTCATAAAACGTCAAATATTCTTGTATATTGGCATTTGTCATAGAAATATAGTCAAATAGTATGTGAGAATATGTTTAACTCTACTCCGAGAGATATTGTTGAATATTTTAGGAATATTGACTCTTCAACCGATTCATCGTGCTATCAAATTGTGAAATAAATGTTAAAAGTAAACTTACTTGGCGATTCGGGATCCTAGTACGCTTTTCATTCATAGATTTCTTCAAACATTTGCATTCACATCGTAATTTGCATTTAGTTATTTATTTTCATTTAAACTTGCATTCGTAGTCTAATTTAGATAATTTCATAGTTTAATCATCTCATTGAATTTCCTTAGTTTCAGTTAAGGTCAAGATAAGTGAAACTCAAACTAACTCAATCTCTGTGGGAACGATACTTGGACTTGAAAATTCATTTTATTACTTGAGCGATCCGTATACTTGCGGTAATCAAAGTCGAATACATTTTCGACGTGTCAGCTATAAAATAATATTTAAATCTATTTAAATGATCTGTTTCTATTCTTGTGACTGTTCCCATGTTCATATGTTCTAGCATAAAAAAAATAAGATGGTAGCAATTGAAACAATGTCGTTGGATCACCTCTAATCAATTTTAATGTTTGTTCACGTGACTTCCACGCTTTCACATAATTCACCGATACTCCATACTCATGTAACACGTCATTTGAGATATCATTAAGAGTGTATAATGTACGTGAAGAGATGTTTTTGTACCTGATGCAATTTGACACAATTGAGCTAGATGCTTGCCGATGAGATCCTAAAATATTGTTCATCGAGCATGTGTGACCATTAGACATTTCTCTGATCATAAACATTTTCATTTTTCCCAAACGTGAAGATCTAAATATCCATTTGCAATGATTATGCACACACTTTACCACGTACTCCTTCTTGTCTGATCTGAACACCTTATATTCAAACTTGTTTTGTATAGCGTAGAAGGCCAAACTCATTTTTAATATATCCTCGTTGCGAAAAATATTTCCCTCCACTACTGCTCTAACATCTACTTTAGATACCAATGTTGCATCATCTTCAATGTTTTCTCAGTCAACGGTCACAACCGAGTCACAAATTTCTTGAGCTATTTGTTCTAAAGAAAACACACTAGCTGATGACTCCGAAGTAATCAACGAATCTAGGCATTGCAATTTAGATTGCCATGAAATTGCAGAGATAAAAAAAAAAAAAGATGATAGCAACTGAAACAATGTCGTTGGATCACCTCTAATCAATTTTAATGTTTGTTCACGTGACTTCCACGCTTTCACATAATTCACTGATACTCCATACTCATGTAACATGTCATTCGAGATATCATTAGAAGTGTATACTGTATGTGAAGAGATGTTTTTGTACCTGATGCAGTTTGGCACAATTGAGCTAGATGCTTGCCGATGAGATCCTAAAATAGTGTTCAACGAGCATGTGTGACCATTAGACATTTCTCTGATCTTAAACATTTTCGTTTTTCCCAAACGTGAAGATCTAAATATCAATTTGCAATGATTATGCACACACTTTACCACGTACTCCTTCTTGTCCGATCTGAACACCTTATATTCAAACTTGTTTTGTATAGCGTAGAAGGTCAAACTCATTTTTAATATATCCTTGTTGCGAAAAATATTTCCCTCCACTACTGCTCTAACATCTACTTCAGATACCAATGTCGCATCCTCTTCAATGTTTTCTCAGTCAACGATCACAACCGAGTCACAAATTTCTTGAGCTATTTGTTCTAAAGAAAACACATTAACTGATGACTCTGAAGTAATCAACGAATCTGGGCATTGCAATGTAGATTGCCATGAAATTGCAGAGATAACATCAACCATAATAGGATAATTCGATACAACCACATCTAAAGATTTTAACCTCAAATACGTTAGGACATTATTATTGCTCAAAATTCGAATTGGAGGTAAACTAGAATCCAAAGAATATGTTAATGTCATAGCTAAGTTTGCACCACTAAGCTCCAATTCTGAAAGAACAAGCTTAAGAAATTCATCATACTTGCATGTATAATTTATTAGTATAAGCGATGCATGACCTCTGTATAATAGGCAAACGTGCAAAACTGGCATTCTTAATCATACATAGAACATCCCATTCCTCTACAGCTGAACTTCAATTTCTCTCGAAAAATGAAAATCGGATGTATGTCTACAAAATTGTGACCTCATTCCTTGATTGTGGCTTAAAATCGAGGACTAACAGTGATTATAGGTTTACATTCGAAATCAGACCACAGGAGTTCAGTTTTTGCTTTGGGAAAATCCAATTCCTTCACAACCAGCTTCAACTTCTCCAAAGCAGTAAAAATTAAACGTATTTCGACGGGATTGTGACTTTAATTTATTGATTTTGGCTTGAAATTGAGGATAAACGGTGAGTTTTTCTAATTTTGGAGATGTTGGCGCGAGACGGGTTTGTAGAGAGAGAAAGAGAGGTTTGGTTGTCGAGATTGTGAGAAAAATCTTTTAAATATAGTATAGTAAGATTTGTAGGAGTTAATTAGGTATATAATATTTAATTCAAAATTAAGGTATATTATATTATAATTATACATTTAATATTATGAATTATTACATGTTTTTTTGGAATTTTTTGGGGAGTGTGTGAAATTTGAAAGGGAACAATACATAAAACATATATATAAGAATTACATTTCAAAAATAACAAACTCAAAAAATCTTTTAAAATATTAGGTGTTAAATCAATTTATTAAATATTTTTAATTATAATATAATACAATTACCCCAATTTATTAAATTTCAAATCTAAATCATTCTCTTTCTCTCTACTCTGTATCCTCTCCCTACCCATTCTCTTCATCGGAGGCGGCCATCTACTCCGACGACTATTTCGGCTATCACTCCGATGACAATTTCGACTGTAGCTTCCCACGACAGTTCCGACCATCACTTTCGGTGGCCGCTTCAGCGACTTAAAAATTTTCAGAAAATAAAAAATTGGAAATCACACCTCATCCTATGGATCTACCTACCACCACCCATTCCCTATCTCTACCTCCTAAAAAATTACCGGGAAAAAATTTGTGCAGTGTAACTGTCTGTGCCTAATTGTGACCAAATTTGTATTCAATGTGACTAAATGTGACCAAATTTGTGTTCATCGTGACTGTCTGTGACCAATTAAATCTTAATTGTGACTGTATATGATCAAGTCATAATTAACACAAAATTGGTCACAATCAGTCACAGTACATACATATTTGATCACAAATGATCACCACAATCCACCACCAGTCATTACCACCATTACCTCAAATGCACCACGTGGACCTCTTCCAACTCAAATTCATAACAATGAATTCCGAACTAATGTTTAACTAAAACTCTTCTCTGCACTACCGCTACCACCTTCAACTAAAATCCACCAACATAGATATTACATTCACCATCTAACTGATATTGGAAAATTTGGTTCTCACTACTCAGTACTCTTTCTGGAACATCACTATAGGAGCTTCTATTGACCTGATCACAATAAGCAACTGAAGTTGCTCTAGTTTCCTTGTTCTGCAACAGGTAAACTAGTGGATTTAGATTACCAATTGAATATACAGGCTCTCCAACTAGAGGTTCATCATTAAGCCATGAACCTATTGTCATTCAAAGAATTTCTCCAGTGTGCGAATATCACAGAATATGAACAGTCTAGAGGGTTTTTATCCGTGATCTCTACTTTCAATTTAAGAAAAGAACTATAATAAAAAAAACAAATAAGGAGATAATAATTCCTATAGAAAGTATTGAACAGTCAATAGAAATCTGAAGTTAGAATATTATGAAGGCTTTGACTATTATCTAGAAAAAGAATCTGTTATAGGACTGACTAAGCAAGGAACAAAGATATTTGGTAGCTTTATCAAGCTTAGAGAAGGTGAAAGAGAAAAAGAAATTACGCAATTCCATTTTTTTTCAATACATCAAGGGAAAATAATACAATGCAATTTAATACAATAAGCTCTTAAACTGTAGTTTTTCAATACACCACTAGTTTTTCCCCACCACCACAAATGTACTCACCTCTACCACCACCATAATTACCTTTGCCACCAATCTCCTCTCCACCTCTCGACATCTAAATTCCCACCTTCTCTACCTATAGTACCATCACCACCACTTAAATCAGCTCGAACTAGGCTGATTAATCAGGCCACCAGAAGCTGCAACCCCATTGGAAACAAAAAGCAACTCCTTCAAAGTGTAAGAATCGCGCATCTCTAGTAGAAGCGACCTTTGAGGGTGGTGGCTAGCACTCCATTAGACGGCTTCACGGACATCTCGGCGCTGGAATATAGAAAAGTGGTGGATTGGATGGAGAGAGAGGAGGGAGAGATCGACACCACCGCCCCTCTACACCGCCATAACCGGCCGGAGAGAGAGAGAGAGAGAAGTGTACTAATCGAGTTAGGGATTTAAAATGGGTTGGGGTGGGTGTGTGTGGGTGGAGTGGGCGCATGTTCCGATTTTCCCTGAATAATTTCTCTCTCCATTCTCAAAGAAAATGACAGTAGTGTTTAATTAGAGTTTAATTAATAATATCATATTTGATACTAAAAAAATGTTTATAACCCGATTTGTGAAATAATAAAGTAAAAACCTGATTATTGAAATAGAAAATTAAAATGCAAGGATGGGTGTAATTTTTCCAATTTCAAATGTGTATTTATAATGTGGGAATTATGTATTGTTCCCATGTAATTTCCTCATTTCAAGGTCCGTGGTTGACAAGTTTAGCGTGGCCCATGGGTACTGAACCTTTAGATGGTCCCAACAGGACTCGCAACCCTTACAAAAGTAGTCGAATCCTTTTAAATTTGTGGTAATTACATAAAACCAGACATTAAGTTTTGACATTTTTAAAAATCAGGGTTTGTCTTTATTTAATCAAAAATCAGGTTTTAATTTCACAATTAATATTAATAATAATATTTTAAATTAGATTAATCTATATATCCATCATACCACATATCCCACCAAATTTAAATCTTATTTCCCAAACCCTAATCATTTATCTTCATCTCTCTCCCCCCTCGCCGTCCCCCTCCGATTGGCAGCGCGACGCTGCTGAACCCAGAGAAGAGTAATACAAGGAGCACCCTCCCACTCCTCGGCGTGAATCCATGGCCTCCATAACCTCACAATACTTCTTTTCTCTTTCTAAACCAAAATCCAACAATAATACCAGCAAATCTTCCTCCGTCAACCACCTCAAATAGGGGTGGGCAAAACTCGATCAAACCCGCCCAAACCGCCCAACCCAAACCAACCCGACCGGGTTGGGTTGGTTTGTTGGTTGTGTAGATAGGTTGAGTTGGGTCGGGTTATGGGTTAACTCATAAAAATCGAATAAACCCTCTTAAAAACCGAATAAACCTGCCCAACCCGACCCGCCTACTTAAAAAAGGAAAAATAAAATAAAATTCATAAAAAGTAAAAAGAACCTAAAAAGTATGAGTGGATACACTGTAATTACTTTGGTGCAATTTAGAATAGAAACTTACTATCCTTCTAACAATAAATGTAGTATAAGTTTTTCATGTTATTTTAGATGCACTTTGTTCTTTGTAAGTTCGACTAATGAGAATTGAATAAAATAATATATAATTTTATTTATTTATTTACTTACTATTTAATATTTTCTATCGGAATTTAATATAATAGAAAAATTGACAAATTCAATTTTTGTTGACAAGTCATCACAAATCGACCAACCCAACCAGTTGATTGGTTTAGGTTAAATTTTGATGAAACCGATCACGTTGGGTTGAGTTTGGGTTGAAGCAAAAATCGACACAGCCCAACCCATGCTCACCCCTAACCTCAAACCACCCTCCACTACCGTCAAGATTTTCTTGAAGTCGAAGGATAATAAGCGATATTTGTATATGGTATTGGTCTTAGTGGGTAATGAACTTGACGTCATCCCTGTGCAGAATGACGACAGAGTGGACCAACAAAGTGGTGTCGTTTGCATAGAGAAGGAAACAGAGGAAACGAATCTAGACTTGGTGGTGGGTCAGGTGATGGGAGGATTTGGTAATAAGGTTTCGGGAAGGCTGTCGTTTGAGGGTGCTTCTGGTTTTCATACTTTTGCTATTACAAAGTTGCTCACTATAGATTGTGATTATTGGCATGTGAGTGGAATTATCTTGTAATTGCTTTTATTTTGTGAAGTCTGAATTAATTTATAACATTTTTGTGTAAATTGTGGGTGACATTTGGTGGTGTTGTGATGAGGCCAACGATATTGGTGGGGTTGTGTATGGGACGACGGTGGCGGTTGTTGTTGGTGTTATTGTTGGATGGTGGTTGTGAATGTGGTTGTGGCGATGGCGGTAGGTATGTGACGATGTGTTTGTGACCAACTATTTGGTTGATGTGACCCGTGACCAAGTATTGGTCGGGATGAAGTGTCTGTGACCAACTATTTGATCGATCTGTGACCAGTGACCAATTATTGATGGTGTACTGGGATTGGGTCTGTGACCTTAAAAATTCGTTAACCTGTGACTGAAAATTTAACCCGTGACCAACAAATTTGGAATATTTTTTAAATGGCGACCAATTAAAAATTTGTGACCTCCATTGAAAAAATCCGTGACCTGTAATTTTTTTATCAGTGACCAATGAAGTCAATTGTGAATGACTCAATTTTTTGATCTGTGACCTCGAAATAATATGTGACCAATTAATTTAATAAGTTGTGACTAAAAATTAAATTTTTAGCTACTTAATTAGACATCTGTGATCTTGGAATCGGAGCAGTTACCATAATCAAGTGGCGGCGAAACGGTCATCAGAATAGTCGCCGGAATTAAGTGTCGCCGAGAAGAGTTGCCAGAATTGTCGCTGGTAGGGATGGCAACAGTTCGGTTCGGAGTCGGTTCGGCCAAAACCATAAACCGCACCACCAAATTTTTGGTCATACCATAACCGCACCATAACCACGAAAGTCGATTCAGTTCGGCTGGATTCGTATCTCGGTTCGGTTCGGTTAATAACCACGAAAATAAATTATTTTTTATAAGTCAAACTCCAATCGTCAAATTGAAAAAAATATTATGAAGAAAATTCAATTAAAACAAAAAACAATACTAAGCCAATTTAGCAAACAATATCCCAAATGAAAATGCAAACAATATCCCAAATTCCAAATGCAAAATTCGAATTTAACAAACAATATTATAAACATAGATCAAAACTCTTACTAATATATGTCAATCTTCATTCTTCCCCACAACTCTTTACCATGAATATCAGTCCAAAATCAATTCAGAGCACACATTAAAACTTCTAAAGTCTCCGGGTGAAGCCTATTTCTATGTGGACTCACAAATCTACCACTTTTACTAAACGCTGACTCACTTGAGGTTCTCTTTGCCTTAGACGGGGAAAAAGTTCTTTGTAATTTTGTAACTATCAACAATAATTAAGCAAACAAACGGAGGGCCGACACTCGCTGATTCGGTCATGAAGATGGATCTGCAGTTATTAGTACTCGAAATTAATCTACTTAACCTAGGAAAAATAGCAACTCCGCACGTTTTCAAAACCGAAATTGGTTAACCTAAACCTTGAAAAAGTATTAAAGTCTTTCTTCTTTGCTTGTATTGCAATTAAGCAAATAAGAAAGGGTTAAGATAATTTATGATTTGGATCAATATATTAAGGAAATGCAAGAATGATTTCTTCTTCAATGCACATATTTAAAATTAAATTGAACAACATGTCCTCACAAAAAAATCACAACTTTATGAAGCGCTTCTACTATCTTTTTAAGATTAAACAAACATCCAGCTGCAGATTAAAACAAACAGAATTTTAATAAACTAATCATTGATTTGATGAACAAAAAATACAATTTTTGAGTGGAGAAATGTAGTTTGAAGACTGTAAACCTGAGTTTTAATTTAATGTGTAAGGTATATTGAAATTGGGCTACCTGGGCAGTGGGCTAGGTTATTGGATTAATGTTTACCTAATGTTAATTGTGACAGAATTTTGGGAAGCCCAATTGTCAAAATTGTCCAATTAATTTTGAGAAAGAATGATGGAAAGTCCAATTGTCCAATTAATTTTTTTAACGAGTAATCGGTTTGGGGCGGGGCACCATCGCTAAATATTATACCCCGCCCCTAAATGAAGCGGTTCATTAAAATCAAAATCATAATCGCCCTATTGCACTATCGGTTCGATTTTTTTGCCCCATTCGATTCGATTAACTGCGGTTTTCGATTTTAACGGTTCGAATTCCCATCCCTAATCGTCGGAGTTGTCGACGGTCACCGAAATCGTCGGAGCAGTGGGGGTGGTGGAGGTGGAGGTGATGTGGGGTGGGGTGGGTCAATTATATTATATTGTAGTTAAATATTTAATTTAATAGATTAATTATAAAATATAAATAATTAATTCATAGAAAAAATTGAGTTTTATAAATTTAAATATTGAGGCTGATTTTTTATTTACGCATACATTTTACCTCATGTCCTACTCGTAAACCACTGACCGCGGCCCATTTTTTCCTGCAACCTTCACAGTTCACCCCCAAAACCCTAGTGTCTCTCTCTAACTATTGCGTCGACGGGAATCAAAATATGGCGTCGAGTGGACAAACGGTGTTGCAGTTTTCATCATCATCATCAACAAGTGTATCGGCCAGGGTCCATCCGCTAGTCATCTTCAACATATGCGATTTCTATGTACGGAGAGCCGACCAAGCGGAGCGGGTAATTGGCACTCTCCTCGGATCCGTTTTACCTGACGGTACCGTCGATATTCGTAACTCTTACGCCGTTCCACACAATGAGTCATCAGATCAGGTTTGTTTTCTCCATTTTCCACTTCGACGGCTTGGTTTGTTCATTCGAAGAAAAGTATGGCACATTGTTGTAATTTTCTGGATATTTAGGGGCATGCTTTTTCCAATAGTCATTATCGTAAGTCTCCAGGTTAATCGTTTCTGTATATAGAGATAATCTTTCGAGTTATACCACCAGAATACACGGACTTGTTCGCAATTACTGCACTTTTTGCTTAATTGTATCGATTTTTTGCATTTTCATGCTTAGTTTTCAATTTTGTTTTGCTATAAAGAAAATTATGTTTTTCATTTGTTTGGTGTTCTGAATTTTGGTAAAATGGGACCTTTTGTGCTTAATATGTGAAACTTATTTTTTGCAATTTATTTGGCCCTTAGGTTGCATTGGATATTGATTATCATCACAATATGTTGTTATCCCATCAGAAAGTGAACCCAAAGGAAGTCATTGTTGGATGGTAATCTTTATTATAATCACTCCCTTTTATTTTTTTCATTGTCATGTGAATCCTGGGTTGAAATTTTAATGCTTGTTTATGTTATTTTGACGTATTAGAAGCGCTTATTTTTCTTTGCACACACCTCCCACTTCCAGTTTTTTTTATTAGATTTATGATTGAAGCAATGTCATAGTTCAGTATCTGATTTCTTCTTATTTGTTAGTATTCCACTCTGCCTAATTAATCAAGAAGCAATCTAATGTAACCTTAAATGCTGCCATTTCATACTCATTCACGATGTTTACTAAGACATTTCTTGAATATTGTTGTAGAAGTGATGTACCATGTTATCATGTAACTCGCTTTAGAAGTTAAATGTGAGCTACAATTGCGGTAGATTCCCACCTTTTGGGATATTATTTTTTGAATTTGGGGGATAACTTGCGCAATTGGTACCATGATTCAGTTTAAGTATCTCATAAGGCAAATGTCTTTAGTTTGAATCCTGGGAACGCGACAGAAATATGTGTGCTCAGGCTCTCATATAGTGGATAGTACGTAAGAGAACGGTAGGACATGAGGTCTTGGTCATTACAAAAAAATTGCGTGTTTTTTGTAACTACTTGGACCTCGTGCTCAAGCCGTTATATTATAGGTAGCGAACTCATATGTACCATCTTACCCTTCATGAATTTCTATCACGTTCCCAGGATTCGAATGCCTCAAATTTTAATTGTCAAAACTTGAATTGTTACCAAAATTTTAATTTATTTATTATATTTTTTAAGAGAGAAATAATATAAATTCTCGTTTTTGAGAAAATAAAGTTTTTGTTATAATTAAAAGGGGAGTCAATAATTTCACTCAATAAATTTAAAGTAGTCACATAATATTTAAATTTAAATAACATCATTCAAATGTCAATTTAAATTAAATATAAATAAAACATGGATGTCAAAACTCCTAAGTAATGGGCAAATACTGAGCTTGAAAATATTAAATGAAAATTTAGCCATGAACGTGCTTAAGATTTATTTGTTACTTGGCAACCTATAAGCAACCACTCGTCTTCCACCCAGCACAACCTTTTTAATCTGAATTTTTTGTTTGAGTGAATATTTTAAATAAAAATACTCGATAATATACATGCAAAATTCGTATTCAACATAATATAAATATAAATTAAACATTTCATACTTGACATTCTTAGATTTAGAGCAACTGATCGCGATAACGGATAGCTTAAGGAATTTATTTAGAATTCTCACGTCCTGAAGGACTTAACATAAAATCTATCCGAAGGTCTTCATAAGATAAATATCATGGAGAAATAAGAATTTAACTACTGCACCTTATGTATCTTACCTTAAATGAAAATTTGCAAGTATAAAGAAATTTAAAAAATGACTATTTTGATTCAAATATCCTCTAAATGCCTTTACTTGGTGAATAAAAAAAAATATATAGGGTGTATTTGAGCTACATTATTTTGGAAGAATGTATTATGAAATAATAGATTGATAGAGAATGACAGAATGTGTTGTTGAAAAAGAATAAAAAGTTATTGATGTGATGGAAAAAATTATTTTATTGAAGAATGTGTGGTTGAAAATGAGTAGAATAATGAAAATGAAAATTTTAATGTGTACCAAACGGGGTCATAAAATGGATAATTTGGCTGCTTCCAAATGACCATGCATTTGAGTGTGTATATATATAAAAGATAAATGTGGCTAATAAGTGAATGAATGAAAGTAGTATGGTGGTTGAGAGAAATAACCATACATTCCCTTATATCGCTTAACTTACACACCCACTTTCAAATATTAAGGTGTTTGGTGGGGATTGAAATTAAATTTTTAGTAGATTGTGATAGAAGTTTTTAAAATGTGTGGTTGAAAAGTTGTGAGATCAACGAAAGATGTGGTTAATAATAATTGTTTAACTTTGACTTAGATTAAAATCAGATTTTAATCCAAAACAAACAGGCTCTAAATAATAAAAGGATAGATTAGTTGCTTTCTTTATCACATCAAACCCCAACCCCCATCTATTTACACCAATCAATATAAAAGAATTATAAAATAATGTAATATTAGATGAAAAAATATTGTTTTATATCAACCACAATAATTTGGCACATCTCGTTCAAAATAACTTTTTCTTAAGCCCAATTTACAATTTACGTAATTTAACGCAATCTATAAAATAAAACCCATATTCATATATTTTTATCAATTTTCACTATATTTAGTCATTTGGCCCACATAGCACTTACGAAAAACGATTTAAAATCACGATTAAGAAAATAAATCTTATTTTTTTAGAGGAATAAGTGGAATGTATATCGATTTAACTATAAATTTTAGTGTGGTTGACAAGGCTAGACATGTTAATTTGTAATGAACAAAATTAAATTAACAAAACTTAAGCCCTACGTGAAAAGTAAATAAATCTCGGGGTGCTACAATCCTTCCCTTAAAATAATTTCGTCCTCGAAATTATTTCATCTAGTAGAAATTGATAAAAATATATGAATGTGTCTCATTTTGTAGATCTCATTAAATTATGTAAATTAGATTTGGAGCATTACATTTATATTATGTTGAATACGGATCACCCTTAAATTTTTTTTTTAGATTAGAACGGATTTTGCTGGACACGTGTGGAAGATTAGGCAAGTGGATGCATATAGGGATGACAAAAAAGCTCGGCGGCTCGCACAGCTCGGTTCCACCGAGCCAGCCCGGCCCGCAAAAAAAAATAAAAAAATAAAAAAATTTGCCAACTTATTCAACTCATCATGAAACTAATAAACTAATTATAAGTGACAAATTTATCTAATAATGTATCACATAGATTATTTTGAAAAATTGGTGATATTTGTTTGTTTAATATTTATTGTATTAGTAGTTTATTACTGTTTTCATTTCTCTAAAACTCTAAATGCCTAAATATTTAAAGTAAGCATTTTCTCATTTACACAAATGTTTATTATTCTATATTAAGTGAAATTATTAGTGATATATATTGCTTGATTACATTTAAAAATTGAGCTAATTTCATCCATGGTTACTAAAATTTGTAAGAAAATTTAAATCGATCATTAAAAAGATTTATGACTTTGTTATAATGGATAGTTACTCATTTATAAATCTAACATGTTATCCGACATTAGGCTATAAGGTGCCACAAAAAAAAAAAAACCCCGAGCCGGCTCGGGCTCGGGTCAAAAGCTCGGGCCAAGCCTCATTTTTTTTGGCCGAGCTCGGCTCGGCTCGGGCACAAAAAAGCTCAGTCCAAAAAAGCTCTGGCTCGGCTCGAGCTTTTTTTTTCCGGCTCGGGCTCGGCTCGTTGACATCCCTAGATGAATATATGTTGCCAAGTAAAAATAACTTTTAAGCATGTTCATGACTAGATTTTCATTTAGTATTTTTAAGTTTAGTATTTGCACATTACTTTGGAGTTTTGACATTCATGTTGTATTTGTATTTCGTTCAAATGGACATTTGAATGATGCTATTTAAATTTGAATATTATTTGAGTGAAATTAGTGACTTCCCTTTTAGTTACAATGGAAACTTTATTTTCTCAAAAATGAGAATTCATACAATCATGTTATTCTTCTTTTAAAAATATATAATAAATAAATAAAGATTTTGGTAACACTTCAAGTTTTGGAAATTAAAATTTGGGGCGTTACAAAATTCGCTTCAATAATCAGTCCTGCTAGGATTTGAGAAATATTTCTTTTGCCTGTGATTTCATCACTGGAAACTGAAAAGACAGTACTAAACTGAGGATGTTATCATACTTGATTGAGGCACGGGATCTGCTTTTGTAGACAGATTGTGCTCTATTTGTGTGATGGAACTCTGTAGTCCTCCTTGACTCATCCAAAACAAAATTATTGGAAGGCTCATTTGAGCTGTTACTACGTTGATTGAGATTTAAAATTTCTTAATTTAAAAATCTGATAGGTTAAGGAATTTGATAGCTTTGTTTAAGGTTCTTGACTAACTTTTTAAATAATTATGTGGAGAAAAATATTTGATTATTATTTTGTAATCATATTGATGATGATGAATCCCAATATAGATTGCCTAAACCTTTGTGTTGACATTTGTGCTCGTAATATTTTGCTGGTCTTGATGGAATGTATAACCGGGAACTGAAGGCAAGAGGGTGCAGTTGCATATTTAGTTGAAAATAAATCCTTGGTTTTTTTATTTTGGACCCTCTAATTTGTTGATATAACTTGACTGTAAAGATGAGTAACCTGAAGTTTATTGGTCTCTGATACAAGACAAAAGTCCACTTCATTGTTTCTTTTTCTTGGGTTGTTTGGTCAATTTCAATAGAATATTCTGATCACAGATGAAATATAAAATTGAATTTGTTGTTTTAGCGTGTATACTTTTCATGATTTTGAAAACTGATTGTAGAGTTTCCCGTGTCTGCTTATGTTGTAGGTTTTCAACTGGCTTTGGAGTCACTGGTGGTAGTGCTTTGATCCATGAATTTTACGCTAGAGAAGTTTCAAATCCGGTTCATTTGACTGTTGATACTGGATTCAAAAATGGAGAGGCTGCAATAAAGGGATTTGTCTCAATTAATTTATCTCTTGGAGATCAACAACTTGCTGCACAATTTCAAGAAATTCCATTGGACCTACGCATGGTTGAGGCTGAGCGTGTTGGTTGTATGTATCTGACCTTGAAGTTTATGGAAAATTTGACATTTCATTTGGATATATTTGTGAGCACGTATATGACATGACCCCACACACTGGGTGTTAAAAAGTGTTTACCAGTCTGTGTATGGGATACATTTTTACTGCTTAGGAGATATGGTTTGTAGCACAAGAAATTAGATTTGTGCCCACTTCTGTTTTGCACTTTTGCTGTACCTTAATTTTGCATGACCATGATTTCTTCATCTGACAAGTTTCTCTTGACCATATGTAATTGTTTTGTATAAGAAATAGGTTTTCCAGATTTGTGCCCACTTATGTTTTGCTGTACCTTAATTTTGCATGACCACGATTTCTTTATCTGACAAGTTTCTCTCTTGACCACATGTAATTGTTTTGTACAAGAAATGGGTTTTCCCTACCTATTGCTTCGGATAAGTGTTATTGGTACAGGTTTACACTAAGCATGCTTAATGGTTGAAGTTTCCTTTAGTGCATGTACATTGGGCTAATATTTATTTAAAGTGAAACTGTATGCTTCTTAGTACTGCTTATATGTAAGTTTCTGATTATAAAGATATATGGGAAAATGTACATTTATTCTGAGTTTCATTTCTGCCTCATTATATGTTTCTTTCCTTAATTGTTTTTATATTTATATTTATACACTACTATTGTATACCTTAGTCGGCTTTCTTGCTTGACACCTCATGTTTGGTAGTTAATTAAAAAAAATCTGTTTCAGAATTTAAAATGTTAAGGTAGAGCGTCTATGTTTTGGATTATTATGTTGATGAAAAATCTTAATGGGAGTGTTTACAACTTTGTAGTTGATGTTCTTAAACCAACAACAGTGGAAAAGATCCCCAATGATCTGGAAGGAATGGAAGCTTCAATGGAACGTTTGCTTGCTCTGATAGATGACGTTTACAAATATGTAGATGATGTGGTGGTGAGATAAATGGTTTTATTGCTCTTAAATTATGAGTTTGCTGCCCTCTGCTAATTTGTTGACTACATAACGTTTTCCTTCCAGGAAGGGCGTGTTGCTCCAGATAATGACATTGGCCAATTTCTATCAGATACTGTAGCATCTATTCCGAAATTATCACCACACGAATTTGATAAACTAATGAATGATAGTCTGCAGGTATATGTCTTTCTTTCCCTTCCCTTCAAATGGTTATCTTTTTGGGGCAGCAAGAGTTGTTTGCCATTTTTTCAATATTCTATTGTTTGGATACGGATCTTTAGCCCCCCTGTTTGGTATTAATTTAAATTATCTTTTAATTTAAGTCAAAGTCAAAGAATCAATATTAACCACATATTTTATGGGTCCCACTATTTAACCACACATTTCAAAAACTTTTATCAAAATTTATTAAAAATCTAATTTTAATCCCCACCAAATAGGGACTTATTAGTTCGCTCTATATAATTAATTTCTTACCTTATTAATGTCATTGTTGGAAAAAAAACTCAAAAAACTATTATTCAGATTGTTGGCATCAACTGGACTTGGTACTAACAGAATAAGCGTGGCCCATAAGAATATATAGGTGGAGTTTGGAAAAACTAAGGTACAAAGAAGGGGAGATGTCATAGTCCCTTCTTTGGGACTGCTATTACTTTGATGCAGAATGTTGGGCCTCAAATGGACTTGGTACTAACATAAAAAGCATGGTTCGTAAGAATATCTAGATGGAGTCGGTAAAAACTAAGGTACAAATTTGTGCCCGTGGGATTAGTCGAGGTGCGCGCAAACTGGCCCGAACATCCACGGTTATCAAAAAAAAAAAAAAAAAAACTAAGGTACAAATTTGTGAAAGTTGGCAAAATGTCATGTTTAAAAAGGCAGATAAAAACTAATGTTAGCAAATGCTAAAAGTGGACCAAAGCATACCAGTTTGAAATAATTGTAATAGATGAAAACGTAGGCCAGAGATAACTAGTTTATAAGGTTATTTGAACAATGAGATTATGAGACCTTATTCACATTAATGTCATGACTTTACAATTGAGACGAGGCTTTGTGAGTTGATAACTGGCTTGTTCTGGAACTGTGCCGTGTCATAAATTGGTTTCCTTACTTTCCCAGTTTACTTGTTTTACTTGTCATACTAGTTTAAGTTTTTAATTTGTAGTTTCATTTGGTTGATACTTGTCACTCAATTAGTTCCACTTGTTCTTGGTCCTGAGATCTCTATCTGACCACAAGTTCTGTTTCTTCTTGCAGGACCAGTTACTGTTACTTTATTTGTCAAGTATTACAAGAACACAACTCAGCTTAGCAGAGAAGTTGAATACGGCTGCTCAGATCCTGTAATAGATTTACCACTTGCCTGTTTAAAACTCGTGCGATATGGCTCTTCCCATCATGTTATTAGCATCGTCATACATGAAGGTGGAAAAAGCTTTGACTAATGCACAATTCATTTTCCGATTTGAGCAATTTTGTCTCCGAAAATTGTTTGAGCTAAATGTGATAGGATCTATATTATTACTCGGAAAGATTGACCTGTTTAATGTCAGTATTGGAGTCTTTAATGATATTCTGCTCTCTTATTGGTTTTTTTATTTTTATTTTTTTTGGGACCTCAAAGCTTCCAACTCCAAACTGCAAAGCACTCTGGAGATGACCATGCAAGGTTTAGAGATTGGTTCAAATTTTGAATATAGCTTCGTATTGTTACATTGTAACTACGGCTTTTGCCTGTCTATTTTGGAGTACAAAGATTCACGCGACATAATAA
Organism: Fraxinus excelsior; assembly: GCA_019097785.1. Lineage (NCBI taxonomy): Eukaryota > Viridiplantae > Streptophyta > Magnoliopsida > Lamiales > Oleaceae > Fraxinus > Fraxinus excelsior. Next base: position 28,799,147 of record CM032629.1, read on the forward strand.
CAATGTAGGTTTTTAGTAATTAGATTATTTAACTATAGGGAATATTAGAGCAAGTCGATAGAGATTGTAGTAAAATGACAATTATGGACATATTGTGATATACCTATTATATTTTGAAGTACTATTTTTCTCTTTTTAATTGAAAAGGCATTATGGGAACTTTAAAAATAAAGAAAGCATTATGGGAAAATTTGATGAGATTAATTACTTCCGCTGCTAATTATTTTCCATTTTATTCACAGGAAGCACCATCTTACTAAAAACTTATGACACATTTCATCCCCAATTTGAATGCTTGCAACATTTTCAATCGCTACTATCAACATTCTATTGTAACAAACTACGCCCTTGTTTGATGCACATTATAATGGAAATAATGCATTTTTACTGTTGATGTGATAGAGAATATGTTGTTGAAAAAGAAGGAAAAGTTATTGATATGATGTAAAATATTATTTTATTAAAAAATGTGGTTGAAAATGAGTAGAAGAATGAGAAGATTAATGTGACTCAACAGGGGCGACTTCATTAATTATATTGTTTGGTTCGACTAAAACATTGATTGAAACTTAAAGTCAAAATTTAACAATTAATTTTAATTATAGATTTAATATTCACAATCTTTTAACTACGTGTTCTCAACTTTTACTAAATATTTTATTTTTATGTAAGCCAAACCTGGACGGTTTAATGTAGAAACAAAAACATACGAACGAGACAATTTTTCAATTTGTTTTTTGCTTAGGGTGTGTTTAAGCCATATTATTTTGGAAGAATACATTTTGGAATAGTAGATTGATGGAGAATTTGCGGTTGAAAAAGAAGGAAAATTTATTGATATGATGAAAAATATTATTTTATTAAAGAATGCGTGCTTGAAAATGAGTAGAAGAATGAAAATGAAATTTTTTGAACAAAGCTTAGTGTACAGAAAGAAAACTTACAAAAAATCTACAAAAAGAACACACAATATGTGGGGTCCATTTTTTTTAACAATATTTAACTCACATGGGGTCTACCCTCGTGTGAGTATCTGTAATTATTCTTTAGAAATTTTTTCTATACAAAATAATTTTCCAAAATTTTAATTTAGATCAAACAAGGGCTTAATACTATTTATGTGGGATAATTACCTGATTGATCACTGAACTTTGCAGAAGGTTTCTAGAAGATCACTAAACTTCAAAGGTTTCCCTGTTAGCCACTAAACTTTACAAAATGTAATCTCATCCATCACTGACGGATGAACGAGCTATATTTTGTAACGTTCAGTGACTAACATGAAAACTTTTGAAGTTCAGTAACCCTTAGAAAACCTTATACAAAGTTCAATGACCAATCACGTAATTAACCAATCTTTATTTTTTTTAGTCTTTTTCTTTCTCTTTTCTTTTTAATGTACTCTTATCCCACAATTCTATTCTATTTAGTATCATTAAACTTAGAAAAAAGAATAGTATTTTATTTCGAGGTAACCTACAAGGTTGTCTACAGACGTGATGAAAGAAAGAAAAAAAATATGAAAGATTGATAAATTACCTGATTAGTTATTGAACTTTGCATAAGGTTTCTAGAAATCTTTGAACTTTTAAATTTTTTTTCTTAACAATTAAACTTTACAAAATGTAATTTCATTCATCGATGGAAACTTCAAAAGTTTGTGTTAGTCACCGAACGTTACAAAATATTAAAGTTCAGTTACTAATGGGAAACCTTTTAAAGTTTAGTGATCCCTTGTGAATCTTATGTAAAGTTCGGTGGCCTGTGTGTCAATTTCCAAAACCAAAAATGGCTATTTAAAAAAAAAAAAAAAAATTAGAATCTAATCAGCGCCCAGTTTTCTTTGCGCCCAAGAAATTAGTATTATTAAAATTAAATCCCCCAAAACCCTGCAAAATTTAGAGAAGATTCAAAGAAATGGATGTGATAAAGTCGCAGCAAATTTTATCACGACCGATCGAGAAGGTGGTGGTGCATCCACTGGTTTTGCTCAGCGTCGTCGACCATTACAACCGTGTGGCACGCGACTCCAAGAAGCGCGTGATCGGGGTTCTCCTGGGCACTTCTTTTAGAGGCGTCGTTGACGTCACCAACAGCTACGCTGGTCAGAATCTATTGCATTTTTTAGATCTGATAATTTTATAGGACTGCAATATTTTTCTTTTTGGTTTTGTGTTTGTGTATATATATTGGAGCTCCGATAAGTTGAATTTTGGATTTAATGTTGATTCGGATTATTGAACTGGAGGGGGTGTTTATGGTAGTGAAAGTTGCATTATGTCGATTATTGTTTATGGGGTTAGTTTAGAGCATGTTTGGCTTAGCTTAGACAAAAAATAAGCCAAAAAAATCCATAGTATCAAGAGTGATATGGCCTAAATAGGCCAACTTCTCTTCTACAGAAGAATCAAAGCTAAACGTGCTGTTAGAGTTTTAGTTTTTTTATTTATTGGAGTGAGGCTCTGTTTGTGCTTGTGAACAAATGAATAGTGTTTGAGGCAACGTTAAATTAGAAATTTAGATGCATTGAGCTAAATATGGTTTGAATTTTGCTATTTTTTATATTAACTAGAAATGAGAGGTTTATTTTGATATTTTGCGGCCATAGAGAAACGGAAATATATCCTAAATGTGGCAGTGGAACATATTGTGATTGGTTAGTGCTGGGATCTTTTGACTTCTTATAGGGTTCCTCTTAAAAACTGCTTGCTTATCTCTTTCAACAAAGAATTCCTCTGGCAGCACTGGGATTGAATAGAATTTATTCTTGGATGGTGGTTCTAGGAGGCTTAATTCCTTGCCACCAAATGTGGTCAAACCCTTGTTCACAGTTTCTATATTGAGTTTCTCTATCACTCATCAAAGTGTTTTTTCTTTTCTAATAGTTTAATATTGCAATGCTTTAACCGGTTATTTTGGAGATCTATGACATTTATAAGCATTGTGCATTACTATATTTCTCTTCTCCAGTGATTAATTTAGTAAATAAGAACTTGCTATGTATCTAAATTCACAATTGAATACTCTTAAACTAAGCATGGTTTGGACCATAATTATGAACAAATATAAACAGCATGTTTTTTATTCTGTATTTGTTAAATCAGTAACCTTAATGATGGTATTTTGCAATACTGGCTATGACTGCTGTTATGCACTAATTAGTGTGAATATATTGAGCATTGTTGAGTTCAATGTGTTTTTGTGAAGCATTGTTAGAATTTTATATCTGAAGCACAATTTATGTTTTGTGATTTTCTCTAGATTTGTCATTTCTGTTTGGTGCTACTAAAAATCAAGATTTTAACTACACATTTTATAGGACAGACAACTTTTCAATCCACACATTTCATCAACTTCTATCCAAATCTACTAAAATCCGATCTTATTCCTCACCAAACAGGGGCTTAATATGACACTATCTTCCATCTTGTCTGTTCAATATGGGTCTTCAGAGTCATGAGTCCCATCTGTTATCTCTCTTATTAATGGTTTGATATATTCAGTGCCTTTTGAAGAAGAGGACAAGGACCCAAGCATCTGGTTTCTTGACCACAACTACCATGAATCAATGTTTTCCATGTTCAGAAGAATCAATGGTTTGAAGTTCATCTTTGTAATTTATAATTAGATTTCATGCAGTATGATTGATTTGTAAATTCTATCAGCCAAGGAGCATGTTGTTGGTTGGTATAGCACTGGTCCAAAACTTCGGGAAAATGACCTAAATATTCATGGACGTTTTAGCGAGTAAGAACATCTGTCCTTTTAAATGAAAGAAATTTCATTTGCGTTTATTGGTTGTGCTTATTTTATGGGCAATTACATTTATCCTTCCATTGCATTGATAAAGTTGTAAAAGTGGACAAGTTACAAAATATATAGTGAAAATATGTCCTGCCATGCATACTGCCGAAAGAAGTTCTCATTTTTGGGAAGTATTTGTTCACGTGTTTGCTAAATGAGCAATGTATTTGGGTTGGGTCCAAAGCAAAGATTTAGCTCTTGCTGTCTTTGCATTGTTGTATTGGTGTGGGCCGTGGCATAAGACATCTCTGATCTAATTTCATCTATCTTTTGGGTGTTCCTGTTGAGAATTCTAAACCCATATTTTACCTCTCTGGTGAGTTGATTGACTACTTACTATTTTAAATAAATGGAAGACTTCATTGTGAAGGATAGAGCTTCCATTACTTCTATTTCATATACACCTGAATTTGACTTGAGATCATTAACATTTCTTTGCTGGCCAGAAGCACTTGTTGACTGCATGGCATGAGTATCATGTAACTCACCTTTTTAGAAAATGGTGATTCTTTACCTAGACAATCATGGGGCTCCAGAGTCCACTGTCTTGAGGAGTTTCAAACTTTAGTTGATATATCTGCATCAAAAGTTGTTTGCTTGGCTGTGTGTGGTCTTTGCCCATTTATGATCTTAACTTATCCTGTAAGTGATGTTGAAGAGGACAAGCAGTGGACAAGCATTACACAAACAAGGGAAATCTATGCTTGAAAGTAGCTAATGTTAATTTGAGCTATATTCATGCAAAAGACACCTGAAGCTGAATTGAAATATATGTGATCTCCTTCATTTCTACCGACGTTTGCTAAATATGTAATTCTAATGCTTCTACAAGTATCTGTGGATTTCACAGAAATTTAAACAACGTAAACGACATCTTTAAAAGCATTACTTCAGTTTTTTCCGTTCTTTATTTATTTCATAATGTGTAATATGCTTAATGGAGCTTCCCAAGGTTTCAGTTGGTTTTCAATTTACCATTTAGTTCCTGCTTTGTTGTGTCTTTGAACTATGACATTCTTCCATATCCCTTGCTTTTCTCTAGTCCACTTCCAAATCCCTTCTCTAGTGCTAAAAATAGTTTGAAGTTTAGACCCCTCTTGCTCCCCCTCTCCTCTACCTTTCCCAAGTTGTTCTGATTTTCACGAAAGATTTGCATATCTTTCAATTTTTTTGCAGTATAAGCAGTCATTTAGATTACTTCACAATCCTTCCATTGGATTACCACAAACATCAGTTATCCCCCTCCATTTCTAGACATCTCAATCTTACCAAAAACATTTTTCTTCTAACACATCTATTTCTTCATTAATCACTCAATTTTGGCTCATACATTGCAGCTATGTTCCCACTCCTGTATTGGTCATTATTGATGTCCAGCCAAAAGAGCTCGGTATACCTACTAAAGCATATTATGCTGTTGAGGAGGTGAAAGAGGTATGGTTAAGATGAATACTGTTTAAGGTGTATTGACTGACTACCAACTTATATTCTGCTTGGTCAACAAAAACAACAAAATTTTGTAAGCTGTCTAATTCAATGGTTGGGCGAACTTGCAGAATGCGACTCAGAAAAGCCAGAAGGTGTTTAATCACGTTCTTTCAGAAATTGCCGCACACGAAGTTGAAGAAATTGGTACACTCATCATAGTGCATTCTTTTATAAATTCTGCCATTTTGTTTTTATGCCAAAGAGGATGCTGACTTTGCTAAGTCAACAGGAGTTGAACACTTGTTAAGGGATGTGAAAGATACGACTGTCAGTACGCTTGCAACAGAGGTTTCTTTGTCCACCCTTCTCTTCTAGTGCACAAGTGATATTAAACATTATATCATAATTGAATAACAGAAATGATAAGAAATGGCTTTCTTTCCTATCCAGGTGACTGGGAAACTTACTGCTTTGAAGGGGTTGGATGCTCGATTGAAAGAGATATGCAGTTATCTTGACCTTGTTATAGAAGGGAGGCTACCGTTAAATCATGAGATTCTCTATCATCTACAGGTATTATTTTTTGTGTTTCATTTGAGTTTATTTGTGGATTGAACATGTAATCGGTGCCCCATCTTCTTTTTCCTCGCCACTCTTAACCTTGAAAAATTATTAGATTAAGATACTCTGTTTAATTACACGTATTACATAGTTCCAGATGATATTTGTGGCAATTATCTTCCAACTATATGATTTTCAAAACATTTTTTTTGGCAATTTAATTCATCACATCGATGTTGGGATGTAAGCGGGATGATCTCCCATGATACATTCATTCCTGTCTTGTAAAACTTTAGGAAATTTCTAGTTACAGTAATATTTCCCTCATTTTTTGTTATTTTGCTTCCTTTGCCACAAAATTTCCATCTTCTATGAAGCTTTTGACACTCAACTCTGTTATAAATTGAGATGAGAAGGCCTGTCAGATTTGGTTTCTTTATTTATTTATTTTTTATTTAATTTACTCTGGTCCAACTGTAAATGAAGTTGACACCACAAAAAAATTGTAGTTACCTCAGCTCTAACCTCCTAACATTCCCTCTTTTGAATTCAGATAGCCTTCGTAGAAGTTCATTCTTGCAGCATCACATCTCTACGCTTAAAAATTTAAAGCGAACTTATTGAAGACAAATGTGCTCCTCAAAACTTGCAACTTTTTTTTTTTCCTTGTATAATTTTATTTTTGTTTTGGTTGGTGGGATGGGGTTTACTTTTTGTGGTGGATATTCATCTTTGCTACCAGTTTCATGAATAATTTCTATCTCATCTTGTAAATTCTCCTAATTTCTGCAGGATGTGTTCAACCTACTGCCAAATCTCAATGTGTCTGAGTTAATTAAATCTTTTGCAGGTAAAGCAGCTAAATGTAGATTGATATGTGCTTTATTTTCCAGTTCACAGCTGCATTGTTAGTTAGGATTCTTAATACAATCTTTTAATGAATTTATTCTCTGCTTCCGCTTTACAGTGAAAACAAATGATATGATGTTGGTCATATATCTCTCATCCCTTATCCGAAGTGTGATTGCTCTACATAACTTGATCAACAACAAGGTGAGATATTCTTGAATCACGCCTCAAAAGTTTTCAGTTTGACTCTGTCATCAATTTAACTATAAGATCTATATAATTTTAGATCCCTGATGTGTTCATAGTGGATATTCAGCCCCCGTTTGGTTCCTATTAAAATTATAATTCATTTTCTCTCTCTTCCTATCAATCACACACTCTCCAATAAAATAATATTACACGTAAACTCAAGATATTTTCTGCCTTTTTAACTACACATTCTTCCCAAAAAAATAAAAATAAATAAAAAGTAAAAAACTATTCCAAAAATTGTAATCTCAAATAATGGGAGCCAAATGAGGGCTCAATAATCTTTCTTGTGCTGGACTATAACTAATTATGTCAACAAGTGTAACATGTCAATTTAATGGTTATTGTTGGGGATATTAATGTTGAAGCAATATAAGATTTTTTATTGGAATTAATGATTAAGGTTATGAATCAACTGTAATGCATCATAATCAGGATGAAATATTTGTTGACATGTCTAATTGCCTACTATAGCTTCAAAACTGAAAATAATATAAAACCCCACCACGACATGCTTCTAGAAACTAGTAAAGCTAAGCATTGCCAACCCACTAGGTTATATACTTTTTAACATGCTTCGTTGATTACACTATCATTATGACTCATCAAGAACCAGCAATTCGAGTACACAATGCACTAACTAAATTCAATGCACACAGCTGTGAGCCACAAAAAAGTGCATCTTTTTTCCTCACTAGAACCATAAATATAACTTTTGATTGTTATTTTTTTACTTTAGTTTTGTGATTTGTGATTTTAACCATGCAAACTATGTTACTATATGTGCTGTCCCAACAAAGATTGTTTGCCTGAAATTATTAGAAATTTGTGACTTAGACATTTTGGAAATGTGTTTTCAGATGCTTAACAAAGAACATGAAAAGGCTGAAGATGCAAAGCCGGTTGCTGTGCCAACTGCTACTGGAAGCTAAGCGTGAAAATGTTTTCTTGAGAGTTGGCTTTTGTGTGTATTCTAGTTTGGTGGCAGAATTTGACGTCAGAAATCGAGAGCCAAGGCACATACATTTTCACTCAAGTCATGGATATCTTCTCAAAAGTTTCTTGTGATATTGTGGAACTTCGGCAAACATCAGTCATTTGAAGTTAAACCTATATATGTAGAGAATATCTGTCTCCTCTATTACTTGGCTAGGAATTGAAGTCTAGCTTGAGCAAAAGATACACGTCTTTGTAGATGAATGCTCTCAATTCAATTGCATTCTTCTGAGCTATTAATTCATATTAGTGTGTGAAATGTGTTGGTAGCTCATTGCTTTCTATGAAAGGTATGAGACCAAGATTGAGCATGGAACTTCTCAGTTTTTCTAGGTGTTCTCCTAAAGTAGACGATGAAGAAAAGACAGCCCTATTGATCTATTAATGAGTAGTGCACGAGAAGAGAAAAAGGTTCAATCAATCTGATTTTGCAATAAACCATCCCATTTTATTGAAAAGTCACCAAACAATAGTTGGAAGTTCTTGAAGAAAGTTTGAAAATTAGATGTAGGGAGTGTAGGAAGACAGCACACGAGCAGGACCTTAGTGATCCGACAGTGTCGGGTTGAAGGGAGCTGCTCAACGGATAAAAGTGAATCTAGGGATGAGAGGCCAATCTTTCCCAAGAGCTCACATCGACGAGATGGTTTGGCACCTTGATATTGGCTTGTCGTCACCTGAGATTGTAGTATGTTCCGAGAGTTAGGCTGTTCGCCCATTAAAGTAGGATGTGAGCTGGAGTGCTTGCTTGAATATAGCTACTCCCATTAAGCATTAAAAGGCATATTTCACACGTGAATTTGTTCATCCTCTTAATGGCAGCTAGGGTGCAGCCTGACTAGCAAGCCACAATTCTCCATCAACTCGAATTGCCCAAAGTTGCACAACACTTCCAATATCGGGATTATTATTCTTACGCTAATTTCCCTTAAAGTTCCATTAATTAAAGGCGTACAACATGGTCGACCGCTTTCATTTCTTCTGCAACTCTCGTATTCTTAACTTGAGACTACCTTCTCCAGCAATGGTCTTAAAAATGCCATCCCCATCAACACGCTTTGATATTAGAAACTCCTCTTTCATCTGTCTTGACTCGCACTTATTTCTATTTGCGATGGCCGAAGTTGAAGATTTGGGACCAAGTAACAAGTGCAAGGCTGAAAAACCTGAACATGAAAAAATAAGCATTCTTACCCATGTAATATTCCTTGAGATGGATGTTTTCACCACTTGAATGCTGAAGAACCTGAACGTGATCCACATTATACTTCCTAGGGGAATTTGTACTTTTTGTTTCCAATCACTACGAAATGTAACAAATTTATCATCAACTTTTTTTTTTTAATAGCATAGTACACTCTACCAACCTTTCATTTATATAGAAAAACTCGTCATAACTTCCATTTTGTCCATTACATGACGAATCTCCTCTTCTTTAAATAAACAAAAATAAATAAGCAATAAAACAACAAAAAATGAGGAAAATTTGCAAAAGGGATTCCACATATTAACCAAAAAATAAAAATAAAAAAATTTAGCAATAGTTAACATTTCATCTTCCCCAGCAAAGCTCGTTTACTCCCTCGCAACCAAACAGCACCTTGACAAATGCAATAACGTCAAAGGTAGTAGTACCACTGCCACCTTAGAAAAACTAATTAATAAAAAAAAAAAACGATTATTTTTCTCAAAGCCCACCCCACCAACGACCATGGTAGAAGGGAAAATTAACCCAAACCCTACCTTTTAAAGTTTCAATTTCAAAAATCAAATCTAAACAATTTTTCTTCAATAATCAGGTGATAATTCATCTTTTAAAATTTAAATATTAATAATAATATTATAAAATTAGATTTAGCCCTTGTTTGAGCCAGCTTTTTTGAAAATGAGAATGAAAAATATAGTCGTTATTGGGGTCCACGCAAGAGATAGAAAATTTGAATTTAAATGTTGATGTGATGGATAACGGTCATATTTTTCATTTTAAGGAGAGAAGAATATGACTCAAACAAGGCCTTAATCTACGTATTTCCTATCCCAATTTTATTTTCAAACCCTAATCATCTTTTCTTATCTTTTCTCTCTCCACCCTCTTTTTTCTCACTCTATATTCTCTCCCTTCTCTCAATCACATACCACCATCAGTGATATTGTCGCCACCGCCGATGACGCTCACGATGTCGTCACCGTAGCGACATTGCTCTGAAGCAAACATCGTCTCTAAGAAGCCTGCGTTTGTAGCGACAAAAGCGACACTCCAGTAGTCTTCACCGGTGTGTAGAGCTGCTCCGTTGTGTAGAGCGTCTGTGCGATGGTGTTTTCACAGCTGCGGTTGTGTAGATCTGAGCGATGGACTGTGGGTGGTGTGTACGAATCTGTAGATGGTGTGTGGGGATCCATTGATCTACATCATGTGGTGGTGGTGTGATGATTTGAAAGTGTTGGTGGTAGTTGTGGTGGTGGGTTATGGTGGTGGCATTGGTTAACAGAGTGGTGTTATGTGAGGGAGATAAAATTATAATTTGTGACCATTTAATTGGTTAATTGTGATTCATTTGATAATTTGTGATTTAGAAATAAGATATGACATTACGATTGGGGATTTTTTAGGGGAGTTGGTGGTTGCGGTGTGATTGAGATGAAGATAGATGATATTAGGGTTGGGCAAAATGTCCGAACCGAACCGAACCGGAACCGAACTGAACCGAACGGAACGGGTTTTCTTAAATTAAAAATCCGAACGGGTATCCGAATCGAGAACCGACGGGTTTGGTTCGGTTCTCGGTTCTAGATCAAGAACCGAAGAACCGAATAAGAACCGAATTTTTTTTTTTTTTTTTTACAATTGAGCATTTGGGCTTTAAGTATATTGAATATAACCCAAACCGACCAACATAAAAAAAATTGCAAAAAAAAAGCCACTAAATATAAAAGGGGAAGAGCCCTAGAATTTTCGGTCTTCTCTTCTTCTTCTCTCTCCAGTCCATTCCTGCCGCACAACATGTTTCTCGTCCAGTCATGAGTCATTTTCTCTCAATTTGAAGAAGTCCTCCTCCTTCTAGTTCCCACACTAAGCTGGAGTACTCTCGTAATTATTCTTTTCATATTTAAGAGACGTGAGATTTTACCCTCTTAACGTTAACAGTGCTTTCGTTCTTTTATCGTGTTTACAATGACAAATTTTTTAAGCCTTCCAAGAGCTTTGCACAGAGATTTCCAACTCTAGTTACTGGATTCTTTTTCTTTACATGGTACTCAAGAAATTGTTAACATTTTAATGGTACATAGCAAGTCAAGCAATCGATGATTACATTACATAGTTGGTGAGTATTTTTAATACTTTAAAATATTACGTTGATTTGTAAAAGCTAAGATTGAACCTGGTTAATATTCACACGCAGATTCACTCGGTGAAAGTACTGAGCACGTTGGGATTGCCTCACTTCTCACAATGTTTTCAGAAAATATGAATGATTTTGGTACCACTTCTCAAAATGGAGAACATAGTTAGATGTTTTTATATGTTACCTTTTGGTAGACAAGCAGTGGAGTAGTAACTGTTTGAGGGAAGCAACAAAAAAAATTGTGATCTATATTGTCTAGTACTAAAGTGTTAGCATTTTGTGAAAACTTTCTAATATATTATGGATTAATTATTCAAGACGCATTGACAAAGTTTTCTAAATATATTTATATAGTGTTATTATAAATGTTAAAAAAATTAATTATAGTAGGAACCGAACCGAACCGAACCCGAACCCGAACCCGAACGGTTCCAAAATTATATCTGGAACCGACGGTTCCATTTACTAAATACCCGAAAATTTCTGGAACTGAAAAAACCGAACCGAACCGACCCGCGCCCACCCCTAGATGAGATGGTAGTTGTGGTGTTCGTTGTGATGGAGATGGCGGTGGGTGGCGGTGGCTGGGGTTGTGGATCGGTAGTGATTGCAGTGATAGTGTTGGTGGTAGTGACGGCGACGGTGGTTTCCGTGGTGTTGGTGTTGGCGCAGAGATGACGGTGGTGTTGTGTTGGTGGTGGTCACAAATGATTTGTTAATTGTGATCAATAAATTGGTTGGTGTGTGACCAATAAAGAATAAATTGTGACCATTAAATATTGGGTGACCTACAAATTTATTAATTTGTGATCAATAAAAGTAATCTGTGACCTATAATTTGATATTTTGTGATCATAAATCGATGAACAAATTGTGGCTTTTAAATTTTTAATTTGTGGCTGATGAACGAACTATGACATAAATTTTTTGAGTTTAAATTGTTGAATTGTGATCAAATTGCATAGATTTGTGATCTTTATATATTTATCAATAAAACATATAATTAATTAATTAATTAATTCATAAATAAATTTTAATGAAAACTTGATTTTTGAAATTTAAAACCTTTATCCTTAATTTTGAAATTGTGATACTTAAAAACCTAATTTATGTATTGTTCCCATGGTAGAATCATCTTCGAAAGTGGTGAATGCTGTTACGCTTTGTTACCAAGGCTCTAAGTCAATGTACCACTTAACAATCCACGTGGACAGAAAGTCAACTGAAAGTCAACAAAGACTCGTGTGTTCAAGATGCATAGAAATTATGTAGACACCAAGGTGCTACCTCAATTAGCAAAACACCACACTTGGGCTGAGGCACTACTTAAAGAGACAAAGAAAGGAGCCGAAGCCCCCTACTGAGAAGACCAATTCCGAGGCTCTCAGTTTATCTGAAGCTCATAAGCCGACGTTTTCTCTTACAAAATATTTGAGTATCTTATAGAAGTGATTGATGTAATAGTTGTAATAGAATATGTCGGGGTGTCAGCCTATTGTGTAGTACGACTGTATCATTATCAATGTATTAACTGAATGAATAGATAATGATGTGAAGTTTCAATTAAGGGGATGATGCCACGTGGTTCTGATCCAACAGACAACACTTCGGCCAAGACAGTATAAATAGACCATCTTTGTAACTTAGAAATGGTTGGAAAAATTAGAGTTAGAATTATCACTTTCTCATGTCTTGAACTCCCAAGTATGGAATCAAGAAAAAATATTGACAAATACTCTTATACACATTTGTATTTTCATTTTTCATCACACACTTGGTAGAAGAATTACATAAGTAGATGATTTTATAATTTACAATACTTTCTTGTTTTCTATCATTCCACATATTTTAGTGATATCTTTGGTTATTAGTTTTGGTTCTCGTTTGGTGATCATTGATAGCTTGATCATCTTTTGTTTTACCAGTCGGAGCTCGAACATCTTTGTTTCTCGTTGTGAAACACTTATCGCCTCCAAATCTGTCTCATTTCTCATCGTTTCTCTGCTGAAACGCGCTAGAATTGGTTTGACGTGGTGAGAGTGGACCTGGACATCTGTTGATTCATTTTCTAGGGTCAACAATCACCTCACCGACCCTTGACCATCTGTTTACAAGAGTCAAAGGATGTTTAGGATTCTCGGAACCAAATCTCTACGACTCAAGATTGCAATTTGGTTCTTGCAAACGAATGGTGGAAAGCTGGTGAGGTGCCCACTGCTCATCCAGTGGTGGTTTTGTTATTGTGAGTGGTGGGGTGGGGTGGGGCACTGGGGTGGTTTTGGAAAAAAAATATAATCTATCTTGGCGGTGTTGTAATTTGCTACAGCTTGAGGGTAGAGATAAGTTCTCAGTAGATGAGAAAGTGTCACTCTTTAAAAAGAAAGCTCAAAAATCTTATTTCTGGGCTCGAGATACCCTATTCAATAGCAATCAACAAATAACACAAGTATTAGGGTTCTCTTCTGCATCATACGTATGGTATTTTTGTTGCATGTAAGGATAGTGATTATTGTATAATTTCACATGCTCTGCAATTTGTTTGCTTTGATCGGCCCTAATTTAGTTCTTCATCCTGCCCCCTTGTGTGATTTTGAAGAATGAAGGGAAAATTGTTATGGATTTAGGAATTTTGGGCTTTTAGAGGGGATAATTTAAACATTTCAAATAAAGGGTAATTTTGACTTTTACATATAATGAAAGGGTGGTTATTCATACCACATATAATGAAATGGAGATTTCCAGCTCTAGTTACTGGATTCTTTTTCTTTACATGGTACTCAAGAAATTGTTAACATTTTAATGGTACATAGCAAGTCAAGCAATCGATGATTACATTACATAGTTGGTGAGTATTTTTAATACTTTAAAATATTACGTTGATTTGTAAAAGCTAAGATTGAACCTGGTTAATATTCACACGCAGATTCACTCGGTGAAAGTACTGAGCACGTTGGGATTGCCTCACTTCTCACAATGTTTTCAGAAAATATGAATGATTTTGGTACCACTTCTCAAAATGGAGAACATAGTTAGATGTTTTTATATGTTACCTTTTGGTAGACAAGCAGTGGAGTAGTAACTGTTTGAGGGAAGCAACAAAAAAAATTGTGATCTATATTGTCTAGTACTAAAGTGTTAGCATTTTGTGAAAACTTTCTAATATATTATGGATTAATTATTCAAGACGCATTGACAAAGTTTTCTAAATATATTTATATAGTGTTATTATAAATGTTAAAAAAATTAATTATAGTAGGAACCGAACCGAACCGAACCCGAACCCGAACCCGAACGGTTCCAAAATTATATCTGGAACCGACGGTTCCATTTACTAAATACCCGAAAATTTCTGGAACTGAAAAAACCGAACCGAACCGACCCGCGCCCACCCCTAGATGAGATGGTAGTTGTGGTGTTCGTTGTGATGGAGATGGCGGTGGGTGGCGGTGGCTGGGGTTGTGGATCGGTAGTGATTGCAGTGATAGTGTTGGTGGTAGTGACGGCGACGGTGGTTTCCGTGGTGTTGGTGTTGGCGCAGAGATGACGGTGGTGTTGTGTTGGTGGTGGTCACAAATGATTTGTTAATTGTGATCAATAAATTGGTTGGTGTGTGACCAATAAAGAATAAATTGTGACCATTAAATATTGGGTGACCTACAAATTTATTAATTTGTGATCAATAAAAGTAATCTGTGACCTATAATTTGATATTTTGTGATCATAAATCGATGAACAAATTGTGGCTTTTAAATTTTTAATTTGTGGCTGATGAACGAACTATGACATAAATTTTTTGAGTTTAAATTGTTGAATTGTGATCAAATTGCATAGATTTGTGATCTTTATATATTTATCAATAAAACATATAATTAATTAATTAATTAATTCATAAATAAATTTTAATGAAAACTTGATTTTTGAAATTTAAAACCTTTATCCTTAATTTTGAAATTGTGATACTTAAAAACCTAGTTTATGTATTGTTCCCATGGTATAATCATCATCGAAAGTGGTGACTATTACGCCATGTTTTACCAAGGCTCTAAGTCAATGTGTCACTTAACAATACACGTGGACAGAAAGTCAACTGAAAGTCAACAAAGACTCGTGTGTTCAAGATGCATAGAAATTATGTAGACACCAAGGTGCTACCTCAATTAGCAAAACACCACACTTGGGCTGAGGCACTACTTAAAGAGACAAAGAAAGGAGCTGAAGCCCCCTACTGAGAAGACCAATTCCGAGGCTCTCAGTTTATCTGAAGCTCATAAGCCGACGTTTTCTCTTACAAAATATTTGAGTATCTTATAGAAGTGATTGATGTAATAGTTGTAATAGAATATGTCGGGGTGTCAGCCTATTGTGTAGTGCGACTGTATCATTATCAATGTATTAACTGAATGAATAGATAATGATGTGAAGTTTCAATTAAGGGGATGATGCCACGTGGTTCTGATCCAACAGACAACACGTCGGCCAAGACAGTATAAATAGACCATCTTTGTAACTTAGAAATGGTTGGAAAAATTAGAGTTAGAATTATCACTTTCTCATATCTTGAACTCCCAAGTATGGAATCAAGAAAAAATATTGACAAATACTCTTATACACATTTGTATTTTCATTTTTCATCACACACTTGGTAAAAGAATTACGTAAGTAGATGATTTTATAATTTACAATACTTTCTTGTTTTCTATCATTCCATATATTTTAGTGATATCTTTGGTTATTAGTTTTGGTTCTCGTTTGGTGATCATTGATAGCTTGATCATCTTTTGTTTTACCAGTCGGAGCTCGAACATCTTTGTTTCTCGTTGTGAAACACTTATCGCCTCCAAATCTGTCTCATTTCTCATCGTTTCTCTGCTGAAACGCGCTAGAATTGGTTTGACGTGGCGAGAGTGGACCCAGACGTCCGTCGATTCATTTTCTAGGGTCAACAATCACCACACTAGCCCTTGACCATCTGTTTACAAGAGTCAAATGATGTTTAGGATTCTCTGAACCAAATCTCTACGAGTCAAGACTGCAATTTGGTTCTTGCAAACGACTGGTGGAAAGCTGGTGAGATGCCCACTGCTCATCCAGTGGTGGTTTTGTTATTGTGAGTGGTGGGGTGGGGTGGTTTTGGAAAAAATATAATCTGTCTTGGCGGTGTTGTAATTTGCTAGAGCTTGAGGGTAGAGATAAGTTCTCAGTAGATGAGAAAGTGTCACTCTTTATAAAAAGAAAGCTCAAAAATCTTATTTCTGGGCTCGAGATACCCTATTCTATAGAAATCAACAAATAACACAAGTATTAGGGTTCTCTTCTGCATCATACGTATGGTATTTTTTGTTGCATGTAAGGATAGTGATTATTGTATAATTTCACATGCTCTGCAATTTGTTTGCTTTGATCGGCCCTAATTTAGTTCTTCTTCATCCTGCCCCCTTGTGTGATTTTGAAGAATGAAGGGAAAATTGTTATGGATTTAGGAATTTTGGGCTTTTAGAGGGGATAATTTAAACATTTCAAATAAAGGGTAATTTTGACTTTTACATATAATGAAAGGGTGGTTATTCATACCACATTTTTTTAAAATAAATACACTAAAATTTTTAGCCTCATTTTTTCAAAAATACATTTTTTAAAAAAAAAATTCATTTTCAACTACATATTCTTCCATAAAATAATTATATACAATTTTAAAAACTTTTCTTTATTTTTTAACTATGCATTCTCCAAAAAGTCACTGTTATGTAATATATTTTACCCCCAAAATGGGGATCAAACATATGCTTAGTTACATTAAAGGTCATTAACATTTACTTATTATCAAACTTTTTTTTCCATCACATTTTTATTTTTAATGTTTCATTAATCGGAAAATCTTATCTTTAATCATTGTTTTCGTCCAAAAATATTTTAACGTGCTTTACAGTGAAGGTAAAATATTGCATTTTGTATTTTTGCAGTATTATATGTTTTGCTTATTCAAAAATAAAGTGGACAAATGAGTCTTTATGTTTTGAACAAAATTTTGGAGAGATTATAATCACGAATAATTTATGTTAATTTGAGAATAAGAATATGATGAAAAAATGTTTGAGGCATAAATGTGATAATGTGTTAGATTATGAAATTTTCATGCAATTGAAATATAATCTAATTAATAAAAATTGTGGTATGAATATTTTTAGCCATAATGAAATAGAATATAGGCATTTGGACCTATTAACATTAAATGGAGGCCTTTTAACCAAAAAACTTGGTTGACTAAGCTTTTAAATCAAATTTCCTTTGTTAAAAATACCTTTTTGCACCACTCTTGACAAAGTTTTTTTTTTTTAAAAAAAAAAAAAAATTATAAATTAGTCAAACTTTATTTTTAAATACATATTTTATTACGCATAAGTTTTATCAACTTTTTAATAACTGAGATTCACCAATGGTGCACCAAAACACTACAACAATTTGGTGCAATGAATAATGTTACATCAAATTTGGTGTAACACTATTTATTTGTTTTAATTTTTGAAGTTTTTTTATTATTCATATTTTCCCATTATTTTATATTGCAATAAATTTTAATTTATATTATATCATTTTTACCTCTTTAATTTAATTTTTATTTATTTATTTCTAATTATTATTTTTAATTAATACTTATTTGTAAATTCCAATAAAGTAAAAAATAATAACTATTCAATACATTAAAACAAAATTACTCATTTTTATTATATGTATCTTTGTGTGTTAAATATAATTTTTAATTGGGGTATTAAGTGTAATGCTTTTTCTTTTTAAGTTTTAATAGGTGTAATATTTTAGTTCATTAAATATAATTTGTTAATTTAATAAGTTTAATAATAAAATAATTTGTGATTAAATAACTTTTAAACTAAATTAATTGTCGAGAAATAAAAAATAAAAAAATAAAAAAACACTATTCATTTAATTAGTATTTGCTGTAGTGGTTGAGTAAAATGGTCTGAAAATTGCATCACTTTAAAAGTTTTTTTTTTTTTTTTTTGGGAACGGGCTATGTAACTTGCAATTTACATGTTATATTTAAAATAAATAACTTATATATGTTTTACCTATACCATTAAAAAACTTATATTTTTGTTACTTATACCATTAAAAAATTACTTAGTTTTTACTTTCATCATTAAAAGTTTCAATTTTAACCAAATTCCAACGATTGTAAATTCCTTCCAAACATAGGCTAAAAAGGGAGCCGCTATTTTCATCAAATATTTTTATATATTTATCACACTCTAAATCTATCCTTATTAAAATTTTAAATTAAGAGTGCTATATTCATCCAAATTGTATACCAATATTATCCTTAATTGAATTAATCCATTTAAACATTCTTATATTTATCTTATTCTATATATGTATCATTGTCTTCAACTGGGATAATCGTGCACTGACACTGATAAGTACGTCTTGCGCACTTACTTAAGTCACAAAACATGGAAAATCGTCGATATATATTGAAATATGGCTTAATTCGATATAATTTGTGTTTGTAGGATTACATTGATGGATGGAATAAAAATGTGCGAAAAGAATGAAAAACGACCAAAATGGAAGAAAATAAAACTCCGAGGGACCAAAATGCAATTATTCAAAAGTTGACTCGAATGGCGAATCGAGCATGAAATTGGGCTAAGTAGCACATTATGATATCATGGAATACTAGAAGAAAGAGAAGAAGAAAGCAATGCCAAAAAGTGGATGAAACAAGATTTGGGGACCAAAGTGAACCAAATGAAAAATAATTTTTGTCATGCAGTCGCATGGTAGAAAGCTCGTGCAGTCGCCCAAGCATCAACATGAGATGAACAGTGCAAATTTTTTATAACCATACTGTCGCATGGTTCATTATGGGCGCGAATTTTCTGGTTTCCTTATTCGAACTAATCTTTTATGATAGGGTATCTTGAGACCCTATTTAACCTTAAATTCGACTAGAACTATGTTTTTTTTTACCCCTTCTTTGAGAGAAAAACACATTGGAGAGCTAACAAGAAGACAAGAACAATGATTTTCACTTCAAACTTCAAGATTTCAAGATTTAATTCAAGATTTTTGGTGATGTCTTCTTTTTATTATTTTTATTGTTCTTTTATTTTATCCATGTTAGGTTGGACTTTTTATGTACTAGGTGAACGATGAACCTCACATTGTGATATTTTAATTTCTATTTTGCAATTTGATAATTAAGCACGATTGATGGATGTTGAATAATTTATATACACTTTCTTGCCTCTATAGTTAAATGCACGTGATTATGTGAGTTTGAGCGATCTATTTTATGCATTTAAAAGAAGAAAAATAGATTCTATAAGGTATTAATCTTAGGGTCCGATAAGGGATAGAAATATACCGTTATGCTTTACGTGAATCTCTAAGTGTTTACAAAACGTCATGCATTCTTGTATATTACATTTGTCATAGAAATATAGCCAAATGATATACTACGTTCAATTATACTCGAAAGAGATTGTTGAATAAGTTAGAAATATTGATTTTTCAACCAATTCATCGTGTTATCAAATTGTGAAATAGGGGTTAAAAGGGAACTTTGCTTGGTGATTCGGGATCCTAGTGCGCTTTTTCATACATTAATTTTATTCAGATATTTTGCATTGAAACGTCATTTTTGCATTTAAGTTGTTATTTTAGTTTAATTTGCATGCTAGTTTTAATTTAATCATAAAAATTGAAAAACTCGTTTGAAATTTAATAGATTCGGTTAAGGTCGCGATAATAAAAATCAAGTTAAATCAATCTTCGTGGGAACGATACTCGAAATTTTAGGATTTTAACTTTTTTACTTGTCAACCAACCGTGCACTTGCGGTGATTTAAACTTGAAACATATTTTCGTGAATAAGTTTTTATCCATTGCATGTATCAGATTATCAACATACTTCATTGATCTATAAATCTCAGAAATCAAGGACTCATCGATGACATTGTGATCCATCCTTAAAATGTCTTTGGAAGGTTCAATGGTGCAAAGAAAACGAATAGGAACAATGCAATACGAACATGCCCTTGTACATTTGCAATAAGAAGAGGAAAATTATAGTTTTGAATGAACATAAAAATTGCAATAAGAACATAAAACAACTTAGCTAGCAATTGATAACTTGACTTCCCAATTCCATCACAAAACTAGATTCACTTTCCTAAAGCTCCATCAAACTTAAGATAAAATAAATTTTGGACAAATAGAATGCACCGGAACTCCGAAATAATAAATTCGCTAAATATCATGCATCAATGATCTAATTTTTGACCTATGGTTGATTATAACTTTAATATTTTAATTATAACAAACAAGCCATTTTATTTACTAACATTTGATTTTGAGTGATGATAGTTCAATGTTAAACTCGATCAAGAATTGCCAAATTGAACACATCATAAATCGGATGATAGTGATTTGCATGCAACGATCGAATTAGAACTTGAAAATTCGTAAAAGACGCAAATTAAGATACAAGCCAAAAGAACGACAAGTCAAGATGATTAAACATTATACATTTATATGTAAAGGTATTAACTCGTCAATTTTTAGCAAGTGCATAAAATTCAAATTATTTTCATAATTCATTACTTGCATAACAATGCTTTTGAATCATAATATGAAATAGATTTTGAAAAAGTAATTTAAAAAAAAAATAAAAATTGGTCAAACGAAAGTCCAATGGTCAGAATCTTGCAACGGCTATATTCAAAAAACTGGTCAACTACTGTATAAATATCCATTTCTTTTGCATTCAATTCCACAAACTTACAAGATATTTTTTGAGAGCTTATTTATTGAAAATCATTGAGATTACTTGAGTCTAAATTTTATTTCATTTATTACTAGCGGTGGCAAAAAAGCTCGTCGGTTCGGGCTCGGTTACACCGAGCCGAAGCCTGGGCCGGCCCGTTGCCCGGGCGAGCTGGCCAATTTTTAAAAAAATTAAATTTTTTTTTAGGAAAGCTGCCTTGCGCAGGCAGCTAAAATAAGCTGCCTGCGTAGGCAGCTTTCAATTAAGCTGCCTGCAAAGGCAGCTTTTAAGAATTTTATTTTTTTAAAAAAATTCAAAAAACACGAGCCGGCTCGGCCCATTTAGGCTCGGGTCTAAAGCTCAGGCCGAGCCTTATTTTTTTGGCCGAGATTTGCTCGACTCGGCTCAGGCCAAAAAAAGCTCGAGCCGAGCCCAGACTTTTTTTTCCGGCTCGGCTCGTTGACATCCCTATTTATTACAAAAAACTTCTTGATTGTTCCAACCTATTTCATCCATCTTATCAAGAATTTCATTTTGTAAAGAACTTTTCATAATTTCATCTATTCTTCATTCTTGATGAAAGTCTTCTTTACCAACACTTTGATTTAAGTGTAAATCTCTTTTCATACTTAACTTGTATTATTTTTTAAGAGAGATCATAGGTTGAAAATTTTGGTACAAAGAATTTCTTGATTGATCAAAACTAGTTTCATCTATTTCATTAAGAATTCTATTTTACAAAGAAACTTCTCAATCTCACATCTCTCAATTCTTGATAGATGTTTTCTTTGCCAACACTTTTATTAAAGTGTAAAATCTCTCTTCATACTTAACTTGCATTATTTGTTAAAAGAGATCATTGGTTGAAAAACTTTAATACAAAGATACAAACTATTTCATTATTCATCATTCATCAAAGTTTACAACTATTTGCTATCTATTGAAGTGTTATCCTAACTCTCTATATACTTAATTTGATTATATCATTGGTTAAGAGAGTTTCTTCAATTGTAAAATTATCACTTACACTTTGACGGTTTCGAGAGCCTTGTGAAAACTCGACTGTTAGGATATGTGCTCTTTGTTGTAAGTCACCTAAGGATAAATGTTCTTTGTTGTAAGTCACCTAAGGATAAATGCTCCTTGTTGTAAGTCACTTAAGGATTGGTAATCTTTATTGTAAGTTACCATTATAGTGCATTTGACATTCCTTGTGACGGAGAACTTGATAACGGGAACGTAGAACATATTGTGTATCGAACCCCATTAAATTGGTTTGTTGTCTTTACATTATTACATTTTACTTTACATTGCCATTTATATTGTGCTATATTCATACTTGAATTAAGTTATCGAGTTTGCATATTTACTTCTCGTGTTACACTTTGCATTTATTTCTTAAATTTAAATAGTTTTGAGACTAATTATCGAAAAAATTTCAAAAACCAATTCACCTCCCTCTTGGTTATTTATTCTTGGATTAACACTAATAAGCATTACGGTCTATTTGATTGCAAGAGTGTAATTTAGGTGGAAAAAAAAAATGAATTCCAGGGAATTGAATTGCTTAGAATTGTCAATTAATTATGCTTGATTGGTATAATTTTTCATCAGAAAAATGTTGAAATTTTGAATCTTTTGGTGTTCGTTTGGCTTTGTTTTTATGAAAATTGTCCATTAAAGGGAATTTTTTTTTTACAATTGTCCATAAAATTTGTTTTCATTGCAAAAACAAAACAAAACAAAAAACTTGGAAACCATTTTCCTACCACTTTGGTGGGAAAACCAATTCCACAAAATCATGGAAAAATGGGACATGTGGCTAGTGGGAAGAAAACATTTTCCATGGAAAATTTTGGTTATCAAACATGGCAAAAGTAGTAATTGAAATTTCATTTCCATTTTCCATGAAAAATAATGGCCTATCAAACAAGCCCTTAGTAACAAAAGAATTCCCTTTGAGAAACTCTCCAAAAATGCATTGATGAAATACCAGTAATTGTGTGAAAAATAAATAAAAACTCTTGAAAAACTACTAATCCATATATAACCCCTGTTTGAAAACCATATGTTGGGCTTTGATACCCAATAAATCTCGAGAAATGATATTAACCAATTTTTATTATATTTCATAGGCCTCGGCCGATGAATAAAATAGCTATCATCACAATCAATTTATAAACTCCACCCGAAAACAACTTGGGTCATTGGAAGCGATTTAGTTAGTTAATGTTGCTCGTGGCCATTGTAACTCTTGGATAGTCCATTTAATGTGCTGGCCCAATTATCTTTGTGTTGGGCCATTTGTTGGATAATATTGGCCTAATTCATGGTAACCTAAACTAACATATATATACCACTTCCATACCATTTCAAACATGTGTGCGCTTTGTGGATTTTTGAGAGAAAATTGTAACTGCTTCATGTCTTCATCTTCCTACCTTTTGCCTCTATTACTTTCTCTTTGCCTTTGTGGTTTTGCAAACACCACCATACTTGCGCTCCTTACGTATATATTAGAAGTGGCAACCAAAGTGATATGAGTAGTTGTGGGTTGGAGTCAATTGTTTGATTGTGGTTTGATATTGCTAAGTTCAAACTGAGCCAGGACTCCGCCAATTGAAGGTTCATTCCTCTACATTTGGTATTAGAGCCACGTTGGTGGTAGAATTTTCGACCAAAATCAGACAAGGATTGAAGCAGAAACCTGCTGGATTGAAACTGTCCAAAATCTCCAAAAAAATCAGACTTACAATCGATGATTTTGGGCAAACCAGAAGGTGGTTGAGGAAATGGAGACCAGAATCTTGATATGCAAGTGGAGGAGTTTTTGGGCAGCCAACACATGAGAGTGACGATCGCCGACAAGGGCGGCACATTGAGGTTTCGGCAATGGCACGTCGAGGTGTGTCCGGCGTCGTTTGGGGAAAATTTCTCCAGACAAAATATTTTTAATGCGATTTTTAATGATTTAGGGTTGTTAGTTTTCTATTTCAGGTTATATAGTGAAATCTGAACGATTTTGTCCCTTTACGTTTGTGATTCGCTTTTTGCTCGATAGGTTGCTGTGATGGTCCTAAAGCAGTAATTCTCATCTTTCGTTATTTACAGACTCAGATTGGTTCACTCGATATATTGACTTATCCCAATTTTAATTTTAGCATTAACGCATCATCGCGTGAGATGATATTATGATTGAGGTTACCGTGTGGTTAACATTGCTTGTACTAGAAATTTAGGAATTATTTGATATGTTTGAAGTGTTGATTTTGATCGCAGGTTGATAATTGCTTTTGTACTTTAATTGTTGTTTAGTCACTGTGTAAGACTGCATTGCATGAAAATTTGAATTTTTGTTATTTTACCTTCGTGTTGCATTGATTATTCTGTTAGAATACTTAGATTTGACTCGTTTGAACATTTCCTTGATACTGAGATCTTGAGTCTCACGAAACCCTACGAATCTAGAATATACTGTGGCCTTAAGATTACTTTGTGTGACATATTTGTGCACTTTGGCTGTTCTATTTTTTTCAAAATGTCTTCACTTCTTGAAGTGAGATTTTCAATGAAAAATGAGATTTTTCAATTTGACAATAAAAGAGAAAGAAGATTTTGGTTCAACAAACAATTTCAAAAGTCATAGATGACAAATCTCTTGCAAATTTGTTAGAAGCACAAAAAGAAGTATATAACAAATTTGCTTATACTTTAATTATTTTACGCATATCTGACATTGTTTTGTGAAAAGTTGAAAATTTTGATTCTACAAAAGTACTTTGGCAAAATTTGGAAGACTTATATTTGCTTAAGTTTACTCCTAATAAATTGTACCTACTTGAAATATTTTTCAGTTTTAAAATGGGTTCTTGAAATGATCTTGATGACAATCTGGATGTTTTTAACAAATTTATTCAAGATATCGTTAATTGTGATGAAAATGTATCTGAAACATATAAGGCTATTATCTTGCTTAATACAGTGCTTGATTTATATAGAGATGTTAAGAATGCAATTAAGTATGGTATAGATACTTTAATAATCGAGGTTGTCATAAATTCCCTTAGGAATAAGGAGAAAGTTGAAAAGGAGGATAAGAAAAGTGGTGAGTTGCATATGATGAGGAGTAAAATGAATTTTAAGCAGGTGAATTTGGGTAGAGTTCAAGTTAATATTGATTCGAGTAGTGACTTGAGTGATGAAAGTGGTAAAAAGAAGGGCAATGGATGGGACAAGTCTAATGGTAGATGGTGTTACAATTGTGGCAAGAGGGGGCACTTTATTAGGGACTATCCTAAGAAGAAGGATAAACAGAAGAGTAAGATGAAAGACGAGATGAATGTGATTATAAGGTCAAGTGATGACCCTAGTGAGGTTTATTGAGAGCAAACCTAGTTACTGCATATGCATCCATGTGTAATCCTTTCTGCATATGTGTAATTGTTTAATTCTGTTGCATAGTTATATGTTGCATTTCAATGTGTTTGATATGTGCATTTGCATGAATTTGAAAGAAATTTAATTACTTGGTGTAATTGTTTGCGTGCATAGTGGGTTGGAATGCATTAGCAATATATATGTTGAGTGTCTATTGGTGATGTGAAGTATAGATGTCTAGGGGTACATAATGATTTGTACTGGGGATGTGGAGTGTGACATTTGGATTATGAGTGGAGAGAAGATTAAATGTTGGACTTCTTTATCTGTAAAGACCCTGATCAAGTGGGATGTAAGATATACACTTCTGCTAGGTAGAGACCTATTATCCACTTAGATTAGGAGAAGTGATGTGGTGATAGAAGATTATCTCGAGAACTTAGAATCTATTATGATTTACCAGTGAGACATGAGCTAAATGATCTGTCTAGTGAACAGGTGGACGATGATAGGATATTTGTGTTCTCGAGGTATGACCTTTTCATGGGGGTCATTTATACATTTGTTGCATATGTTTTTTACTGTTTTCTTAATTAACTTAGTGTTAATTTGTTGTTATGTGTAAACGTGTTTTTGAAATGATCTGTGGGTTATCATATGTTATATTTTCATCCCATGATTATTTGTCCTTAATTGTTCACTATGCCTATTTGCTTCTACTTAGGTATTTTGGGACATTAGCCCCGGTGAGTGCATGGAGCAGGAATGGTTGGTATGTGTTTCGAGTTTGAAACACGAGGTAAGGTCCGTGATCCCAATTTTATTGGTTACCTTGATTATGCAAGTATAAATTTTGTATTTTGTTTGTTTGCAGGTTGATTGGGTATAAAGGTGGAGATTTGTTGAATTCTGATACCCAATAAATCTTAGACAGTGATGTTGAACAGTTTGTATTATATTTCATAGGCCTGAACCGATGAGTAAAATAGCTATCAACACAATCAGTTTATAGACTCAACCCGAAAACAACTCGGGCATTGGAAGCAACTTAATTAGTTAATGTTGCTCATAGCCACTATAACTTTTGGATGATCCTTTTAATGTGTTAGTCCAATTATCTTAGTGTTGGCCGATTTGTTGGATAATATTGGCCTAAGTCATGGTAACCTATACTAACATATATATATCCACTTCCTTACCATTGCAAGCGTGTGTGTGCTTTGAGAATTTTTGAGAGAAATTGTGGTTGCTTCCCGTCTTCTTCTTCGTGCTTTTTGCCTTTATTGCTTTCTCCTTGCCTTTGTAATTTTGCAAACACCACCATACTTGTGTTCCTTGCAGGTATATTAGAAGTGGCATCTAAAGTGATAAGAGTAGTTGTGGATTAGAGTCAATTGTTTGATTGTGGTTTGATATTGGTAAATTTGAATTGAGCATGGATTCCACCAATTGAAGGTCCATTCTTCTACACCATCATTTTTTTTGGAAAATGAGTTTTGGAATAGTGATTTTTTGAAGGATGTGTGGTTAAAAAGTAGGAAATTTTTTTAGTTTACGCGCATAATATCTTATTGTTAGAATGTGTGATTCAAAATGAGTTCAAGAAAAATAGAATTTTTTTAATGATTGTCAAACATGAGTATAATCTAAAGAAATTCCAAACAAGCAATATTATTTCTTGTTGAGACCATTCTAAACCCAATGACAATCGCCAAACAAAACCTAAAATTCTAAATGAAACTACAAAATGTAAAATGCCAATTCATTTTCCTAACAAGTCCATGATGTCGTAGAAGTGAGCACGGTCTGAATTCGAAGGGAAATGAAATGAATCGAGTACCGATGTGAATCATAGAAATGGAACGATGGGTTCCATATCTAACTATATAACCAAATTGAAATCGAACTAATCAGTTCTGGTTCAATCCGATCCGATCCTTTATATTGAGAATTTATAAAAATAAAGTATAAAACTATTTGTTACATTAAAAATACATAAAAATAAAGTTGAAACCACTTATCTTTCTTATTTTTTAATAATATAAAAATCAATTAAATAAGACAACAAACATAAAATACACTGGAAGGCTCAAGATATATTAATATGGGCTTAAAAATGGATACACTATCAAACACAATATAAACCATAAAATATGGATAAAAAAATTCACACTATAATATATATTAAAAAGTGCGTGTAATATTTATAACCAATTGTCTTCAATAGTCTTCAAGGAGAGGATCTTGATTCTGATGATCTACCACTTTGAAAACAATAATAATTTTAGTTCTTATTAAAGACTGAACTAAAAATACATTTTTCTATTGGGATTGCATTAGAGCTATAAATCTTTGTAAATTATTTATATAACTATTTAGATTTAAATGTTGATTACTCGTTAGGTTTTGCTATAAAAAAAAATATGAAGAAGCACATGGAAAGTAAAATTTTGGCATGAGATGATTTTAAAGTTTAATGTTCAAAGATTTTGTGCACATTTATGCAATACACAAGCAAAAAGAGAAATTATGAAGAAACGAATTTACTATTGTTGTTAGGATAATACTAAGAATCGAATTGGAACCGATCGATTCTCAATGCATAGTCACAAAATTGATCCATCAACAAAGAAATTGGAACCGAACTGACAAGTTCTATTAGGTTTTGTTGGGTTCGATTCACCCAAGTAATGCACAAACAGAGATAAATACACTCAAGAACAGAAGCTGTAGAAATGAAAATAACACAGAAATTGTTGACCCAGTTCGACTATACCTAATATGGGGGCTCAGCTACCAACCCAATCCACTAGTGTACCAAAAAAACCTTCTAAAGGAGTATGTTTACAAATGGAATCAAAATCAGACTATTAATCAAGTTCTAGTCATAGATCGAAAAGGATCTCTTAGAACTTCAACACAAAAAAAACCTCAAGAACTATCGCATAAATCACTCGAGCAGAGACTAATCTAAATAGCCAAAAAATCAAACTCAAGCCAATGTTACCATATGCGAAAGAACCACTAGAATACCCACTCAATCTATGAAAGAAAAAGAGTCACGGAAAAGAGTGCCAGAAAACTTGAAACCCTTCTTCTTCTCTCTATCGCCAGAAAACAAATAGAATGAATGAGAAACCAAGAGTCACTCCAACACGTAAAATAAGGCTTAAAAATCGAATCCATTGGATCTGATCAATGGTCCAAAATGAAGGAGAGAAAGCACAGTCCTGGTATAAACAAACCAGCCAATTGGAAATGGCCACGTGGACACAACTTAAAGAGTTGTATTTTTAGAAACACGTTTTTAACTTTCGATCTTCAACTTGGTTCCAAAAATGTGAACTCCCTACAGTAGGTTTAAATGGTGCACTAATATGTGGAAGGGTCTAACATCATCGCCTGATACCTGCAAAAGATTAACTGATATCAATATGCTGTAAAGATAAACAAATTATAAACTTGTTTACATGTAGAATTTTGGTTCCTATATCAGATGGATTCACATTAGTATGAATTTTTTCAACTATAATCTCACCACATGCAGTTTTCTCACGTATAAAATGGTACTTTACCTCAATATGCTTGGATCTTTCATGATACACATGATTTTTGCATAAAAGTAAAGCACTTTGATTATCAGTGAAAATTGTAGGTGCCTTGTGTAAAAAATTCAACTATCCCAAAATTCCCTTCAACCAGATACACTCTTTTATAGATTCAGCTATTGCCACATATTCAGCCTCTGTACTGGATAACGTGACAATAGGTTGAAGTTGTGACTTCCAAGTGATATAATTGTCACCAAGAGTAAACAAATATGCGATATTAGACTTTATTTGGTCTTTATCCCCAGCAAAATCAAAGTCTACATACTCTTTCAATGTTAATGGATTAGGTCCCTTTATAAACACCAAACCTACTCCAAGTGTTCCAGCTATATATCTCAATAACCACTTTAACCCAACCCAATTAGGTTTCCCCAGATTAGACATAAATCTACTTAGAAAACTAATAGAATATGTCAAATCCGGCCTAGTTGTAACCATAGAAAACATGACAGATCCTATGGCATTAGCATATGGAATGTTCTTTATATCTTTAAATTCAGATTCAATTTTAGGACATTGGGTAGAAGGGAGGTTCATGTGGGCAGCAAGAGGAACATTAAACGACTTAGCTTCTTTCATGCCAATTTTGGTTATAACTTTATTTAAGTATGTTTCTTGAGATATAGTGAATATATTTTCCTTCCCGTTCCTATTAATAACCATCCCTAGAATTTTCTTGGCATTCTCTTAGTCTTTCATATTAAATTCAAATTTTAGAAGATTTTTAATCCTTAATATCTCAGCCTTGCTAGAGCTAGCTAGCAACATATCATCTATATATAGAAGAAGATACACCTCATTGCCAGTTTTAGTTTTATTATAGTACAAGCAATGATCATATCACTTATCCTAAAACCAATTTTCAATACATATGTGTCAAACCTTATATACCACTGTCTAGGACTTTGTTTAAGTCCATAAAAGGATATTTGCAACTTGCACACAAAGTCAAATTCTCCTTTTCCTCAAAACTTGGGATTGACTCATATAAATGTCATCTTCTAACTCTCCATGTAAGAAAACAGTCTTAACATCTAATTGTTCAAGTTCCCAATTGAATTGAACAACTAGTGCAAGAATCAATTTTATAGTATTATATTTGATTACATGAGAGAAGATTTCATTATAATCAATACCTTCCCTTTGAGTAAAATCCTTAGCTACAAGTCTCGCCTTATATCTTAAAGGGTCATTAGAATTAATCACTTCATTGACTTTGAAAATCCATTTACATTGAACAACTCTCTGAGTTTCAGGTTTCTTTACTAGTTTTCATGTCTTATTATCAAGTAAGGATTTCATTTCCTCCTTCATAGCATCTTTCCACTTCTTAGAATTAGAAATATTTATGGCTTCTTTATAAGATGAAGATTCTGAATGTTCTAGAGATTTACCAGAGATAAGAGCAAAGTCAGTTAAGTTATTTATTCATATATTGGATTTGGTCTGACTTGTCTCATTTTCCTATCTCTGGCCAATTGATAATCTTGAATGCTAGTCTTATTAGTGGGGATATTTGTGTTCTCAATTTTAGTTTCAACATTAGGTTGTAGTACATTTAGTTTACCTCCTTCTGTGTTAACAATATTTTTATCAGATTGTTCAACATCAGTTTCAACATTTACAAGTTGAGTGTGACTGAGTCTAGCTAACTTCACCTCAAGCTATGAAGTATTCTCTTTGATTTGATCTTTAGAATTATCAATTTTATTTTTCAAACACAGCATTTCAGACTCCTTAAATACCACATTTATGTTATTAATGATCTTAATGTCTTGCACACCTAACACCCACAACCTGAACCATTTCACCCTTTTTGGGTACCCAAGCATAACACATTTAGTGACTCCAAGGTCTAACTTTCCCTCAATCTGATGTGCATATGCCGCACATCTAAACACCCTAATGTGAGAAATGTTTAGGGGCTTTCTAGTCCAAAGTTCCCGTGGAGTCTTAAACTCAACAGAACTGCATGGAGATCTATTTATAAGGTAAACGGTTGTAGTCACAGCCTCAGCCCAAAAACCTTTAGCTAATCCAGAACTGATCAGCATACACCTAACCTTATTCATTAGAGTTCTATTTATTCTTTCAGCAACCCCGTTTTGTTGAGGTGTGTTTTTAACAGTTCCGTGTCTTACAATCCCCTTTTGTTTATAGAAGTTATCAAACTCAGCATTACAAAATTCCAAACCATTACCAGTTTTTAGAGTCTTTAACTTCTCATCAAGTTGATTTTCCACCATCTTCAACCAAGTTCTAAATTTTTGAAATGTCACAAATTTATTTTTCAATGGATAAGTCCGTACCTTTCTTGAGTACTCATCAATTATAGAAATGAAGTATTTATTGCTTCCAAAGGTAGGGTGACTCTCTAGTCCCTATAATTCTGAGTTGACATAATCTAGGGGCCTAGAGATGGTATGTAACCCAATCTCAAAGCTCACCCTATGAGATTTACCCAATACACATGTTTCACAAAATTCAAGGGGTTCTACTGATATGATCCAAGAGTCGAGCCCGCCGAAGCCAAGCCCAGGATGAGACCCGTTGATTATCGAAGGAGGATCGATTACGCAATCGAGGGCAAAATGGGTAAATCAAGCGATGGGATTACTTGTGCAAGAAATGATGGATGACTTCATGATCTACATGAAAAAAGAGGCAAGTTTCATGTTGGGGTCGAGGTCGAAAACCAAGTGGATCAATACGTTAGAAGCCAAAACGGAAGCAGGCCAATCGGACTACCATGCGACTGCAAGGAAGGACTCCTCATGCGATCGTAAAGCAACCAACAGGGAATCAGAGGGTCAATTTTTGGTTTCCATGCGATTGCAACCAAATGTACCATGCGGTCGCATGATACAAACTGAAGGTAAATTTTTTATTTTCCACGAATTTTCCTTATTTCACTAGAATTCTATTTTATTGCGATATTTTGTAATCTTAGCAAGTAATTTCCGATTTCAACTAGGATTTAGTCTTTTCCTATAAATACTTAATCATTATTCATTGTATGGACATTTTGAAAAATTTATTATTGAAATGTATTCGAGAGACTATTGTGTTTTTCAAATCTCGTTTTTCTTAGAACATTTTGAACTTATCAAGAGGATTTTTGTGGCCTTCAACACTGAGTGCGGATCACGTGTTGTGTAATCAAGAGGTCATTCAAACTTCATTTTTGTTTAGTTGCTTGGTTTATTAATTCTCAGTTCAAACTCAAAATCGGGATTATTCTTTGGGGCTTTCTTGGGATCTTCATTCTCGTTATGGGTTGTGTAGTGTTCGTTGCTATGTAGTTCTCATCATCTATCATATCTTTCCCAAGTAGTTTTTGTTTACTTAGATACTTCAAACCCTTATTTCCTATATGTCCCATTCTGTTATGCCATAATTTAGATTTGTTTTCAATTATGGTCAAAGATTTTGCATCTTGAGGAGTAACAGTCTCTCCCATAAGATAGTAAAATCCATTTCTTTTAGGTCCCTTAAAAATTATCAAAGATCTCTTCACCGCTCTCAAAGTGTTATTATTTGACTTGAAAGAATGTCCATCATCTTTAAGAATTTCCAATGAGATGAGATTTCTTTTAAGATTTGGGACATACCTTACATTCTTCAATTGCCTGACAATACTATCATACATTCTAATGGTAATGTCACAAATACCAAGAACACCCTGAGATTTATTATTACCCATATACACTTTCATGGGTTCAACTTCTTTGTAATTATTAAACCATGACCTATTATGACACATATGGAATGTATTTCTTGAATCCAAAATCCAGTCCTTATCAACTTCTTCATTTGATACAGTCATCACAAGTAGGCTATCTAATTAAAAACCTACGGTTGAATTATTCAATTCATCATTATGGTGATCCTTATGTTTCTTCTTCCATTCAAAGCAATCTATCTTAAAGTGGCATAATTCTCCACAATGGTAATACTTCTTATTGCTTTTATCTCTTGATTTAGATTTGATTTTAGATTTGGATTTAAATCTTCTACTGTTGAAGTTATTTTCCTTCTTCTCAGTTCTCCCTCTTACAAACATGTTCTCCTCTCTAGTACTCATTTTAGATTCTTTCTTGATCCCCAAATCTCGAGATCTTAAAGTATTAGTGACAATGGTTTGTGTTAGAGCATCTCTTGAGTATTTGATTACATTCTTTATATCCTTAAATGAATAAGGTAAGGAATTAAGGAAAATCACGACAAGGTCTTCATCGTCGAATTTCTTTCCATTATGAGCAAGACTCTTGACACGAACCTGGGTACGGGATCAACGTGAGAATTATTGAGTTAATTGAAAACGTCGGGAAAGTCGAAATTCAAGTTGTAGATGGTAGAATCTCGATCTACAAATTATTGAACCAAGCAATAAAATAAAAATGAAGTTTGAATAACCTATTGATTACAAAACCAACGAATCCCGATTTGTGAATGTCACAAAGGGTATTTAATCCTTTGATAAGTTCTAATGGTTGAACACCACAAATATAACAATATTTGATAAGTACGGT
This sequence comes from Fraxinus excelsior, assembly GCA_019097785.1. Lineage (NCBI taxonomy): Eukaryota > Viridiplantae > Streptophyta > Magnoliopsida > Lamiales > Oleaceae > Fraxinus > Fraxinus excelsior. The sequence continues at coordinate 28,832,682 of CM032629.1, forward strand.
ACATGTTTAATCAATGACAAAATGAGAGAAATCTCATTTAATTCATAATGTCAAAAAAGTTTTTAATCTTACAATGAAATAATGATCATACCTCAAAAAAACCATAATTACACGAAAATGTAATTATGAATATCACAAAAGATATCAAAAGATCGTATTTTAGTCAAAATAGGAAACTCCAATTTTCTCTCAACTTGTTCTCGGCATGTTTCTATGCAACTTCAGGCCCAAAAGTACCATGTGCCTATGTAATCTTGTGCAGAATTTCGTACCATTTTCAGAATGTATTCATGAGTGAAAATCTAACAACCAAGCTGAAAGTTATACCCATTTTAATTCACGCTACTCGTTTTCTTTCTAAATATCTTTCAAACCTTGAATCCAACTCGTTTCGGCTCCCGAGACCTTTACGAAACTTGAACCTTAGCTTGTCAACTTCTTCAATTTGGACTCTAAAACTCGACCAAGTGATTGCCTATCCCGGATTATATCATCTACTCTCTCTTCGAAAAAGATTCGTCCTCGAATCTGTGCCTTGTGATCGCATAGGAGATAACCAGCTTGTTACACAACTCATCACTGCACCACCTGGATCAAATGTAAACTTTTTCTTTCATAGCATATGATCAATACACAGTACCCATCCTTTTTTGTAGGTATGGATGTATTGTAGTACAGACACAATCACCCATAGACGTTGTTGTATGAACTCATATGTACAACGATCAACCTGAAAGAAAGAATTAAACAAAACACGGTTGAATTTGTTAGCTTTCCCCTCAATAAGATATGGGTCATCGTACTCATAATGCATCGTCTCCACCATATCATGCTTAACAATGGAACTCTGCTCTTTATTCCCCACAATATTTTCAACAATTTACTCAACACATTCTTCTATTATTTTTTCACTCTTGCTGAACCATCTCTACAATTTCTATACCAGCCTGTTTAGTGGTGGCAATCGAGCAGAGTGGCTCATTGGCTCGATCGCTCAACTCGTACTGTAGCGGCCCACGAACCGCTCAGGCTCGTCAAAAAATGAGCCTAAGCACGAGCATGCCGGCTCGATAGGCGGGCTGAGCCTGCTTAGTCATTTTTTACGAGTGGCTCGTCTAAATTTTTTAAGAAGGATAGTTAAAAAAATTCAAAAAAGGTGAGCTCGAGCTGAACAGCTCGGCTCGGCTCTCTACAGTACGAGCTCGTGGGCCTAGCCGAGCTCGCCCAAGAGCAACGAGAGATCGGCTCGGCTCGTTTGCCACCCCTAAGCCTGCTCATGCTCCTCCTCTTTAATTGGTTCATTTTCTCCAATATCAACTACATTTTTCAATCCACCATCATCAATCTCAACTTCCTTATTTCTGAACTTCTCCTGCAATTCAACTCCGATGTTCTCCTTAGGTGTGGTCATCTCCCTCTCTTGCTTTTCTCGCTCTGCCTCACATCTCACCTTCTATCGGTCTACAAATGATTGTTCTAGTGTCACCCAGCCAGAGTAATTTTTACCCCGTCCTGAAGAAAGCTATACACGTTCCTCTCTCCATATCATAAATAACATTCCTCTCATACCTCCAAGGTCTCCCAAACAAGATATGAAAAGATTTTAATGGAACTATATCACACAAAACTTCATCACTATATCTCCCAATGGTGACATTCTATAAAACTTGCTTGGTCACATCTACCTTTCCACACTCTTTCAACTAAGTCATTCTATAAGGTCTAGGGTGTTTGTTGCAAAGGTAATTCCAATTTTTCCACCATCGTGATACTAACCAAGTTTGACATGTACTCATTATCAATAGCCGACTGCATATCGTACTACCCACAAAACACCGAGTTTGAAAAATAAATCCTCAATCATAATACATCCTTTATGTAGGCATAATCAAGAAGACTCAAGAAAGGAATTAGACAATTGGATGAGTGATATTTAAACTCAAGAAAGTGGATCTTGAATTTTTGGATTGGAATGAATATAAACAGATTTTCGATTTTTGGATAGATAATATTGATAGCGTCAACTTCCCAAATAAATCAAGTACCACTGAATAGTTTTTTTTTGTAAATTCGAAAATTGACTATGATATCAATGAAACAAACGGAAGTTGATTTGGATGCTACATTAGCTCCAAAAACAACGTTGACTCTTATTTTTGAATTTTTTTATATTAAAGACTCAAAATTTACGACGGACACGAAGAACAAAAACAAAAGATTCAAAAGAACAAAAAGGATAGAACCTGAATCTGGAGCTCAAGCTTTGATACCAAATGACGCGAACTTGGGTACGGGATCAGTGTGAAAATCACGGAATTAATTGAAAACGTCGGGAAAGCCCAAATTCAGGTTGTAGACGGTATAATCTCGACTCGCAAATTATTGAACCAAGCAACCAAACAAAAACAAAGTTTGAATGACTACTTGATTACAAAACAACGAAACTCGATTTGCCAACGCCACAAAAGATGCCTAATCCTTTGATAAGTTGTAAGGGTTGAACACTATAAATATAATAATATTTGATAAGTTCGGTACATGTTCAATCAAGAACAAAAAGAGAGAAAACTCATTTAATTCATAATGTCAAAAAGGTTCTTAATCTTACAATGAAATAATGATTATATTTATATGAAACCTAAAAAAACCCTAATTGCACAAAAATATAATTATCAATATTATAAAAGATATCAAAAGATTGTATTTTAGTCAAACTAGGAAACTCTAATTTTCCGCCAACTTGTTCTCGACATGTTTATGTGCAATCGCAAGCTCAAAAGTACTATGCGCTAGCGAGACCTTGTGTAGGATTTTGTGCTATTTTCGGAATGTATTCATGGACGAAAATCCAACAACCAAGCTGAAAGTTATACCCATTTTAATTTACGCTACTCGTTTTTTTTCAAATATCTTTCAAACCTTGAATCCAACTCGTTTCGGCTCCCGAAACCTTCACGAAACTTGAACATTGGCTTGTCAACTTCTTTAATTTGGACTCCAAAACTCGACCAAGTAATTATCTATCCCGGATCATATTAGCTCTTAACTATGATACTAGAATCACTCAAATTAGCTTCCAGATTCTTTCCACTATTCATCTTAAAGCTAAATAGTTTCTCTAAGAGGTAGATTTTATTAGGCAATGTTTTAGTTAGAAGCAAAGCATCTAATGCAGTCCACAAGTCCCTAAGAGTGGTATGATATTCAACTTGTCTTACTATATCATTAGATATGTGCAGTATAATAAAGTTGTATGCTATTTCATTCATATCTAGAATTTCATCAAACTTAGCTTTTAATTCATCATAAAATGTTGCAGGATCATCAAGGGCTTTAGCAACCCTTTGTTGGACCACTATGACCCTCATTTTCTGCTTTCAAATTGAGTAATCTCCATTTCCATCGACTTTCGAACCCATCACAGATTCTGTAAAAAGGTGGCTATTACTCGTGGACATAAATAGTTTTCAATCTAAAAATCAATTAAGTTGCAGAAAAAGTTTTGAAATTTTTTTTTGGTGCAATGTATGACAAGTAAGCTGAACACAGAATGAAAAAACAACACAGATAAACACAGACACTGAAGCAGTAACAGACACCCAATCACTGAGATTCCACAATTGGCTCAAATTACATAAACTGAAGATAAACCTAACATGCTCCTATTACAACCAGTCAATTTACTCAGAATCTTGAATCAACTAAATCGCAGCATATTAATCAAATTTACAAATTCATATCAAAACATGTAAACCAATTACTCAACAGGGGTTAATAGGAACAATCTCACCAAAATACTGTGTATGACAGTATTTAAAACTCCACTGTCATTTAGGAACCAGAATTCAATGCCAATGTCAATCACAGACTTCATTTAATTTCCTCTGTAGTATTGGGCTTTGGCGGTATTTATCATGCACTAAACTCAACACTACCTAAATCTCCAAGAACTTCAGTTCAATTTGATTCCAGTAAACTGCACATGTAATAAACAAATTAATACGAAAAGGAAACCGAAAATCGAGTCAAAGAGCCTTACCCACATCATTAACTGGCTCTGATACCAGTTATTGAGTTCGATTCACCCAAATAATGCACAAACAGAGATAAACACACTCAAGAACAGAAGATGTAGAAACGAAAATAACACAAAAATTGTTCGCCCAGTTTGGCTATGCCTAATCTGGGAAGGCTCAGCTACCAACCCAATCCACTAGTGCACCAAGAAAACCTTCCAGAGGAGTATGTTTACAAATGGAACCAAAATCAGACTATTAATCAAGTTCTAGTCATAGATCGAAAAGGATCTCTTAGAACTTCAACATAAAAAACCTGAAGAACTATCGCATAAATCACTCGACCAGAAACTAATCTAAACAGCCAAAAAATCGAACTCAAGCCACTATTACCATATGCGAAAGAACCACCAAAGTACCCACTCAATCTATGAAAGAAAAAGAGTCACGTAAGAGAGTGCCAGAAAGCTAGAAACCCTTCTAGTTCTCTCTATCGCCAGAAAACAAACAAAATAAATGAGAAACCAAGCGTCACTCCAACACGTAAAATAAGACTAAAAAATCATAGCTATTGGATTTGATCAACGGTCCCAAATGAAGTAGAGAAAACCCAATCCAGGTATAAATAAACCAGCCAATTAGAAATGGTCATGTGGACACAATTTAAAGAGTTGTATTTTTGGAAACACATTTTTAACTTTTAGGTTTTGGGAAAAAATGCCGCCACCTAATCACAAGTTTTTAAAAAGAAATTAGTACACCAATATCACATTCCCTGATAAGAACAAAAACAGTAAGACTTCGGCTTTTCATCCACCAATCAAACGTTAACCAATCCACTCCACTGAGTACTGTATACATAAATAATTATCATAATTATTATATGTAATCCACAAATCTTAACAGTTTTGACTTTAATTGAGGAATATATTTTATAAACATCAGAGTTTTAATTAAAAGTAAAGTAAAAAATAATAAAAAAAAATGTCCATTCAATAGGGATAAATATTAGTGAATGAATTTTAAGCGATAGATCTTATTTGAATTTATGGTGCGTTTGATTGTCAATATTTTTCATTAAAAATTTATTTTTTTCCACCAAATTTCATATTTTTGCGTTGTTTGATTGACAATTTATTTCAGAAAATATTTTCATACTTTTCGTCACGTGATCATATTTTTATTGAAAACAAAGAAAATATTTTTTTAAGAGAGAAATGATTTTTATTTTCCGAATAATTTACTCTTTTTTACCATCTCATCTATTCCATCTCTCTCATATATCCATAAAAAAAAAAAAATGAAAATATATAATATTTTTTTAGATTGAAAACTAAATCAATTAAATACATTTAATTAATGATTTTCATACAAATAAGTTCTAGGCAATTAAATTATCTAAAATTTATTTTCTTTCCATACAAATTTCATACTCACGATCAAACACACATTTATTCTTCTTCTTTCTTTTTTTAGGTAAATTTTTAGAAAGTTAAAATTTTTAATAATAATATATTCTTTTTTAAAAGGATAGATATTAATACTACTTGGAAAATTGCCTATTTATTCACTGTCAACTTTTTGAAGCTCAAATGCTCAATCATAAAATCACCATACTTAAAAAGCAGAGAGATAGAGAGGGTTCTTAGCCATTAAATTAAGCAAAACCCTTAATACTCTAATGCAGTTACACATGGATGCTTCAATCATCTGACAATCAAAGCTCCAGATTAGAAGGTCAGTATGTTGAACATTTCGTCCTCTTCTTTTATGATTGCTACTGTATGTTATGGATGTTTTTGATGAGCAGCTCTTGTTCTATTTATGGATATAAAGTTTTGAAATTATGTTCTCTTTAGTACCGATTAGGGTCTGAGTTTGATTTTATGTCGATATGGGCGCCCCATTTGAATGGTAACATACACTGAATTATAGGATGTGATTAGTAACTAATTCTATCTGCTTAGCAATGGTTTTTTTTTTTATCTAATTTTATTCCCATTTTGTGGGTTAAATATGGGAGGGTCTGTTTAATTTACTAAAAAGGGATTATAATCGGTTTACTGCTGAAGATGATTTCAAGACAGAGGAAATGCAATTAAGATTTTACTTTGTGAATTTGAGAGAGACATCTTTTGATTTGCTTTGTGATGTTGTTGCCAAACCTTTGGTGATAAAAAAAAAAAAAAAAAACTAAAGAAATTGTGGGAGGAGTAATTGGAATAGGATTCTGGTTGAAAAAATTGTCATTGAATGAATTCACCACTTTGAATTTTAGTGAAAATTGTTTCCTGAATGGCAGTATTGAAGTTCTTAAATTCTATTTTGTTCTCCTTCATATCAGAAAGTTCAAGATGTGAGAATTTCACCCCTACGTATGTTCTTAATACTTTTCATTATTTGTGATCTCATTGTTGATTAAGTTTCGATGTCAATATGGTGCCAACCATGAACTTACTCCTTTCGATGATGAAAGGAATATAAGGCATCATAAAAGATATTTGACTACCTGTGATAGTCAACTATAGTATATGGTCACATTTCTCACTTTTTCGATGTATGTGTTCACATTTCCTTCCCACTATTTTTTACCTCACTTTGTGCATATCAAGATGCATAGTATATTATTATGTGCTAAAAAATAATTTTTTGTATAGAAAATTGTTAGTTTGAAAGGCCATGATTTTGGTAACCAAAACATTTGTGTATGATTACTCCTATAACTTTTTCATTACTTCACTGAGGCATTGTTTTCTTTTTTCTTATTTTCCTTTGCTCTATTTTTTGTTTTTTATAGACTGGGGAACTATTTTTCCACATAAATCCGCTTATCACCGGCAAGCACATTGAGTAAATGGGAAACATGCTTTCACAATAATTGTTTAGAATGCTTTCTCAAAAATATTTTTGCACTCTTCTACAATGATGTCATTCGACCTTTTGTTTTCGTGGATGGCCAGGAAACTTCCTGTTGCAGTGTCTTTTTAGTCCTTAATCTGCAGCATACAATACATTGTTGCTGCCCCCAATGCATCTCTCTTTATAGCTTTGCTCGGATGTTGTAAGCACCCATCTTTAGCCCCTATTTGATGGCCATTATTTGGCCAAAACACTGTTTTGAATAGTGATTTTTAGGAGAATGTGTGTTTGAAAAGTAGTGAAAAGTTTTGGGTTTATGTGCAAAATATTTTATTGTGTGACTGTGTGGTTGAAAATGAGTACGTAGAAAAGAGTTATCCAATAATGGTTGTCAAATAGGGGCTAAAAATGCTGGAAAAGTAGCCTGTTTCACAATGTCAAATTTATATTATCATTTGGTTGGACTCTAAACTTTACATCTTATTCTCATTTGTGAACTAGTTAGCTCTTCAACTTCTTGTGGTTCTTTTTTTATTTCTTGCTTGCTTCATATGTTTCATTCTATTCATTCTCTGTAACATTCATCATTTGAGAAGAGCATAACTATTTTTCTATGCCAGCTTTACTTGTTACCATTCTCATGTTATTTCCTCGTATACGCAGGGATTTTTCTTACATCCGAAAGTGTGAGATGTAATCTGTTGTCAGGTAGCATTATCTAGCACTCAAAATGAATGGATTTAATTTGTTGGAGATTACCCTCAGGGATATCCTTCATGTGATCAATCCCTTGAGAGAGGATTGGACTGTAAGGTTTCATATCATTGATGAGCTTCGAGCTGTTATTGAATCCATAGAAAGTCTGAGAGGTATATGATACTTCAAAGTATGTCATTTCTTGCTCTTTGTCACTTCATTTCTGGACATCTTTGTCTAGCTTCCATAATTCTCACAAAAACTTTCTCATAGTGTGGAAAGGAAGTGAAATAAATTAAAGGCTTTTTGAGACCTCAATTGGGGAAGAATTGGTTAAGTTACCTGACAATCTCTAGGAGCCGTGAGGAAGAATTTGATCTTTTATGCTATGCAGTTGTAAAGGCAAATCCACTTATCCGTGATGTCAAATTACATAGCTGTGTTTAGCAAATTAAAAATCTTTTCCATGCATTTTTCTACGTAAGTGGAAAATGTCTTGTAGATTAATTTTAAGTATCTAAAAAAGTGTAATGGTTACTCCTTTTGTCCAACTGAATGGCCTGTTATTTTTTTGGTTCAATCATGCAGTTTGTCAAAGATATATTTCAAATGGATTTTTACTTGAGGGTTTAAATCCAAAAACCTTCTAGGTGGTTACAATTGATTTAAATAGTGTTTTTTAGGCAAGGTGTCCTCAAGCAAATATTGTGACATGGGAATAAGAAGGTGCTTGCAAATTACCTGAAATTTTTTTTGTCACCTTACCTATACAATCTGTCTATATATAGTTGACTATTGAGCCTGATATTCCCAATCCTTTCCCGTGCAAGTTGATGCTTTCATTCTAATGTACACGTTTCTCCCCTTTTCTGTTCTATAAATCCTATGGAAAAAAAGTCTCTCTTCTTGAACTTCTTCCTTCATCTATCTGATGTGGTAAAGTTCTGGAAATCCATGACTTACTGATGCTAGAGATGGTTCTTTTTTATTGTCGTTATTATCAGTATGATCATTTTATATATTAAAAATCCTAAACTGATCTCTAGTTGTGGAAACTTGTAAGAATTCAAAATGGATATCATTTTAAAATTAGAAATAATATGGGGGGTTGAACCAGTGATGTTTCTCTAAGTAATATTTATTTTTGTTGCCATCATGTTCTGCTCTCTAGTGGTTGATTGAAATTATTTTCATGTGAAATAGAATTTTCCATGATTTCTTAATTTCAATAACAAAGAAAACTATATGCTCATATTTCAAGGATTTTCGGTTAACCTTTATTTATGAGTGCAAGGCTCTGATGGTGAAAACAGGTGCAACTGTGGAACCATTTGGATCTTTTGCATCTAATCTCTTCACAAGATGGGCAGATTTGGATATATCGATAGAGTTGCCTAATGGTTCATATATTTCGTCCCCTGGGAAAAAACACAAGCAAAGTTTACTGGGAGATGTACTAAAAGCTTTGAGAAGTAAAGGTAATCTGCTATTAATAAATAATACCTCACTGTTTGTCCTTAAGCTGCATCTGCTTTTTACTTTTTCTTTTTCATTTTCATTTTCGTTTTTGTCTTACCTTTTGCATCGTAATGCTTCATTTAGCCATAAATTAAATAAAATGTTTTTTCTTTGCATTTTACTTTTGTAATTTTCTTACCATCAAGTCTTGCTTTCATCTTTGAAAGCTTCTCCTTGCTACCAGAATTATGAAGATCTGGCAGTTCATCTTCATGTGATATTGTGAAACTCATGCATTTCTGTAAATGCAGCTGTTTGCATCTTCATGTGATAATGTGAAACAAGAAAGAAAATAGTCGCATCATACACATTTCTGTAAAAGGTACAAAGCTAAAAAAGAAAAGATTTCTAGAGTGGTGGCTCAAAGCTACCATTTACTCATGCGAACAATTAGTGTTGATAGACCATAAAATCTGAGATAGATGAGATGCTCAATGTGCTCAAAAGTATAATATTTCTATACTGGTGTCTCAAAGCTGCTCATGACTCTTGAGAACAATTAATTTTGATAGATAATAAAATCCGAGATAGATAAGATGCTCAATGTTTCTCCCACCAAACGTATACTATGCTTTAAATATGTAACATGAGAATGAAATTAATCAAGAAAATTGGAGCTGAGGAAGATTTGTCTGTTTGGCTGGGTAAACTTAAAAATGGCAGAAAAAGGGTGTATGTTTTCAACATAAGGCCAATATACAACTTCCTGATTGAATTTTGTCTCAATTCATTTTGCAGGTGGATGGCGTAAGCTGCAATTCATCTCCAACGCTAGGGTACCCATTTTGAAATTTGAGGGCAGAGGCAACATCTCTTGTGACATCTCAATAAACAATTTAGGTGGTCAAATGAAGTCAAAACTGCTATTCTGGATCAATGAGATTGATGGACGCTTCCGTGATCTGGTTTTACTGGCAAGTTTATGTAAGATAGGAAAGATATTACATGTTGAAGAGAGATGCTGTAATATGATCATATGAATCTCCACTTGCAGGTGAAGGAATGGGCCAAAGCTCATAATATTAATGATCCAAAATCTGGAACTTTGAATTCACATACTCTTAGCTTGCTTGTGGCGTTCCACCTTCAGGTACGGTTGCGTGCCATTTTTTAACCTGTAAATGATATTAGGGAGTTCTCTTTTGGGGCTTCGGGGACAATAGTAGTCTTTTGCCCCCCAAAAAAGTACATTAATAAATAAGGAAAAAATAAACTCCGATAATGTGGTAAGGTTTAAATTACAAATAATAAAAGTAGTAGATAAGTGGGTAGTACTTGTGGATCCTTCAAAATGTATGGACTAGAAGTGACTTGAGTATTTATAGACATGAGCTAAACATTGGCTTAATACTTTTGCCATGATATGTACACGTGTATATTTCCCATACGATTTGTACGTCAGAGTCATATATATCTGTTAATACATTAATTGATTACCAGCTTTTTCGTTTACTTATTATATATCTGGTTTCTCCTAATACCTTGCAGACTTTAGAACCGGCAATTTTACCTCCTCTTAGAGAAATATATCCAGGAAATATGATTGATGACCTCACAGGTACTCTCGTCTTGATTTTTAAAAAGTATTTGCAGAAGCAGTTTATTATTGGGCATGTATTATACATAATTAAGCACGTATTTTGGTACAATAAATTTCATAGTAGATCATTGTTACCTTTACACTAACGAACTTGATCACTCTCTTGCAAAGGTGTTAGAGCTGTTGCAGAGAAGCGTATTGAAGAGACATGTGCAGAAAATATAAACAGAATTAAATCTGATAGGTCGAGATTGATCAACAGAAGCTCTTTGTCTGAGCTCTTCATTTCCTTCATCGCAAAGGTAACAACTTCGGCACTTCATTTCCCAAGGCAACATCTTAACTACTGTGGCACATGTGACTGTTGTATTACCTTGAATATATTACAATAGTTGAGCACAATAGTTATTTCAGCATCATTGACGGGCACTTTATCTCTTTGCACCTTCAGTTTTTTGAAATTTGTTCAAGGGCTTCTGTGCAAGGTGTTAGCCCATATGCTGGAAAGTGGGAAGACATTGACAGCAACATGAGATGGTTACCCAGAACTTATGCACTTTTTGTAATCTCTCTCTCTCTCTCTCTCTCTCAAACACGGGAGATACAATGCACAAATGCGTGTTTCCGTATTAGTGACATTGCTAATGCCTGTTAGGTTGAGGATCCCTTTGAGCAGCCGGTGAATACAGCTAGGACAGTTAGCAGTAACCAGTTGATGAGGATGTTGGGAGCTGCTCGGGCTACTCACCAAGTACTTGTCTCATCCAACCATAATCCAACTTCTCTCCTTATGAATCTCATCAGGCCACAATTATCACATTTAGTGGCTAGAACGCCTGTTAGACACCAAACAACTGCACAATCTATGCCAAGAGCACCTTCTAATAATTACTTCAGAAAAGGACTCGGGACTCACCAACATGCTTGGAGAAAGCAGGTTCCTGGACAACTTCAACAGCAGTTTCAAAACTTGAGGATCGATAACAGTCGAAATGGGACAATGAATGGACAGCTCCAAAACACGAGGGTTGATAACAGTCGAAATGAAACAATGAGTGGACAGGGCAAGGCGTCTTCTAGTCAAAGACAACAAGTATGGAGGTCAGTACCTGAAAGATAAAATAGATCAAATTGGTTCTACTTGCTGAGATATCCATGTGCTTGGGGGCCAAGGCTTATTTGATGATGACTTCATATTTTGATTCTTGTTTTGTGTTTTAAAGAAAATTAGCGACGCTATATGCACTTTTTTGGTGCTCATATCATACCCGAAGAAAAGGCGACAATAAATGTGCACACTCGGGAGAAGCATATGTGCAATATTAACTATGGAGTTTCATTGCTTTTGTTATTTCTTGTTTCTTGTTTCTGGGTAGTTTGAATGCATTCCATTACTCTGAAACAATAGGTTTTTGATAATTAATTGTGTGTTTAAGCTAAGGCCCTCTGGGTTTTGCCATAATTCGAAAATTATTGACGAGTTGATGTATTATTTTCTAGTTATATTCCGTTTGTGCCATTGCTTGAAAAGGAAATATGTATATTCTAATGTACGCCCGAATAAAAGTTTGATATTAATTAATATAAGTTCAAGACATAAAGCAGGGATGGGAAATAATAAGGCACACAATACATGTTTGGCATTACTTAAAAGTTGATAAATAATTTTAACTATATATTTAATGAAATCACAACTTTTATTAGCTTTTCAACCACACATTTCATCATTTTTTATTCAAATTTATTAAAAATCTGATTTTAAGATACACAAAATAGGAGCTTGAGTGTTATTGTTTTTCTGAATTTAGAATTATTTTTCTTAAATGTGGATTGTGTAACTAACCTAGAATTATTTATAACTTTATAAACACGATCTATTTTATTTTTCTACAATTCATAGACAAACAGTCCATTAAGCAGGAAACCTTTGGTGAGTCAAAATTCTGAGAAAAATATGGTTTTGGCAAGGAAAATTGTATGGAACAAAATAAAATGTTGATTGTGAGACTCAAGGAAATTTTGTTCAGATGAATCAGCTAGTGTCGATATGAGTAAGGATCCCAATAAAATTTCTTCATGAAGCCAATTGGAAATATCACATTTGCCTATTGCTCTACATTCAGATACTTCATGTAATATAATTCGCAAACGAAAAAACGCTTCCAGACTTCAGACACGTAAACATGTTTGGGAAGTATTTATAAACCGTTTTAAATTATAAATAGATAGAAAGGGTAATTGGCGCAAAACGTCCCTATCTATGACGGTTGTTGTGGAAAACGTCCCTACGTTCGATTTTTTGGTGCAGAACGTCCCTACCTTTGCATTTTCTTGCGCAAAACGTCCTTTTGACCAATTTTTAACATAAAATGACCATTATACCCTCTTATATAAATAAAACAAAAAAGAAAAGAAAAGAAAAATAAAGAATAAATTGTAATCTAGTCCAAAACATTTTTAAAAGTGCAAATCAATCCAAATAAATTATTAAAATATTAAAAATAATCAAAAATAAAAATAAAATTTTTTTCTCCTATCCTCATTTCTTGTCTCGCCCTTTCTTTCCCCGTCTCCTTTCCCACCTCGACGGAAAAGTTTTTATTTTTATTTTTGATTTTTGATTATTTTTATAATTTATTTGGATTGATTTGCACTTTTAAAAATGTTTTGGACTAGATTGCAATTTATTCTTTATTTTTCTTTTCTTTTCTTTTTTTGTTTTATTTATATAAGGGGGTATAATGGTCATTTTATGTTAAAAATTGGTCAAAAGGACGTTTTGCGCAAGAAAATGCAAAGGTAGGGACGTTCTGCACCAAAAAATCGAACGTAGTGACGTTTTCCACAATAACCGTCATAGGTAGGGACGTTTTGCGCCAATTACCCTAGATAGAAATGAGTAATAAGTGAATAATACTAATGGATCCCTCAATATATGTGAATTAAAGCAACTTGAATGAAAAATCAAGAAAGCCATTATGCATCGAATCACCATTCCAATTTAAAAAGAAAAGGGGAAAATCTTCATTCAGGTTTCAATAAGAACCAAAATGGTCACACACAGAAATTATTTATTTGAAATGATTTCATTTACACCTAAAATGTAGTACATACATACAACACAGTAGAATGGAACCATCCAATATCACAGCTGTCCAAAGAGTCAGGGACAGGACAAGAACATGCTGATATTAGAAATAAAATTTCATATCTTATGCAACTTTTAGAACTTCATTTCATAGTGAGCAAAGAAACATGAAGATTAACTAATATAAACGCGGTATGGAAAACTAGAATTCAATGGTACATTTTCGGTCATATTTCATTGCATTTATGCAATGCCATGCAATCACAACGCTATACCCGCCTACGAAGACGTCTGCCATTAGGATTTAAAGATTCGACCACACCACCATCAGCCGCCAGATCTAGCCCAAAGATACTGCTGCCACTTCTTTTCTTATTCGGCATAAGATTTGACTTCTCATCCACTGATGCAACAGTTTCCAGAAGCTCAGACAACAGCGAGGGGCAGCTCTGTTCCAAGTGTTTGAATCCTTCTGAGTGCATCACCACTACAGCAACATCAATGTATTAGCAAATAGATAAATCAAATGGAAGACCCTACTGACATGTAGTTTTCAGTTCAACAAAAAGAAAACCATCAATCTGGAGAAATCCATTCACGGTATTGTTCATCACTGAGAAAACCGTAGTATTCTTGAATGCTAGTTGCAAACCAAAAAGAAAAAAGACAAAAAAAAAAGAACGAAAAGGTTTTACATGCTATTGCATACAGTCACACATGTCAATACTTTTGTCAAGTAAACTGCAGAGAAAACTGATTTTAACTTAAACCCAGTAAAACTGGCTTTTTAATCTTAACAAAACACAGCCTAAAAGTTCAGCTGTGCTTCATCAAATTTCTTCTATTAGGAAGATGAGTACGGTAGGCAGTACAAACTTTTAAAAAGGTACTGCTACTGCTGTAATAGTTGAGGGATTGTTGAAATTAAATAATAACGGAATACATGTTGCCTACCTACTAGACTTTTGTCCTCTACACGAAAGCTTAATAATGACAACTGCAATTAGAGAAAAGATTTGTTGGAAGACAATATTTAAATAACATAGATGTGGCTTATCTAAGAGCTCAATCTTTAGATCAACTAGTTCAACATAGTATGCGAGCAAGCCAAGAATTCAAGTCTCACCATCACCCGTTTAAATGAATTGTGCATGTTGACAGCTTAAACGTGAGGTGAGGGGGCATTGAACTCCGCCTACCTAGTACCCATTAAATGAAATGCCAATGTCCTGACAGGAAAAAAAGAACCTCATGTACATGTGAGGGCGTGTTGAAGACAATATTTAAATGATATAAATGTTGTTCTATCTAACGTCTTAAGCTTTAGATCAACTGGTTCAACATATCTCACCGACTAAACTAAATTATAAAAAAAGATTTCCCTAACCTTCCTATTACTTTGTCTTTCCTGCTAACCACCACTCGCACTCCCCAAAGAAAAATAAAAAAAAAGGAATAAGACAGAAAAAGAAAACTTGCTCAAAATTCTTTGAATACAACCGTTGACAAGAAAAATCGCGGTGTTTTTTTATACAATAATTATTAGTTTCTTCAACATTTTTCAGATCTTGAGAACTAGAGATCCTTAAATGTCCCCCTTGGTGACTATACATGCATTCAATAGCATCAAGATTATACTTGCAGATAACAGACAAGAACTATAAATAAAATAACTTGAAACATTGCACCGCTCGGATCTGTGGACTACATGTACCTCCCAAGTTTGTTGCTGCAAATTTCAGACATATAGCCTTGAGCTGTGGACAGTGATGCTGTTCTGCCAGAGAAAGAGTGGTCGCCACTGTATCAGCACTAACCTCTTCACACAATTTCGCTTCACATAACTGTTTCAACCTATCTAAACAAAATCGTTCAGAAGCAGCCAATAAATGCTGCATCATGATTGCAGAAGTACTGGTAGATGTTGAGCCAGTAGTTTCTTGTAAATGGACAAGGTTGTCAGAGTAGATAAAATGGAGCAATGCCTGCAGAACGATGTAAGCCCACATAAATCAACTGGGCCAAATAAGATAAATTTGGAACAAGCAGGGCTGTTTCTGCCACGTCTTAGTGATTTTTCAAGCTTCAGATAGAACCAAGTCTGATGTTGCTAAAAATGTGTAGAATTACTAGGTAAATAACAAAAGAAAGAGAAAAAGTAAAAGAGACAAAGAACTATCTTTCGGTAAATAATGCAGTCTGATCAATATAAAGAACTTTCAAGTTTCCCACCAGATTTTGCTTCCTTACGGACAACCACATCTCCGTCTAACCTATTAATAAGCACTGCACAGACCCTAAAGGATAATAACAAGCTATTCAAGGTCCATCTACTTGACATGATATCAAACACTTATTCTTACTGTAACCTCAAAATTATGTGAAGAGCTGCTAAAAACTGCTTTAAATAAGGCCATTCTATAGCATAAAAAGAATTTGTTCAAAAATCTAAAGATGCTCATGTTTAAATTTCACAAATACCAGCAGAATTCAATCTCCTAGAGCCACCTCATTTTGATACAGTGCTCCAGTTGTAACAATTGTGCATGTTTAACACGCAGAGGGATAATTCTGACACAGAATAGCAAAAATCTTTTATGGACCAGTGGGAATTTCATTTAAATTCTTGAATGAGAACGAACGTCCTGATTTTCAATTCATTGAACAACAGCGTTCAATATTTAGGAAGAGAAATAGAAATATTACCTTGAAGATACAAGGTTCAATATCCTCGAGCTCTACTTTGTCAGTATTAGGATTTCCAACAAATCCAAAAAATTGGGCTCTAAACACGGGAGATCGGGTAGCAAGTATCAACTTATGAGCTTTGAATGTCTCCTCACCAACCTGGAAAACTATATCGCATCCAAGTTCAGAATCAAGCAGGTACTTGAGATTTTCGCCCATGTCTGATGGCGGGACAGGAACACTGTACAGTTTGGGTCCCTCAATACGAGTTCTTACAACTCCCACAGTGCAACTCATGGCAAGACAATCATCCTTTAAAAAATCAGAAGTTTCTAAAGTAGTCCTTCTGAAAAATCGTTTGTAACCCCTGAAAAACAAGCAACGGATAACATGTGGGCAGAAGAATGAAGGTTCTTTCACTTTATGTTGCAAAGTAAATTTCAATATATCAAATGCATTATATTAGAAAATCAGCTGGGGTCTTCCTTCTACTCATCACCATTCTTCCACAGTCTCAGTTCAGTCCTCATAGTTGAGAAAGAAAAAAATAAAATAAAAATCTGTCAGAAATCCCAAAATCAAACCCTAGTCCAATGATACAACACTTCTAGCTCAATCAAACCACAACGAATTGAAACCCCGAAACCAAATCCCATTCCAATAATACAACACTTTTAGCTCCACCAAACCATACAAAATTGAAAAATTAAACCACAATTTTTGGTAGCAACCACCTTTACTTATAGTTAAAGAATGATCGACTGATGCAAATATGCTAGACACAAGGAAAAGAAACTTGTTTTTCAATTTAAAATATTTTTGAACCATGCTATAGTGCCAAAATAAATGACTTAATATCACATGGCACTCAATCATTTGACTATGTAACAGAGTCATTTTTTCTATCAAATCACCTCTCACCACTTAGGATTCCGGCATGAATAAATCTAAGTGTACATGTGTTGTCAAAATTCTACCATGTGATTAAAAAATAATTTTTTAAAATGAATGGATATGATGATGTCAAGCAGGATGTTTTCAACGAATGTTGTACACGTAGCCCGGTCCATTATTGATGATCACATAAGACAAAAATTAGTGAGGGACAAATAATTGCATAATCAATTGACAATTTTACGTAATTAAGTTCATTTCCAAAACTTCAAAACCCTAATTCAAGAAATTACTCACATTTCAGAATTACAGTTAAATTGCAAAGATACACATAAAATCAACAATCAGCGATCCCTCGAGATACGTACCACATGCTTCCCCTGTATTTAAGAGTGTAAGGCCCACTCTCGAGGGCCCTATCAAAATGGCTATGCACCTTGTGCTTCCCTTTCCCGCTCTGGTCCAACAGCGTCAATTCAAATAGAGCCCTCACATCAGTACCCTCACTAGCAAGTGCAATAAAGACCGATACATACATGGATGAATCCTCAGGGTTTTTCCCATCTGGGTAGAAGTAAATTGCCCATTCGTAGCCACCTACGGTGAAGGTGTCAGATTGAATGTATTTCCCCGGCCCCATGCCCTTGGCCAAGGAGTATCCGCGAATGGTGAAGTGGTGGGATCCATTAACTGTTTCGTTCACGGATTTCGATGAGGAGAAGTCGAGGGAATTGGAGCCGGGATCGCAGGAGTTCACGATCATTTCATTGGGAGGGAAAATACGAAGGGAGGGGGAAATTGGGATCTGTCAAAAGGATAAGAGAATGAAAAATATTTTACACCATGGATTTAAAGGGAGAAATTGTTGAGTGGAATTTTGGGGTTAATGTTTAAGAGAAGAAGGGGAGGAAAAATGGAGGGGATGATGAGTAATGATTGTGCTGGATGGATTATTAATATTAACGTTAAAAAACTGTATTTCGATTCCCTGTCGGAATTTAAAAATAATTAGGGGAGGACCTAAAACAATTAAGTCCAAGTCCATATTCGATCCACTTAAAAAGTAAATAAAAACTTAACTCAAATTCAATAATTAATTTTAAACTCACAACTTACAATTTCATTAACTTTTTAACAACACATTTCATTTAAATTTTATTAAAATAAAATAAAATCTATTTTTTAGTAAAAGCGAATAAAAGCTAAAAATCTTTGTTAAACAATAAATTTATGAGATTTATAGCCTCTGTTTTGCAGTGATTTTAATCTAAATTTTAATTTAAGTTAAAATCAACAATTAATTTTAAAGACAATTTATGAACTCGTAACTTTTCAACCACACATTTCATTAATTTTTATAAAAAATTTACTAAAAATTTGACTTTAATCCCCAGCAAACAAATGATCAATGAGTGATATTAGTCGTGTATTTAATGTATTTTGTTTACCAACACCACTCGCACCCATGGTTGTGTTAGTTTAATTTTAGCCCTTTCGAGTAAATTTATTTGTACTCGTGACATTTTGAAATAAAGATAATAGTTTATTTATTCATTTTTTCAATAAATTTTTTTGTATTAAATTGAGCTTGCATTTTGTTCATGGATTGACTTGATATTATAAATCGAGTGTTTAAATTGTTAAACACGGAAATATTTGATTTATAATTCGATCTAAAGTTTATTGTCCACAATCGGTACATAAAGATGAACACTTTATTTTGATAAGATTGTCTCGATTTTATTTAAAGTTGATCTTGACTTTAGCAATAAAATTGATTATACATTTTTTGGAATGTATTGGACTGGACCACGTGAAATTAATTTATGGAATTGACCACTTGAATTTAATTTCACTTGACTATTGTACGTAGTATCTTAATCCTGAACGAGTAATGAATTTTAATTCCAAACTTGAAGTTTTTTGAGGTATCAATGAGTGAGATTAAATTGCTAATCAATATATCGATGCATCGGGAATTAAAGTGATATAATTGCAAAACATATATTCACTATATAAAATCCATAACCTATTTAATAGGCACCATGACCTCAAGAGTTTTATAATGAACAGTTAAATCTAGTAATTCGACATGATGTTGAATTAATATTATGATGTGATCACGTGGAACCGTCAAATAGAAAATGGGATTGAGGATATAATGTGATATGATCCGGGATGCGCCAGCAATTATCAAGATTTTGATGATTGTTAGAGGGAGAATAGAGCCAAGTTCGAGACTTTAAAGAGTTGATAAATTTGGTCATTTACATGTTCGAGCAACGGAGTCTATAATATTGAAGAAAACAAGTCAATGGTTAAGTAACATGTTGGAGACGGTAGAATACGTTCGAATTTGAAGATTTATACCTCTAGAAGATTTGTAGCCCTTGAAGTAATATTTCCAACACATTTTGAATCATCTCAATCGGATAACGGGAGTGGAAGATATGACCAAAATACTGAAAGCTGTCCAAATTCAGAAAAAACTGTTTTAACGCAAATTTCCTTATTTTGTTAGAATTTTAGTGTATGTAAGATTCTTGTAATCTTTAAAGTGATATTTTCGTTTTTCCCTATTTTTCTAAGTTTAGTATAATATGAAATTTTATTTCATTGTAAAAGAGAACATTTTTTGACATAATGAAATATGAAGATTTTCTCTGTTCTTGTTCTTCTTGAACATTCGAACTTATCAAATATATTATTATATTTGTGGCGTTCAACCCTAGAACTTTTCAAAGGATTAGGATTCATTTGTAACATTCGCAAATCGAGATTCGTTGGTTTTGTAATCAAGAGGTCATTCAAATTTTTTTTTGTTTGGTTGCTTGGTTCAATAGTTTACGGGTCGAGATTCTACTGTCTACAACCTGAATTTGGGCTTTCCCGACGTTTTCAATTAATTTCGCGATTTCCACATTGATCTCGTACCCGGGTTCGCATCATTTGGTATCAAAGTTTTGACTCCAATTCTATCAGGTTATATCATTTTTCTTGTTTTTGTTGAGTCTTTTGTTTTCCTTTTTCTATCCAGTTCTTCGTGTCCGTAAATTTTTTTTTTTTTTTTTTGTCTTTTATCCAGAAAATTTCAAAAAAAAAAAAGGTCTAATGTTGTTTTTGGGCTAATTTAGCATCCAAATCAACTTCCGTTTATTTCCTTAATCTCGTAGTCAAATTTTCATGTTTTCCCTAAAAAAAATATATTGTTCACGTTACTATTCATTCCGTACAGTTCCGAAAAATAAATTAAAAAAAATTCTTGATTTATTTTGAAAATTCCAACATCCTATTATCAATCATATTTTCAAATCCAATTTTGTTCGGTCTATTCCAAATTCAAGAACCACTTTCTTGAATTTATAAAAGTCCAACTAATGTTGTCCCTTTAAGTCCCAATTCTCACACCACCCAATTGAAGTTTAATTCAATATGAATGAAAGGGTGATTCGGTGAGTGGAGAGATTGTTGGTGAAAATGGAGAATGTGGGAAATAAATTGGATAGGCTTAAAAGGCAGAGTAGAAATTTTATTGGGGATGGTGTTGATAGGAACATTGGTGGTACGAAAGTAACAATTCCACAATTTAAGGGTATGAATGATCCCGAGGCGTACGTGGCATGGGAAGAAAGGATAGAATTGAGGTTTGAGTGCCATGATTATTCCGGGGAGAGAAAATTGAGGTCGATTGTGAGCTCATTCGTGGATTATGCATTAATTTGGTGGGATGAGTTGACAAGATCTAGGCGGAGGAATTGTGAGAGGTGTATTGAGACTTGAGATGAATTGAGGGCGATCATGAGGAGAAGATATGCACCTAATCATTTTTGTAGAATGGATCAACGTGATTGAGGATTTAGAGAGGAGCTTAGATGATATAGTCAAGTTGGATATTCGAGAGAGGAGAAAACACCATTTGTAGAACATGTTGGCAATACATCAAGCAGAAAGACTGGGTTGGATTATAAGCTTGAGTTCTAAAAAATTCGTGACTTGATCAACTCACAGAATAATCATAGGAAGGAGCGAAAGAGTAAGAGAGAAAATTGTGAGGTGATTAGTTGTGAAGAAAAAAGAAGAGAGCTACAAAAGAGTGTAAGAGAAGTTGAGCTACAAAAAGAACATGAAGAAGAGTCTTCGGAGGCAAAGGAGGAGTTAGAAGTAAGCCTAAATGGAGAGGAGTGTGAAGTTGAGGAGGCGCTGGTGGAGACTAACAATTCCCTCCCTATTTTGAATACTTCTATTTTGCAGGTTACCGAAGAATTATTTCCAGCAAACTATCCCATTAGAATACCACCCGACCCGAGGATTGAGCTTCAAATTGACTATCAAGATGTAGATGAAATTGAACTACAACATCATCCCTTAGAAGTTTCCATATTACCAAAGGTTGACTTTGTGATTCCAGAGAAAATGATGGAGTTTCAAAGGCATTGGAGAAACTTTATTTGCTGAGGGCTGAGTAAAGAAGTTGATCTAGGGGACAACATTGGTATAGTAGGAGTGATATCATTACAAGTGCATGGGCCAAGTAAAGTAAGGAGAATGCATGTTCATTCATTAGATGGAGTTTCTATGGGAGCATTCCAAACTTGCAAGATCAAGCAATCGAGGCGAGCACACTTTGATTTATGTGCTGGTTTTTGGGTGTTCATACAGAAGAGGCGGGTTTGAATTCAAAAGAGGTCCAAATTGCATTCTAGAAGGGATGGACTGTTTCATGTTCTTGCATTGATTGGTGGCAAAGGTTATAATATGGGCATTGAAGGTACGGATTCGAGGACGAATCTTCTTGAAGGGGGAGAGTATGATATGATCTGGGGTATGCCACAATTTATCAAGAATCCAAGGCATGTTGGAGAGAGAATAAAGTCAAGTTTAAGACTTTAAAGAGTTGATAAAGCCGATCATTTACATGTTCGAGCAATGGAATCCATAATATTGAAGACAACATGCCAAAGATCAAGTTTCACGTTGGGGTCGAGGGCCGGAAAGGGTTGGAAAGCACTCGAGTCAAGAAAACGAATTTGGAAAGCACTCGAATTTTCAGTCTCGTTTTGAGATCCAATTTTGTCATAGAATAAATTCAAGTTTGAAGATATGTATTCTATAAGTTTTTTAGCCTTTGAAGTAAGCTTTCCAACGCAATTTGAATCATCTCAATCGGATATTGTAAGATGGAGATATAACTAAAATATTGAAGGCTGTCCGAATCCAAGTCGGCGTTCTTGGGTTTCACATCAATCTTGTTGTGGGTTACGTAGTGTTCATTGCTACGTGGTTCTCATCAGTTGATATCAGAGCTTGGACTCCAAATTTAGGTTTTATCTTTTCTTTTGTTTTGAGTCTTTTGTTTTTGTTCTTGTGTCCAGTAATATTTTTAGTCTTTGATCTAAAAAAATTCCAAAAAAATTCAAAAGTTGTTTTTGTGCTCAATTTGATTCCAAGTCAACTTTTGTCTATTTCGTTGTTATCGTAGTTGATTCTTGAGTCAAAAAAATTAATGTTCATTCGTATGGGTACTGTTCATTCGTACCGTCCGATTTTTTTTTATTTCTTGGAAATTGTTCAATTTCATAATATCCATTCCGATTCCAAAAATTCGTTTATATTCATTCCAATCCAAAAAATTCAAGAACCACTTTCTTGAATTTAAATATCACTCATCCAATTGTCCAATCTTTTCTTGAGTCTTCTTGATTACGCTTACTTAAAGGATGAATTATGATTGAAGGTTTATTTTTCAAACTCGGTGTTTTATGGGTAGTACGGTATGTAGTTTGGCTATTGATAAGGAGTACATATCAGACTTGTTTAGTATCACGATGGTGGAAAAATTGGGATTACCTTTGCAACAACACCTTAAGCATTATAGGATGACTTTGTTGAAAGAGTGTGGAAAGATAGATGTGACCAAGAGGGTTTTATTGAATGTCACCATTGGGAAATATAGTGATGAAGTTTGGTGTGATGTGGTTCCATTAAAATCTTTTCATATCTTGTTTGGGAAGCCTTGGAGGTATGAAAGGAATACTATTTATGATATGGAGAGGAACATGTTTATGTTTCTTCAAGATGGGGTAAAAATCACTCTAGTTGGGTTGACATTAGAACAATCATTTGCAGACCGATGGAAGGTCAGAGGTGAGGCAGAACGGGAAAAGCAAAAGAGGGAGATGCCCACATCTAAGGAAAATACCGGAGTTGAATTGCGGGAGGAGTCCAAAAATAGGGAAGTTGAGATGGAGGATGATGGACTGAAAAATACAATTGATGTTGGGGAAAGTGAACCAATTAAAGAGGAATTTGAGCAGGTTGGTAATGCAGTTGATATTGGGGAAAATAAACCAATTAAAGAGGAGGAGCACGAGTAGTCTGGTATAAAAAATGTAGAAATGGTTCAACAAGAGAGTGAGAAAATAATAAAAGAATGTATTGAGCAATTTGTTGAAAATATTGTAGGGCATGAAGAATAGAGTTCCATTGTTAAGCATGATATGGTGGAGACGATACATTATGAGTACGAGGACCCATATCTCATTGAGGGGGAAGCTAACAAATTCAATCGTGTTTTGTTTAATTCCTTCTTTCAGGTTGATCATTGTACGTGGGAGTTCATACAACAACATCTATGGCTGATTGTGTTTGTGTTGCAATACATCCATATCTACAACATGGATGGGTACCGTGTATTGATATTATGCTATGGAGGAAGAAAATTTCCATTTGATCCAGGTGGTGCAGTGATTAAATTTGGAACGTGTTGGTTATCTCATACGCAATCACAAGGCATGGATTCGAGGACGAATACTCTTGAAGAGTGAGAGTATGATATGATCCGGGATGCGCCAGCAATTATCAAGATTTTGATGATTGTTGGAGGGAGAGCAATTATCAAGATTTTGATGATTGTTGGAGGGAGAGTAGAGTCAAGTTCGAGACTTTAAAGAATTGATAAATCTGGTCATTTACATGTTCGAGCAACGGAGTCCATAATATTGAAGAAAACAAGCAAATGGTTAAGTATGGGGACGGAAGCTGGAACCGAGTTGGAAAACACTCGAATTTTCAGTCTCCGTTTGAGACCCACTTTTGGCATAGAATATGTTCGAATTCGAAGATTTATATTTCTAGAATATTTGTATTCCTTGAAGTAAGCTTTTCAAAACATATTGAATCACCTCAATCGGATAACGGGAGTGGAAGATATGATCAAAACACTGAAAGCTGTTCGGATCCAGAAAAAATTATTTTGACGTGAATTTCCTTATTTTGTTAGAATTTTAGTGTAGGTAAGATTCTTGTAATCTTTAAAGTGATATTTTCATTTTTTCCTATTTTTCTAGGTTTAGTATAAATAGGAAACTTTATTTCATTGTAAAAGAGAACATTTTTTTGACATAATGAAATATGGAGATTTTCTCTATTCTTATTCTTCATGAACATTCGAACTTATCAAATATATTATTATATTTGTGGCATTCGCAAATCGAGATTCGTTGGTTTTGTAATCAATAGGTCATTTAAACTTTGTTTTTGTTTGGTTGTTTGGTTCAATAATTTGTGGGTCGAGATTCTACCGTCTACAACCTGAATTTGGGCTTTCCCAGCGTTTTCAATTAATTTTGCGATTTTCACGCTGATCCTGTACCCGGGTTCGCGTCATAATGTATATTTGGAAAAGGGGCATTTTGGTCATTTTACCCCATTCCAAATATTCAACGTGATTAACGGGAGTATTATGTCAGAGCAATTTGTCAAGTGGTATAGATAGTGATTAATAAATTTCAATTAAATTAGGAGTGCAATCACATTCTTTTAGTGGAATAGATAGTGATTAATAAATTATCTAGGCCGATCAAGAGTTGATCGGGTCAAGATTAATTTATTGAAGCTTGATTTAATTTGGTCCGTTTGGTCCCTTTAGTGGATTCAAAATAAGAACAGGAATAAATTATAAGAGTTATGATTTATTATTATTAAATGTAGAAATATAAATTAATTAAACAAGAATGTGTCTTGCATGTGCCAAATATGTGCTATTAAGATAATGAGGTTATGATTTGGATAACGACAAAAAGAAATTCATTTTTGACAATGACATATCATCCAATCAAAAGAGAGAGTCATAGGGGCAGGAGCGGACCTTGAGGGGGTGCGATCACCCGTGTTGGATCCGCCGGAGTCTTCAATACCATCGGCACCGTCGGGTCACTGTTGCAGTGTAAGTGTTGCTGTTGCAGAAAATAGAGAAGATGGGAAGAAAAACCAAAGAAGACTATTTCAGGTCAGGTGTGCCTTTTTTTTTTTTTTTTTTAATTTAGTCCGTTCATTTTGGGCTGAGAGAGTTGGACCTCATAAAATCCAGAATTTGGGTATAGTTTCTCCTCTCGAACTATTTTAGCAGCCAAAAATATACTTAGAAGATCGTGACAGATATAGCATTAGATCATTAGATAATTCGATGTCTGCTTCCAAATAAACAATTTACCTGATCAAGTAAACCTAAGTCTTACACTACTCTAATTAATCTACCCAATCACATTGCCAAGTTAACTTAGTTTCCCTCTTCTTTAGCTTCAACGAAATGACTCCAATCGCAAGTGAAAAACTATCAGTAAAAAGAAAATCAAATTATTTCAAGTTTCAAATTCAATAGAAAATAACGCATATTTACTCACCTGAATTAAGTTTTCTGCAAATCCAAAGAAAATTCCAAGCATCTGCCGAACCCTTCAACTCCCAGCAAAATTGCAAATATTATTTTAATTCAGGTCTTCCAAGATTAGAGATTTTGAAGGAAAAATTAGAAAAAAAAAAAAAAAAAAACAAGATGAGATTAGAATCAAAGAGCGCGCACTGTTGGTATTGATTACAACTTCACTCTTTTTCACAATACTTTTTCTTTTCTTCTCTCTCTATATGTGTAAAGTGATATGTATGTATTGAGTGAGAGATTTGTGTGCGAATTTCAATACACACACCGACAGTGCGATAGTGTGTGAATAAGGACAAATCTCACTTTAAATAAAGGACCTTTCTGCAAAAATAAATAAAAATGCTCTCCATACAAATAACTTCTTTTAAATAAAAAATTACTATCAAGTAAATAACAACTTTCATAACTCATCGGACCCACTTTAATCATTTTCATTATATCGTTGTCTGAATTGCAAATAAGTTTACATTAGATTTTGGAAAATTGATGTAGATGATCTCAAATTTTTGCTTAAATTGACTGATTGAATGACAATTTGACGATTTACATGGAGAAAGAGACGTTTGAGAAAATTGAGAATGAGACAATATTGCAACGTTTTCAAAACATGAAACCCCATAGATTGCAGTTGTCTAAGATCATAGTTATAGAGTATGTTGTATCACATATTTTATTAGTTGTATTGAAAGTATGAGTTTACTTAACATGTCTCATTTACTCTAGGGCTAGTGGGAGAATTGTTAGTTTAATGTTAGCCCTTTGAGTAAATTTATTTGTACTCGTGACATTTTGAAATAAAGATAATAGTTTATTTATTCATTTTTTCAATAAATTTTTTGTATTAAATTGAGCTTGCATTTTGTTCATGGATCGACTTGATATTATAAATTGAGTGTTTAAGTTGTTAAACACACAAAGATTTGATTTATAATTCGATCTAAAGTTTATTGTCCACAATCGGTAAATAGAGATGAACACTTTATTTTGATAAGATTGTCTCAATTTTATTTAAAATTGATCTTGACTTTAGCAATAAAGTTGATTATACATTTTTTGGAATGTATTGGACTGGACCACATGAAACTAATTTATGGAATTGACCACTTGAATTTAATTTCAGTTGACTATTGTACGTAGTACCTTAATCATGAGCGAGTAATGAACTTTGATTACTAACTTGAAGTTTTTTAAGGTATCAATGAGTGATATTAAATTGCTAATCAATATCTCGATGCCTTGAATTAAAGTGAAATAATTTCAAAAAATATATTCGCGATATAAAATCTGTAACCTATTTAATAGGCACGATCATGACCTCAAGAGTTTTTCTAATGAACAGTTAAATCTGAACTCAGTAATTCGACGTATTGTTGAATTAATATTGTGATGTGATCACGTGGAACTGTCAAATAGAAATTGGGATTGAGGATATAATGTATATTTAGAAAAGGGCCATTTTGGTCATTTTACCCAGTTCCAAATATTCAACGTGATTAATGGGGGTGATATGTAAGAGCAATTTGTTAGAGAATATAATTACTGTAGTTTTAGTAATTTCAATTAAATTAGGAGTGCAATCACATTCTTTTAGTGGAATAGATAGTGATTAATAAACTATCTAGACTGATCAAGAGTTGACCGGGTCAAGATTAATATATTGGAGTTTGATATAATTGGGTCCATTTGGTCCCTTCGGTGGTTTCAATATAAGAACCGAAATAAATTATAAGAGTTATAATTTATTATTATTAACTGTATAAATATAAATTAATTAAACTGGAATGTGTCTTGCATGTGCCAAACATGTGCTATTAAGATATGGATTTTGTGATTTGGATAAGGACAAAAATAGATTCTTTTTTGACAAGGACCTATCATCCAATCAAAAGAGAGAGACCTAGTGGAATTGGAAGTCCTGTAAATCAAACACATTATAGAGACACGTACCTTTTGTGGGTTTAATTAATATATACAAAATTTTATTTTTGTGCCCACACACAAAAGAAAACATCCCTACAATTTCTTTTTTTTTTTTTGGTTCTTGAAGAACATTGGAGAAGGCTAAAAGGTTTGAAAGAAGAATATCAAACAAAGAGACTTGAAGGTGGAATCAAGAAAATCAAAGATCAAGAATTTTTTTTTAAAGCACGCTACAAGGGTAATTTCTAAAACACCCACGAGGTATATTTGTTCCAAATTATTTCATTCTGGTTGATACACAACTTAATAAAATCCTTCATATTTTCCAACATTTGTCCTCAAAGCTCCCAAATTCAAGTTGGTGACCAATGATGGTGCGAAATTGAAAATTAGAGATGGCCTAGTTTGAAAAAAGGTTGAAAATTAATTTGTTACTAAAGTCATAAGTTGGGGACAAATACGACAATTTTCCTTTTATGGAAACACAACAACGTGCACTTTACTTGAAAATGTAAACTCCTTGTTAAAGTAGAAATTAGGGTTGGACATGGTCAACAGAATTTCTGAGTATTTAGTAAATGAAATCGTCGAGTCCAAATTTAATTATAGATTGGTTCAGTTTGATTCGATTTTGTACTATAATTTTTTTTTTTTTAACATTTACAACAACACTACATTAATCCAACCAATGATACGTTCTAGAAGGTATTCTTTCATTGCATCTCATTTGTCTCCTATTAAGAACCTATATAACAAGAAAAAAAAAATAATGCTTTCCTGAATTAACCTTCATATGCCCACGAACCGGATTTAAAAATGAAGAAGGATGTAAAAATGCTTACGATAATAGAATTCGATAATGTGGTATGTGTGGACTTTAAAGAGGAAAGATGAAGTTGTGACTTATGAGAAGGAAGTAGCTAAAAACGAGGGCAACAACTAAACCTAAACGGAAAGATGAGTGAGTGTTAGGTGAACTGTGAAGTGAAGTTAAGCTTGAGCTGAAATTTGTAGGAAAAAGTAGTTTGGGCTGAAGTTAGGCTTGGTGCCTTGGTCCTTTGGAGTTGGAGCCTTATGCACTTACAACTAATCAGTTAATTAGTTAATTGGTAAATTTATTTAGAAAAAATTAAAATAATTTGACTTATTCAATATAAAAGAATTACAGAGATTCAGTTCTTTGGTTTCTGGTTTAGAATTGAGAATCGAATCAAACTAGTCCATTATTGATTCTAGTACCCATTCCGTTATTTAACATAAGAAGAATCAAATTGAATCGCTCTATTCAGTTCGGGTCCAGTTCCATCCGATTAGGTTCGGGAGCTTTGTCCGACCTTACTAGAAACTAAAAGTTCAGTTAATTTTCACTCCTCAAAATTTCTCTCTATATAATACAGAAACACCCTCAAATTCTTAATTCATTTTTTCTTCATTGCTCTCTCTCTCTCTCTCTCTCCTCCCTTCCTTTTGTTTTCCCTACTTCTTTGACTCTTTTGTTTGTTGTGCATTTGGCTTCTGAGATGGATGGTGGTTTTGCAGTTAGTTGTAGTGGTGACTGGTGATGATCTTATTATTAAGATTTGAAATTCTATCTTAAAAGATCAACTGTATTAAGAGGTGTAGTTTGAGCCCTTATATATTGATCTATATTTTTATTTTTATTCGATGTGAGATTTTATCTCTTAATATACTCCTGCAAGATGGTGGTTTGTATGAGCAAACAAATCTTAAAATCTGCGTGTTTATTTTTTGAGTTTTAATCAAATTGAATTGCTTGTTGAAGTTTGATGAGGTTTGATACTATATTAAAATTTTGAATTCCATTTTAAAAAGTCAACCTTATTAAAATGAGTAACCCAAAATCGATATGTTAATCTATATTTTTACCTTTATTCGATATGTGGTGATGACATTAATAGCCACATGTAGGATTGCTTTTTCGATATGATACATATTCACTAAAATTATATACCGCAAGTGCACGGGTCGCGTTTAAATAATAAAGTATACTCTTTGAGTCCGGGTTGTCGATCCCTCCAAGAATGTTTACACCTGATTACACAATTTTAATCAATTTAATTTTAACAATAAAAACAAACACACAATAAAATTTGATATTGGAAAATAAAGAAATTTAACTAAAATCTACAAAATAAGAAAACTTAAACACTTGAAAATTTTGGAGGAAAAATTTAGTTGGGATTCATGATTTTGTTTTACCGTGTCCTAATTAATTTCTCCACAGACCAATTAATAAATTGCTTATTTACGATATTAGACCCGATTTTTCAAATTTAGTTAATTATCTCTCTCGAGCAAAATTAACCCTAATTGATTGGTTTAACCTACTATATCTCTATGTCGAGTACAACCAAATAATTGTATTCAATATTTATTGAAAATAGATCATTGGGTCACTTAGGGTTAATGGTATATCTCTATCCACTAAACAAATATAGGGTTTCTACTATTTGGTCTAAAATGCACAATCTTCTCTCGAACGATGTACAAATCACTAAACACAATTATCTATCGGCCACATAAATGAAAACGCATGAAATAAAATAGTAGAAACACATGAAAATAAATAATATAACATTAAAAAGAAAATATTAAAATTAATTAAAAGTTAGGTTAAACTAATATCACAAA
The DNA here is from genome assembly GCA_019097785.1 of Fraxinus excelsior. Classification (NCBI taxonomy): domain Eukaryota; kingdom Viridiplantae; phylum Streptophyta; class Magnoliopsida; order Lamiales; family Oleaceae; genus Fraxinus; species Fraxinus excelsior. Next base: position 28,863,272 of record CM032629.1, read on the forward strand.
TCCCAACACAAATAATTAGCTCATTTTATATAAATGATAAAAAGAAGAATATTTATAACAATACATTACAAATATTGCAAAATGATTGAGAAAATACAAAGTTATGGATAAAACCCTTGTGTAAAACTTGGCTTTGACCTCCTCAAATATTTCTCCAAATTCTTGGATATATTCTCTTTGTGCTCTTGATTTGCAATCCCAAAATATTAAGGAATTGAAAAGGAAAAGAAAAGAAAATGAAAGAAGAAAAAGAAAAGAGAAAGAAAAGAAAAAATAAGAAAAACCAGCCACAGAGAGAGGAAGAGAGAAGCTGTCGCGTCCAGCTTGTTGGGTTTCATTTGAAAAAAAAAAACCTATTCAAAAATTACAACTTTGATCCTAGAGTTTTGAACAATTAACATAAGAGTCCCCATATTTTTTTAAAAATGGCTCCTAGGCACTAAGTTTCTGTCCAAAACCATTTTTTGGTTTTAATTTTGCAGTCAAGTCCACTAGGTAATTGCGCGTCAGGTCCCTCAACTTTAATCTTATACAATTTGGTCCTCAAATTCTGACTTTATATCAATTATCCCCTTCATAAATTGCATCCAAGATTCTTCAACCTTTTCCTTTGCTCACTTTGGTCCCCACATTCACAATTTTACACATTTTTAGTCCATTTTTCCTCCTTTTGTTTTGTTCTCTTTCTTTTGAGTGATTTTTACCTACAAAAGTAATAATTACATAATTATGAGTAGAAATTCGCTCATTATTATCAATAATAAGCATATTTAGGTATTAAATAAGTGTGCAAAAACACACTTATCAATATCGATATATTAGGTACACATCTTTTCCTTCTAAATATGATTCCATTACCTATTTCCATTATATTATTCATATATTCACATCGAAGTACTCAATTCATGCTTAAATGTATAACAAACGTATAACCTGTTTCTTGTTTTCTTGATTTTCTTTTGTAAGTGGCATTTCCATGTCACCGTTTTTGAATTTTTTTTTTCCATTTCATAAAAAAGGTGGACGATACATTTACTAATAAACACTGCAAGTTCGACAGTTAGATGTTGACACTCTTTACAATTTCCCACCGCTTGATTGGCCTTGTAGCATCATTTTTTGCATTGACAATGAGCAAGAAATTTAGCAGAAGGATAACTATGATGTCTGGTGGCCTAATTTTCTTGTTGGATGCCATCATCAATGTTGGGGCAGTGCACATTAGGATGGTAATACCGGATCATGTTGCTGGGCAAAAACTACTTATTGCAGGACTAAATTCAACAAGCCAAACAATTAACTAGAGTGATGATGAAATCAAAAAACAAGAAGAGACCACAATACCAAAGATTTACGTGGACAAAATCCTCCAGTGTAGAAGAAAAAAAACCACAAGGCAACACAGGCCAAATCCACTATAATCAATAAAGAAAGATTACAATATTCAAGTTTAAGTCCTAACTCTTGAATGTCAACAAATTGGAAAAACCACAATAATCAATCTCCAATTTGTACTACGTAGAGAAGAAAATAAAACCTGTGTGAATCCACACCCAAATAGAAAAAAAAAACCTTTTTCTATTTCTTTATTTCTTCTCCCAGTAGTATTCTGTTTTTCTCTCCCCCGACCAGCCTCTATTTCTGTTAAGCAGCCTCTGTTTTTCCTTCTTTTGAACGTGCAGTAGAAAAAATGAAAAACTCTACAGAAGAAGGAGAAAGTCTTACCTCATATATTGACCTACAAGCCTTAATAATGGATTGGGCTTTTAACTTCCTCATGGGTTGGACCAAGCCCATATAACAATCTCCCCCTCCAGCCCCATTGAGGAAGGAGATTATCATCTAACAGATTAGTTAGATTCCATGCAGGCCAGTCCGGCACAAAGCTCAAGCTTTTCTCTAGTCACCACATTTGTCATCATATCAGTTGGATTCTTCTCGGTATGAATCTTCTCTAACAATATCAATTGTTTCGCCACTATTTGTCGTAGCAAATGATATCTCACATCAATGTGCTTCGTCCGAGAATGATAAGTAGCATTCTTGCTCAAGTCTAAGGCGCCGTGACTATCACAATTAACTACATACCTATCTTGCTTCAAACCCAAATCTTGGAGAAATCTTTTCATCCAAATCATTTTTTTCGTTGCTTCAGTTGCTACAATATACTCAGCCTCAGTTGTAGATAAGGCAACGCACTTTTGTAATTTTGACTGTCATGAGACAGCTCCCCCTGCAAAAGTAACCAAATATCCTGAAGTGGATTTTCTACCATCAAGATCACCTGCCATATTTACATCTGTAAAGCCCTCCAAAATTGGTTTTGAACCTCCAAAAGTCAAGCACGTCTTTGAAGTACCTATCAGGTATCTAAAGATCCATTTCACTGCATCCCAATGATCTTTACCAGGATTAACAAGAAATCTGCTGACTACCCCAACTGCATGAGCAATGTCTGGCCGTGTACAGACCATAGCATACATCAAACTCCCAACAGCAGAGGAGTAAGGAATTTTTGCCATTCCTTCTTTATCTTCCTTCTTAGAAGGACAAGTCACCTTACTCAGTTTGAAGTGACTACCAAGCGTTGTCCCAACTAGTTTAGCATTCTTCATGTTAAACCTTTCCAGCATTCTCTCTACATATTTTTCCTATGATAACCATAGCTTTCTAACTTTCCTATCACGATGAATATGTATCCCCAAAATTTGTCTTGCTGGTCCAAGATCCTTCATGTCAAACGACTTGAACAAATCTAGCTTCAAACTATGAATCAATTGAACATCTTGCCCCACTATCAACATATCATCTACATATAGCAGAAGATTATGAAATTATCACCATGGAATTCTCTAACATAAACACAATGATCTGCATCTGTCCTGGTTTAACCATTGCCTACCATAAAGGAATCAAACTTCTTATACCACTGTCTTGGAGCCTGTTTCAACCCATACAAACTCTTTTTCAACCTGCAAACCATATGTTCTTTTCCTCTTAATTCAAATCCCTCTGGCTGAACCAGGTAGATTTCTTCCTTCAAATCACCATGGAGAAAGGCAGTCTTCACATCTAACTGTTCAAGCTCTAGATCCAAGCTGGCTACTAAACCTAAAACCACTCGAATGGAAGTCATTTTGACAACAGGAGAGAATATCTCATCAAAGTCAATCCCTTTCTTCTGATAGAAGCCTTTCACCACCAATCGAGCTTTATACTTCACTAGTGTTTCTCCATCTTTCTTCAGCTTGAACACCCATTTATTTTTCAATGCCTTCTTACCTTTAGGTAGCTTTGCTAGCTCATAAGTGTTATTCTTCTGCAAAGAATTCATCTCTTCTTGCATAGCATTCATCCAACTCTGTTTGTCATTATAAGATTGCACCTCCTGAAAACATTCTAGCTCCCCCTCATCAGTTACCAATACATAATATGATATAGGATACCTGGTTGATGGATGACTCTCCCTATTAGATCTTCTAATCTGAGGTTCCGATGTAGTAGGTTGCTCCCCCTGCTCAACATCCTCTAGATCATCCTCATCAACCCCTTGCTGGCTCATTAGTATGATTGTCAACGTGTGTCTCTACCCCCTAAGTGGCACTGTTTGGAGGCAATGAGACAAGTGTAAGGTCAACGATACCTTCATCAACACGTCTTTGATTCCCAGATTTCTCGAAATCTGTCAACTTCTGATTTTCAAGAAAAATCACATCTCTACTTTTGATTATTTTATTCTTTTCTGGATCCCATAGTCTGTAACCAAATTCTGCATCTCCATAGCCAACAAAAATGCAAGCACTAGATTTATCATCTAGCTTCAATCGTTGCTCCTTAAGCACATGTGCAAATGCTTTGCACCCAAATGCCTTCAAGTGAGAATAAGAAACATTTTTTCCTGTCCACATCTTTTTTGGAATATCAAAATCCAGAAGAGCTGATGGAGACCGATTGATTAGGTAGCATGATGTCCGAACTGTTTCACCCCAGAACGACTTAGGTAACCCAACCATCCTTAACATACTTTTGACCTTTTCCACAATGGTGCAGTTCATTCTCTCTGCCACGACATTGTGTTGTGGGATACCAGGAACTGTCTTCTCATGTCTAATACCATTGATCCTTTCATAACTTTCCATCTTTCGCTGCCAAAATAACTGTCATAACCCACTTCATCAAGGGCATGTGTAGATAGCAGATTCAAGCGCATGTCTGGAACATGTCGTACATTCTTCAATGTCAAGCTACATCTAATATTAGTCTGAAGACAAATATCACCAATTCCCACAATGCTGGCAAAACTGTCATTACCCATCTTCACCCTGCCAAAGTCACCTGATTTGTATGAAGTGAAGAACTCCCGTCTTGGAGAAACATGGTAAGAAGCCCCTGAGTCAATAACCTATTCAACAAACGAATCTGCAACATGACAACACTGATCATCTTCTGCAGAAAAAACTGCAACCACTACTTCATCATTTGAAGTGCTAGCTGTTGTATTCAGATCAGCCATCTTCTGATTTTTCTCGTCTTTCAATTTGTTTTTCCAAGCTATGCAATGTTTCTTTATATGACCCTCTTTATCACAATAAAAACATTTGAACTTTCATCTTGCCTTTGATTGACTTCTGAAGTTACCACGTCCCTTAGGACCTTTGCTTTTGCTCTTTCCTCTGTTCTCTACAATAAGAGCTTGTGCATCATTCCTACCCAAGTCTTTCCTTCTCATTTCTTCATTAAACAAACTGTCTTTAACTAGAGTAAGTTCAAGCATACCATTCGGAGCAGAGTTGCTAAGTGATACCACCAAAGTCTCCCAACTTCATTTCTAGACTTCCTTCTCATTTCTTCATTAAACAAACTGTCTTTAACTAGAGTAAGTTCAAGCATACCATTCGGAGCAGAGTTGCTAAGTGATACCACCAAAGTCTCCCAACTGGCAGGCAATGAACTCAGAAATAATAGTGCTTGCATTTCATCATCTAGCACTATTTTCATTGTGGTCAATTGATTTACCAAGTCTTGGAATTCACTCAAATGCTCAGCAACTGATTTCCCCTCCTTTAGCTTCAGATTCACAAGCTTTCTAATAGCAAAAGCTTTATTTTGAGCTGTCTTTCTCTCATATAGACCCTCTAGTTTTTCCCAAAGGCTGTGGGCATCCGTCTCTTGAGATATATGATGGAATATATTAAGATCAACCCACTGTCTAATATATCCAATTGATTTCATGTTCATCTTCTTCCAGTCACTGTCACGCATATCGCTTGGCTTAGCACTATCACCTTCAATGGGTTCATGCAAATCCTTACAATAAAGGATGTCCTCCATCATAGGCTTCCAAATAGAATAATTTGAAGCCGATAATTTAATCATAGTGCCCGATATATTCTCCATTTACTCCCACAGTAGAACCACACCCACACAACCTCAGCTCTGATACCACTTGCTGGGCAAAAACTACTTATTACAGGAATAAACTCAACAAGCCAAACAATTAACTAGAGTGATGATGAAATCAAAAAACAAGAAGAGACCACAACACCAAAGATTTACGCGGACAAAATCCTCTAGTGTAGAAGAAAAAAAACCACAGGGCAACACATGCCAAATCCACTATAATCAATAAAGAGAGATTACAATATTCAAGTTTAAGTCCTAACTCTTGAATGTCAACAAATTGGAAAAACCACAATAATCAATCTCCAATTTGTACTACGTAGAGAAGAAAATAAAACATGTGTGAATCCACAGCAAAAAAAAAGAAAAAACCCTTTTTCTATTTCTTTATTTCTTCTCCTAGTAGTATTCTGTTTTTCTCTCCCATGGCCAGCCTCTGTTTCTGTCAAGCAGCCTCTGTTTTTCATTCTTTTGAACGTGCAGCAGAAAAAATGAAAAACTCTACAGAAGAAGGAGAAAGTCTTATTTCATATATTGACCTACAAGCCTTAATAATGGATTGGGCTTTTAACTTCCTCATAGGCTGGACCAAGCCCATATAACACATGTTTTATTGATTGTTGGCATTGGCATTGTTAACTAGATAACTTTATTATGCCCTTGTTTGTCTACTATTATAGGATAAAATGAGTTTTTTATCAGTGAATTTTTGGAGAACGTTCTTTAATTAACTCTTCTTGTTACTTACAAAAGCTAAATAAATTCGTTGAAGTTTGATTTGATACTAATTATACAGCTAGTATCTATTTATCCACCAAAGATTTCTCCATACAAATATCATGTCAATTGATAAGTGTGTTTTTACACACTTATTAGGCACTTTTTGGAAGCTAATTATAATTGAAATTGAGTGAATTTCTATTCATAATTATGTAATTTTCACTTTTGTAGGCTAAAACCCCGATTGGAAGAAGAACGAGGTGAAAAAGGACTAAAAGTGCACAAAAATGTGAAGATATAGACCAAAGCATACAAGTCACAAGTTGGAGGACATTGACATGCAATTTATGGAGGGCAAAATTGAAAGCAATGTCAAAATTCGAGGGCCAAAATGTATCAAATCATAGTTGAGGGACCTAATGCGCAAATATTGGAGGACTTAAACTGCAAAATGGCAAAAATATCCCATTTCTATGCTACAGTAAGGAGGTGGCGCCACTTTTGCCAAAAGATTTTGTTAGGGGCCAATTTGCACACTTGCCAAAAGTTAGGGGACCTTAGTTGCAATTTTCCCTTGATTTTGTTTAAAAATCTGCACAAAATATCTTAATTAGAGAGCTTCCATTTTTTCCATCTTTCTTTTCTGCTGGGACGTTCCTCTGCCGGTTTATATATATATAATTTTTTCTTTCCTTTTATTTGTTTTCCATTTTCTTGTTTTGTTGTAATCTTGGCTCATTTTGGGGATCACAAGTAGATAGCAAGGAGATTATTATTCAAACTCTCAAAGAAGCTTGGAGAAAATATTGGAGGAATTCAAAGCTAAACAAAATGGTTGTATCTTCAAACTTTTGTGTTCTTCCATTATTTTTCCAAAGTTTGGCATGTATAATATGAATAATCTCATTTGTTATCATTTTATGATGAAGAGCTAGATTACTTTGTTGGAATTTATGGAATAACTTAACCTAATGCTTCATTAATGTCGATTATATGTTTGTTAGAATTTTATTATGCATTTGTTATCAAAATAATAGTGTATTAATCATCATGTTGAAAATTACTTCATTTATGTGACGGCATGATATGTGGTAATTAGGTGTTTTTGTGATTGTTGAAAGATAATTACATTTACTAGACCGAAATGATTGATGACATGGGTTTGCTCAGTGTTCTAGGCGCGTCTAGGTGATGTAGAAATATACACCTACCTCATGTGATCCGTTGAGCATTTTCACAAATATTGAATGCGATTAGTTAATTTTGTATCAACGTAGAAATATGTGGTGTGAATTAATTAATTAGGGTTAATATCACTCGAAAGAGGGTATTAATTTAAAATTGAAAAATCGGGTCTGACTATTTATTTTGGTAATTTGCATCTGCGCGTGATTGAATTGACATTAATGAAGTATAGGTTAAGCGAAAACATAAATTCCAACATATTTTCAAAATCCAAATCTTTTTATTTTTTATCTGTCATTTTATCAATTTTAATCAAAATTGTAGTTTTTAGGGTTTTAAAATCTATTTCTTTTAAATCTGTGTGTGTTCGTTAGATTAAGACGGATAAACTTAAAAATTGAATTCAACACTCTCTGAGGGATCGACTTGGACTCTAAAGGTTCACTTTTACTACTTGTTCTCGACCCGTGCGCTTGCGGCATATTTTCAGCGAACATCAATTTCAATATTTGCTTCCAAATGCTGATCACAACTGGAATACAAGTTTAACTATTTCTTTACTAAGATTGAAGGTGGGTGGGGATGGCGGTAAAGCTTGACTCATGTGAGGACCATTTCTGATAAAATGGATATGGCATTGGCATTGTTAACTAGATAACTTTATTATGCCCTTGTTTGTCTACTATTATAGGATAAAATGAGTTTTTTATCAGTGAATTTTTGGAGAGCGTTCTTTAATTAACTCTTCTTGTTACTTACAAAAGCTAAATAAATTCGTTGAAGTTTCGAGTAGTTTTGGGCTTGAGATGGCTGAAAATCTGGGAAAACTGGCCCATCAGTTGGGGCTATCAACTACATGACGAATTTTCTCTATTTAATCTAAGTGTTGGTGCATTTCAGATAGATAGAACAATGGATACTTGTGATGAGACAATAATGGATGTGTTGATCCTTCACATTATTTGTGCTTAGTCATTTTATTTGTTGTATAAAATAAATTTGGGAATGGTTTTCCTAAAATAGGTGTTTTACTTAACTATTTTGATACTTCAATTCTCTCCAATATTTACTTATTTAAATTTGAGAGTTTTCGAGACCCGGAAGTGTAAATTCATATGCAAGGCTAGTTGGGATGGAAAACCTCAATGTCTTCGCAAGTTTATTAGAAAGGCCCTAAAACAATTGGTATCAGAACACGGTTCAAGCAATGAAGGAAAAATGTTTTTACATAGTTGTTGAGAAAAATAGCATGGTTGCAAGTAGGGGCGGACCCAGCACCTGGCCAGCCCCCACGGTTGCCCGTGCTGGGTCCGTCAGAATTTTCAGTCGATTTGCCGTCCATCGGGAGAAAGAAGAAGAAGCTATCGGGTCTACCTGCAAGTTTTTCTGGGTTTGCTCCCTTTTCCTCTAGTTTTAATTGTCTGAGCCCAATTAATGAGCCTAATCCTACAATCCACTAATTAAATAGAAAGTCCAATACCAATTTACCATTAGCATTTAGCCCCACAGCCCGCAACAATTACAAAACCAAACCCAATTCATTTTGTTGAGGAGGGAAACGGACGAGACGACTGAGTCACTGACGGCGAAAAATTCCATTTTTTCTCGACCGTCTGAGTGTGGAGTTTGTGAACTTTCGATCATGTGGCAGTGTGGCCGTGAGTCTTTGACTGCCGACGTCGAGAGTCGAGACAGGTGGTGCAATAGCTGGACTGGAGCTTCGAGCCTTCCTCCCTGTCTGGCGGTCTGCGTTCTTACATGTTGTCTTGCTATTTATATTTGCCTATTTCCTATTTTCTACTTAGCTTGCTAGTGCTCATGTTGTTGCCTGTTGTCACTGCAGTTGTGCTACCTGTATTTGTTATTGTGATTTGGGAATTTAGGGTTTTAGCCTTTTAGAAAATTAGGTATAAGTGAAAAAAATTAATTGTGAAGATGCTCATAATTCTGAATTGATTTGTGTATTGGGAATTGGGAATTTATGGTTTTAGGAAATTAGGGATAAGTGAAAAATTTCGACTATTACGATCGTTAATTGTCAATGGTCATCGGTTAACGGTCTCCGCCCTAGCTGAACCAAAATGCTGGATTCGCCCTGGTTGCAAGTTAGAATTTGAAGGATCGAGTCGAAATGCTTAAGAATTTCATTGGTGCCCCAATGACGGACGATGATGTCAATCTGGTAGTGCACGCGGAAAATTTGAGGGGTGTAAGGCCACAATGAAACACATGTTTGAAAATGTAAGTTTTGAAATGAACAAAAAAATTTACATCTATGCTAGGAGATGTAATGGCCTTGACCGAGAACGCTACTACACAAATTGGTTTGCTTGAAAGTGAAGTTTTGTTGCTTAGCAAGGCAACTTCTGGTCTTAGAGAGATGGTAACGAATCAGGTTGGACTAATCACCCAATGTTTGGGCATCAAATAGAGAAGTAAATGGAAACATCGAGAATTTCCTTGACATGGAAAATGCATTTTTTGTGTTCGAAGATTCTCGATGAAGATAGGGGTGTCAACGAGTTGAGCCGAGTCGAGCTACAAGCCAAAACTTGAAACTCGAGCTTGATTCGAGTAAAAATGGTTCGGGTTTTTTTTTGCCCGAGCAGAGCCGATTCAGCTCGGTTTTTTTATATAATATTAATTTGTGGCTGCTGTCATAGCTGCCTGTGTTTTAATTATTTATTATTTTTTATCCTTTTTTTTAAACGGCTTGACTCATCACGAGCCGAAAAGATGAGGACATTGAGTTCTTCTGATGGGAAAGTTTTGTGAAGACCCTCTTCGTTAAAATGGATATAGCATGGGTGCTACCTTGTCGTTGCCATGTTTGGCCGAAGAAACGCGGGATACTTTTGACTTTAGCACAAATTTAGGTATAAAGGGAGTATGCGGTTTTAGGCACATATGAATAATTTACATGATGGCATCATCATGCGATCGAGATTCAGGGATGCAAGTCAAATTGGCATTTTTCGATGGATTGATGCGGGTTGTATCCGACATCATTGAGATCTTGCTGTCCATCTAATTTCAGTACTCAAATTCAGTGAAAAAAGGCCACATAGAAGGCATATGATGGCAATTTCGGATAGTTTATGCTGTAGACTGGACACGGGGACAGTTATAGGCTGTTTTTGGCAAGAGATCGGGACGAACCCAGCACCCGGCCAGGGGGACGGCCACGCGTGCTGGGCTCCGTCGAACTGCCGAAGCAGTTGGGAATTTCGCCAAGACGCGGGTAGCTTCTGAGTTTTGTCCCCTATTACTGGTTCGTCTTCTTAGGGACTTCTACCTTTTTCTTTTTTTGGTAAAATTGGGCTAATTTGGCCCAGACCATAATCTTTTTTTAAAAAAAATTGGGCTAATTCGGCCAAGCTCATTATTGTTCATTTTTTTTTGGTAAATGGATGGGCCATTTGTTCTGGCCCAATCCTTTATTATATAATATCTAAACCCAGTGGCCCACATTTTAAAATCGAAATCCATCCCCAAATTGAGGATTCATCTTCACCAATTTCCAATTTTACTCTCGCCCAATCGTCGTCCCTCGCCGCTGCCTGCCACTACCACCAGCGGTCTGGCCATCCCGCCATCAGTCTGCTACCGTCACTTCGTTCGTCCGTCCGAGTCCCATTAGTCGCGAGTTTTGATAAATTTGAAACCGTAAGTTGTTTTCGGGGTACAATTATACTGCTATGAGAGCAAATTGTTGATTTGAGCTATAAACCGTGCCTCAATGTCATTAATCATGAGCCGATAATATGTACATGCCTTGAGATCTTATTCCTATCTAAATGTTTTAAGTTTGTTTTAAATATATGGACTACATTATGTTTGGGTTGGAGGCTAGTTTCCTTGTTATTGATCTAAAAATCTTTTTTATTGTTAACGTTTCTGTTGGGTAGCTAAGCCAGTTCATTATTGATTCAAGATTTTCACTTCTCCATATTTTTCCTTGGTCCTTGTTTTGTTATCTCTTGCAGCATGGTGATGAGGGTTTATTGAATGTGGCTAACGTATCAGAAATGCAAATGCTGCCAGATGTGAGGTGATTTTCATCTTCATTTCAACTACTTTTGTACTGCTTGTTTTGTTTTATGTCAGGATCCTAAACTTCTCGATATTGGGGACGAAAATTGTGAATCTACATAAGACCATTACTTGGTGAGTTAGTTCTTCTGCAAATTGTAAATTGCAATCAGTAAATTGTTATCTTGTGTTGTTGACCTGTTGTGCATTGATTTGGAATAAGAAATTAGTTATATTATTATCATTTGATTCATTTATCATAAATTTGAAATGAGAATCTGAGATTGTATCATATGACTTATGAGATTATGAGAAATTAGTTCACTGATAATCTGATTTATATGTTGGCGTGTTGCACACTTGTATTGTTTAAAATTTTGAAATACGAATTTTAATTTAGGGTTTAGGTTGATTGAGTTGTGATTTGGATTTGTCGACGTTGACCGGTCAACATCCGCCCGATCGCCTTAGCTGGAATAGTTTGTTGGGTCCGTCCCTGCATGAGATGACTGAAAATATGGGAAAACTAGCCCAACAGTTGGGGCTGTCAACTGAATGGCGAATTTCCTCTATTGAATCTTAGTGTTGGTACATTTTAGATAGATAGAACAGTGGATGCTTGTAACAAGATAACAATGGTTGTGTTAATCCTTCCCATTTCTTGTACTTAATCATTTTCTTTGTTTTATAGAAATAAAGTTGAGAACGATTTCCTTAAAATATGTGTTTTACTTTACTATTTCGATAATTCAATTCTATGCGATTTTTACATGGTTAAATTCAGAGAGTTTTCGAGACCTGAAAAAGTAAATTCGTGTACAAGGCTAGTTGGGGATGGATAACCTCAGCGCCATCGCAGGTTTGTTGGAAAGGCCCTGTGACACCTGGGATGGTGGGGGTTCCTACATCATCATAATGATATCATCCTTTTTTCTCTTCGACACTCCCAAACCCCTTATGGATAAGGGATGGAAAGACAAGGCAAAAACACTAATCCAGCGTATACTTTGAGTCGAAAACATTGATGTTGAACTCAATAATATTTTTGTAGCCATGAAACCAAGACCAGTGAAGAATCATCGGCAAAATATCTTTAACAAGCGATGCTAGTGGCCCTACTTTGCAATGCTCATCTTGATCTTTCCCATTAACTTATTGGCATCAACGTGATTATGTTTGTTGGAATCTTGTACATAATATGAGAAGTTTACGTTTGAGGTGAAGAGATGTGCAGTGGCAAATCCAAGATTCGAGGTCAGTTAGGGTGGCTGTTGACTATTGACCATTAACTGTCGACGGTTAACTTCCAGTCGTTTATTAATATTTAATTAAATATTATAAAAATTCTTCGATCTAATGTAAATGCACTAAAACGTAAAAATCATATACACCAAGTTTATCACATGTTGAACTATCGGTCTATCACAATGTTTAAATTTTCGATTTCCACCAACAAATTTATTATTGATCACACAAAATCCCCAATTTATCATTGTCATTTATCACAAATCAAATACACGGTCCATATATATATATATATATATTCTCAAATTTACAAATTTCCAATTTCATAATCACAAATCTCAACATTGAGCAACAAAATCCTCAATATTCTTAAATTCTCGAATTCATAAAATCCCTAATTCTTGAATTCACAAAAATCAAAATCCTCACAATCAATGATACACTACATGCTTACAAACACCTACATAACTCGTAACATAATTTATAAAATATAAATGATAAATGATAAATCAAAAAATAACTAAACTCCAAAAGAACAAAAACCAAAAACATAAAAAATAAAAGAGAGAAGCAGGCTCACAAGTCACAACAGCGAAGGCTAGTTGGCAGTGTCAGAGATCAGAGGCGGTCGACTGCAGGGCAGGGGTTGGGACGATGGGACCGCTCGCTCTGGTGCAACTGTGCTAGACTTCAAGGCGGAAGGAAGGCATTGAGATTCAGCCAGCACTGCCGGTTTGCATTTTCTACTTTGTAATTAAGGCTGTCAATGGATTAGATTTTGATCTGAATCCGACGAAATTAATGGAAGATGAATTTAGGGTATCAATCCGATAACCAAATCAAGATCCGAATCCGATAATCCGTTAACTAAATGGATCAAATATGGATATAGGTCAATCCAATCCGATTTGTTACAAATAATTGAGTCGGTAAAATATTTTTATGGCATATTATTTGTCACTAAAATAAATAAATTTAGAATAAAAAAGTAATCAAATTTAAAACATAAAAAGTTGAAAATTTTATAATTATTGAACCTGTTTAAGAATTGAAAATTTTGAAAAATAAAAATAAAAATTGATTTCAACCAATGTTTTTGAAAACGACTCGGAAAAAGAAGAGGATAAATGGTCAAGTCAAACTGGGGTCGAATCGGTATCGAACCGGTTGTCAAATTAAATACATAACTATACACATAAATGTAACATATTTTATATATATATATATATATATTTTAAGTTTACCAATTTAAAGTAAATAAATATCTATATTTTTCTTAATTAAATTTATTATTGTAATTTACTTTACAACTTCAAAAACTAATAATTAATATGTAATAAATAATTTGATTTGTTAATGGAAATAATGAAATAAAATATTTATATTTAGAATTGAAATTCAACTTTACATTATCCCACATCAAATATTAATAGAAAACTAGAAGATGATCTCTTCTTTAAAAAGGAACATTATGATGGTAAAAGTTACTATTGGACTTGCTAGTAAAAACAAGTGGGCCTCAAGTTAGTTCAAAGTTTTTAAAGAACATAAAATCATTTTCTTTGGAAAAATCGGAATTCAGGTTTTCGATTTACGATTAACCGGCAGGTTTAACAGTTTATTTGACGATTTTCAATTTTTCGTTTAATGTATGATGATTTGATGACAACATTGATTTTTTTTTCCTAATTGTTATTAATTTTGGATCGGATTATCGGATCGGATATCCGATAACATAGCAAATCGGATACGAATGTAACAAACAAATATCGGATTGGATTGGATAATTTTCTTATCGGATCGGATCTAAGCAGATTCGATCCATATCCGATCCATTTACGGTCTTATTTGTAATTAAAATTTGGGGATAAGATTGGGTTTGGACATTTGGTTGGGTCTTGGGCCTATTTTTTTAATAAAGAAGAGGCCCAATAAGCAATAATATATAAAAAAAAAAAAAGTCCATCATCACAATTAAAAACAAAAAAGGCACAATCTTCAACTTCAACCTCGGCGCTTGATTCTTTTCTGTTGCGTGTCTCTTTCCATTTTCAACCGACAACAACAACTTCGGTGGAGCCATCACGCGCAGCCGCGCCACCTCGTCAAGTGCTGGCTCCGCCACTAGAGATGTGTTACCGTTTAGAATGAAACCTTAAGACGATAATGCTACAAACTAATGTTATCTTCCGGCACTCGTCTTTCAACATACAATGATCTTGATTTATAATAATAGCACTCCAAATTACAAGATCTTGTGAATCTACTAATGTTTTGATCTCTTTAAATCAAAAGGAATTGAAATATACAAGAAAATAATATTCGAGACTAAAATTTAAAATTCAAAATAGTACAAGAAGGAAAGGGATATTATTTTACAAGAGAAAATCTAAAATGATTTTGGAATGAATAAAATCCAATGCATAAGGGTCAATTTATAAAAGTTGAAAAGTAGTGTCCACTGGACACAAC
Organism: Fraxinus excelsior; assembly: GCA_019097785.1. Lineage (NCBI taxonomy): Eukaryota > Viridiplantae > Streptophyta > Magnoliopsida > Lamiales > Oleaceae > Fraxinus > Fraxinus excelsior. The sequence continues at coordinate 28,878,326 of CM032629.1, forward strand.
TGTTAAAAGTTGTGTTTTGAATAGACAAAACCTATCTGGATAGATAGCAAATGTTCATATACACATTTTAACAGAAAAATCATCACTTCTAGAAGATGTCACGAAGAAAATTCCAAGAAGAAAATAATATAATATAATATAATTAAGGCCCTTTTTGAGCCGTTTTTTTTCATTCTCATTCTTCTACTCATTTTCAACCACACATTTTTCAATAAAATAATATTTTTCATCACATCAATAATTTTTCCTTCTTTTTCAGCCACATATTCTCCATCATATCAATAGTAAAAATGTATTTTTTTTTTTCAAAAATGTGCACCAAATGGGGGCTAATGGCTCTGTGTGGGCCCCATTGTTGGGAAATAAATTTTATAATAGTAATTTATTTGATAAATTTGTGATTAAAAAATAAGATTTTTTTTTTTTGAATTTACGTGTAACATTATTTTATTGAGAAGATGAATGGTTGAAAATGAATTTGAAAAAAAAAAATGAATTTTTTAGAGAAAAAAACTCAAAGGGGCAAAGCTTTTAAAATAGGATGGTTTTAAAACTATATTGTGTTATGTTATGTTCACATTACTAAGTTCTTGTTTGAGATATATTCTTTAAAAACTCATTTTTCTTCAATTTTATTTTCAATTATACATTCTTCTATGAAAAAAAATAATTCATGTAAGCCCCTGTTGATACACATTAAAATTTTCATTTTCATTCTTTTACTCATTTTCAATCACAAATTCTTCAATAAAATAATATTTTACATCACATTAATAACTTTTCCTTTTTTTTCAATCACACATTCTCTATCAATATACTATTTCAGAATACATTCTTCCAAAATAATGTGGTTTATCTTACTTTTTTAACTACACATTCTCTACAAAACCACTATTATAAAATACATTCTCCTAAAAAATGGGATTGAAACAATTCCTAATTATGATAAATAGGACAAGAAAAACTAGAGATTTCTAGGTTATGTATTTAGGGAAAGAATTAATCATTGTTGAATCAATTTTTACGTGTTCAAATTTAACTTAAACTTTTGAACATTAATGTTGCGAAGATTTGTGAATATTAGTACGAAATAATAATTGCAAACAAATGAACATAAATTTATGAATATTGACACACAATAAGTATGCACACCATCGAATCTTAGAGATGGATCGTGCATCTATTAGATAGATAGTTCAAATTCATAATAAATAATCAAGTATATTAAGGCTTGTCAATTTACAATGTCTTACGTTATAAAACAATCATGAAATAGGGAAAATGTTTAAAAAAACACGTAAAGCCTTTCTTTAGCCCCCATTTCTTAAAATTCCATTTTCTTCGAACTTATTTTCAATCAGGTATTTATAGAATTTGCATGTGTGTGTGTGTGTGATTTATCAAAACCAAAAAAGGGCAAATTAAATTTCATAAGATAATTTTGGTAAATTTCTCTTTACTTAATTTTAGAACGACTGTTTTCGCGCGTTTTGCAACCCGCCAACAATTACGAGAAAGAGGGGTCAGACGATTGTGTAAGGAACAGACCTCTTGAGACAAAGTCCCAAAAAGGGGTGCGTATGCCAGTGAAGGATTACAATTAGGAAGTAGACAAAACGCCTCCAAGGGGCGCAAGCACACGAGTACTGAAAAAAGATTAAATTTAAACTAAGAAATGAAAATTACATGATCTCTTGTAGAGAGTTTTTGATTCGGTCTCTTTTTCTTCTATGACGTTACTTCTTTTATACTTCTTGAGCGTCCCTTGGTTATCGAAACTGCTCAGACTTGCTTCGTGTTCTTCGTAACCGCCCACTCTTTTAGTGGGAAATCACTAATTCGGGGAGTAGTTGCTTAGTAACCGCTGCCACTACCTTTGTTGCTTCCTGGATCGTGGGATCGTGCCGGGTTTACTTGCCAACCGCTTCCAAACTGTATCCTTTAGACTTGTTTGATTTTGGGCGACTTGGGGTCTGGGCGCGACTATGAGGCTGTCGTTCTGGGCGATTGTGCCATATCATATTTGTTCGGCCTCTTTGGTCGTCCTACAACCTTGGTGCGATGGTATTCCTTTGTTCTTAGGCTTCCAATATTCAGGATTTTCCACAGGCCTTCAACTTGTGCGTTTCTTCTTGGGCCTTTTAAATTGCTTCTGTTGGACCTTTACCTTGGATTTATAAATTGGACTTCCTCTCGATTTTGGGCTGCATTTTAGCGTGTCAACAATTACCCCCAATATGGCAGAATTAATACTAATCATTAATTTTGCCATATTCGTTATGTATTCTTTCCGCAATATTTGAACTTCCCAGAATTTCAATCGTCGCTTGCGTTCTAGTGCTTGAAAAGTTGCGACGTTATATTAAACCCTTTTAAACCCCAAAAGTACGCGGCATCCTTTCATTCACCTTTCTGCAGCAATACGTCTTTCTTCGCCATTTCACCGTCTTCCTTGCGGCGACCTTTGATTTAGATCAAACCATCTTCGAAAACAAATCACTTTCTGTGCCATAATGACTACTTCTCAGACTTCTTCGGACAATGTTTTCAGTTTTTGAGGATTTCCAGACCCTTCTTGCAAGACCATATGTGAACCCTTCTTTTCTTTCACAATCCGATGCGGACCGCAATGAGTTGTATTTGGGTCCGTCGTTCAATGATGCTGAATCCGTCGAACAGGCCGCTGTCGGACATTTGTTCCCGTGTTCTGAGGATCTCCCTTTCTCGCAATCTTTGCCATTGAAGCCGATCCATGATAGAGGTATTCGTACTTGGCCTAAAACTGATGCATCTTTCCGTAGATGGCATGCATGTATGGTGGCTCATGGTCCCACCAAACAATTTTTGAACGTGCTAAAATTCTGGACCTATTGGAGATTACCCTTTTCCCCCCAAAATATGACCCTGTGCTTTTTCCAATCGCCCTAAGTTATTGGTCCCCCGAGTTAAATACCTTTGTTTTTCCTCTTGTTCCCATGACCATTACTTTGAGGGACGTTTGGGGCTGGCTGAAAAATCTTCAGCCTTTGGCGAACTATTTTCGGGCATGTATTTCTGTGCTGCCCCTCAAAATTGATAAAAAGCTTTACTGAGTCTACTCGAGCCTGACAGGGCCGTTTACTATGTCATGCTGTATCTGAGCCTAGCCATTCTAAGCGAGTTGCTTTTCTCCAAGTCTTGCTCTGTAAATCCGTCCTTTGTGTTTCTAGCTTGAAACCCTCTAGGAGCTACTTGCCCCTATCTCATGAGTTGGCTAGGGGGTAGACCTTGAATTTTATGTTCATTCCTTCTGGCTGCTCTTTATAGGAGCATGGCCAATGCTCCAATCAATTGAAGAAAATGTATCTTCCCACTGCAGTGGGCCTTTATGGTTTGCTCAATTGTGGTTGAGAGTCTATTTCCCTCGGTTGGGTATTTCACCTTTTCCTCCTCGCGAGGTTTCCTGTTATGGGCTTCTTATTCATCAACTGAGCCCTGTAAATATGTTCATGAGAGATGTTTTCACTTTCTTCCACACTTTGAGTTCAACCCTTTCATTCTTCCTTTTCCTTCCGAGCAAAAAATTCCCTCCCTTTTACTTATCTCTTTTATATTTAGTTAGAAAAATATTACATTTGTTTTTTTTTTCTGCCTGTTGGGTTCAGTTTTTAGTAGGGAGAGAATTGTTTCACGACATTCTGACAGTGACCAATGCTAAAGCGGGGGGTTAGAGATATATGCGCCTCAATTTTGTGCTCGCCAGCTGGGTTTCGGCCAAATGTGGCATGTCCCTCCTTGCTACTCAAATAATATGATGGATCGCTTCTACATTCTTAACAAAACAGAAGCCCAAGCCATCGATGTCCGTAATAAACTTTTGGCAACCGGTTGTACTTTCGCTCCTTTCAACCCTACTGCTGCTACTCATCCCCTTTTTGACCAACTGTGGCCGTCAGTGAAGCAAAGGTTATTCTCAACTGATGCAAATCGCGCCTTCCACCTCCTGGATAAACAGGGTACTTTTCCAATTTCCCACTAGTTACACGCTCCCCAGGTTCGAAGCCTACCGTTTCTAAAAGTGCTCCTAGTCGCAAGCGGCCAGCTGCGACAGTAATATCCCTGCAGGATGATGATGATGATGATGACACCCCCCTTATCATAAGGAGAAAGGTAATTGAACTTCACCTACTGCACGAGTTGTTTTCTTTTCATGCGATAATGATGTGCTTTTCTTTCCAGAAGGATTCTTCTTCCGGGGCTATGGTTTTGGTCGATTCTTCCTCCTCCCCTCTTGTCAAGGCTGCGCCGCCCAAGCATCAATCTCCAGCAACATTGTCTTCAGACGATCCTTTTCCTCAGGGTGTCGACCCCCAAGCGAGGTCCTAGAAGGTAAGGCTTACTTTTGATACCTTTGGCCCTTCTTTATCGTTGCTGTTTCATTGGTTTACTGTGATATGAAATGTGCAGAGATTCTGGTATCTTTTTCTGGTGGGGAAGGTCCTTCTTGCCCGGCCAAGGGGAAATCTCCTCAAGCGATGGAAGAAATAAGGGAGCTTCCTGAATTTCCAACCCACCGGCGGATTGAGGTCTTTTTACTGCGCTCTTATCTCTGACTTTGCTTTGTTGTGTAGAAAAACTTTCAATATTGGCAACTTTCTTTTGCAGGAATCTGATAACATTCTCAACTCCATCCAAGACCTATTCAACTCTTGGGCGCGCATGAAAACATCCTCTGCATCGTCTTCCATTCCTGCACACGAGGACATGACACTTCTCAAACAGGCACTGTTTGGGTATGTTTCCTTCATGGACATGGAGATCGGCCGTGCCAGCGCTACTCAGCAAAAGGCCAAGCTAGACATGTTGAGTGCGAACCTACTGCAAGTACTCTCACTCCCATCGCTCAGCATTTCCACTGACTTCAAGGTGAAGTTGAGCTGAGGGTTCTTTCACGACAGACATCGTTTCTTTGTTGGCTAAGAACGCATAATTGAAGACCAGAAGTGCCCAATACCTCCGCGCTTCTTCTGAGAAAGAGTCCTTGCTTCAGGAAATTGACAGGAACCATGCTGAGTTGACTGAGGTTTCTTCAGAACTTGTAGTGTAAGACTCTTTGATGTTGAGCCTGAATGCTGAAATGAAGGAGCTGCAAGCAAAAATGAACGATTGCATGGCGAGAATAGATGCTAAGAAGCGTACTGCCTCCCAAGGTAATTGGCAAAAACCAAATCTTTTATTGAGAGCCGTCTCAGAATAGGTTGGTGGTTGATGATGACTTGGTGACGGAGTTTGGTATCCTTTCCTCTAGGCAGGGCGAAGAGTGGGATAGACTTAGGCAGCAAATGCGCTTAGTTTGGGGCGAATTGTAGTTGAACATTTACTGTTCTAATTTTTTAACTTTTCGACGACTGACTGCCCTTTACTTTATGTAATCTGATATAATTCACCATTATTAATGAAATAGTTATTTTGAAAGTAGGTTTATCCCTGATCGTACCGATTTTCTTCGTACTCAATTTTTTGTGCCAACATTCATGAATATTCTCTTGGCTTTTGAGTTTTCTTCCCTAAAATGATTTGGGCTTATTGGTTTTCACTCACTGGTCATAAATGTGACCTTCCAGATTCCGGCTTTTGATCTTCCACCCCTATAAAATATGCTGTTTATACTCTCTTTTCATTCCTCATGCCTTCTCAAATTCTGTTCCTTACCATCAGAGCTTCCTGTCATTGCATGGCACTCCGGTCGTTGCCAAACAATTTCCTCTTCATAAGGGATGGGTTTCTCGACTCATCTCTTTTGTTTTGAAATTACTTTTTGTATGGGAGGTATAGGAAATGTCAAAACCAGGCAAAGACTTTTTGCCCTCGGTTTTGGCTGTGTTGAGAGTGCTTCTCTTCACCTACTATTGCAGCAATGCATTTAGGAAGGTTGTAGGGAACATTTCACTCTCTCATTTGGCCATGGATTGAAGGGTTGCTTCTCCTTGTCTACCGCTGCAGCAATGCGTTTGGGAATGTTGCAGGGGCAGTTCACCCTCTTACGGCCTAGACTGAAAGGCTGGCCGTACTGGTTTCAATCTTTCTGTCCCTTTCAGTCAGAAGATGATTTGTAGCGTGTATCGCCTTGTATTTTGCCTATGTCTTTTAATTTTTTTTGTAAAGGAATTGGTTTGTAAGGAGCCACTGGAATAATAAAGGAAGCTTGTTTTGGAATATGCCTTGTCTCTCTGATTTTCTTAGAAAGTGATCGTCCAATTTTACTTACCGCCATCGTTCGGCATGAATACATCACAATTGTAATCATACCATTTACGCATATATCTATATTTTGCTTATCGGAACGTGATCGTCCAGTTTGTTAACTGCCGTCGCTTGGCGTGGTTAGATTATGATTGCGATTTTATCACTCAAGTGTTTATCTGTTCACTTTCCCAAAGGAAGGATTGGAAAAATATTCTCTTCAGTTACTTACATTAATAAACTCTTATAGGCCTAGTACCATCTAAATATTCCAAGTGGTAAGCTCCATTCGGCAACACGCTCTTCACTCTATAAGGCCCTTCCCAAATTGGCGACCATTTGCCATACTTTGAGTCCTTACTATCTAAAGGAAGTATGGTCCTCCAAACCAATTCGTCCGCCTTAAAGAATTTGGCTATAACTTTCTTATTGTAAAATCTAGCCATTCTTTGTTTCTGAACTTGCAACCTGTCTAACACGTCTAACTTCAATTCGTCCAATTTAACAAGTTTTGAAACCAAAGATTCTTGATCATTCTAGTCAATTCGTACTGCTGACGCACCCTTATGGATTGCTCGTTGATTTCTACGGGCATTACAGCTTCCTGCCCGTAAGTGAGTTGGAAAGGTGTGACATTAGTGCTCGAGCGGGGCGACGTTATGTAAGCCCATAAAGCTTTGTTCAAGCATTCGTGCCAGTTTCTGGCATTTTCATCTATCATCTTCCTTATGATAGATTTCAGAATCTTGTTGGATGACTCTGCTTGACCGTTTGACTGAGCGTAATACGGTGTGGAATTTACCAATTTAATTCCAAACTCGCTCAAAAATTCCTTCACCTGATCTCCATTTAGGGAAGTCCCATGATCTGCCATTAAAGTTTGTGGGATCCCAAATTTGTAAATGATATGGCCTCGGACAAACTCTATGATATTTTTCTGGGTGATTTCCTTTAGAGGGACTGCCTCAACCCACTTGGTGAAAAAGTCCGTGGCGACTATAATAAATGTGTGTTGTTTGGATGATGGAGGGTAAATCTTCCCTATCAAATCTATCGCCCAACCTTTGAACGGCCAAGGTTTGATAATGGGTGCCATGTTGCTTGCTGGTGCCCTCTGTATTGGACCGTGTTTTTGGCACGCTAAACAACTTTTTGCATATTAAACACATGATTCACCCATCTTTGGCCAAAAATATCCACTTCTAATGATTAGCCATCTCATCTTTTGGCCAGCCTGATGGGCTCCACATATCCCTTCATGCATCTCGGCCATAATTGTCTTAGCCTCTTGCAAGTTCACACATTTTAATAACACACCATCAGAACGTTTTTTGAATAATTCTTCGTCTATTAATGCGTAGTTCAATAAACGCAACTTCGTTCGTCTATCAATTCGCCCATCAAGCTCTTTGAAGGCCTCCTTAATTTCATCTATCCAATCCAACGCGATCCCACTTTCTATGCATTGAATTTTCTTTTTTCTTGCCCTCCGTTGAACAACGGGCAACATAGTTCCGTATTTGTAGATAGATTCCCAACTTATCGCCTTTGAATAGCCAGAAGCCAACTGGGCCAACTCGTTGGCTATGTCATTGTATATTCTATTGACACATTGAAGCTCTACTTGGTCAAATTCTTCCAACAACTCTTGAGCGATTTCGTATAAACTTATGATAGAATCACTTTGGCATTTGAAATCGCCGGTTAATTGATGAATCACCAATTGAGAATCGCCCCTAACGATTAAGTTCTTTACTTTCATTTCTACCATCAATTCCAAGCCTACAATTAAGGCTTCGTACTCGGCTTGATTATTAGTATAGATTCTGTCCAAGGTGAATGCGAACTTATAGCAAACCCCTAAAGGATTTATCAAAGCCACTCCTACCCCAACTCCTTTAGAAGTTTTCGATCCATCAAAATATAAAACCCATGGTTTTAATTCAAATGAATCAACCTCGAGTTCTAGTTCATTAGGCACGTCCAAGCATGGGTGATTGGCCAGAAAATTAACTAAGGCCTGATTTTTAACTGCCTTTTGGGGCACATATTTTATTTCGAATTCCGACAGTGCTAAAGTCCAGAGACCCACTCGTTGGTGTAAAATAGGGCGAGAAAACATGTATTTAATTAGATTAACTTTGGAAATTAAATAGACTGTTACATGCCGTAAATAGGCCCTTAATTTTGTACATGTGAAGTATAATGCGAGACACAGCTTCTCGATGGCAGAATAATTACATTCACATTTGGTTAACCGTCTACTTAAATAATAAATCGCCCTTTCTTCGCCAACTTGGTCTTCTTGTGCGACCATTCCCGCTATCGATTCTTGTTCAGCCGACACGTACAATTTCATCGGCCGCCCTTGGATTGGTGACACCAACACCGGTGGGCTCGTTAAGTATGTCTTCAGGCTTTCGAAAGCCTTTTGATGTTCTTCTTTCCAGACGAATTCGTCTTGATTTTTCAGCTTTAGGAGAGGTGAGAACGCTTTCGTTCGCCCTGCACAATTTGATATAAAGCGTCTTAGAAAATTGATTTGGCCTAAAAACCTTTGCAGTTCTTTTTTATTGTTAGGAGCCCTAGCTTCTGAAATAGCCTTCGCTTTATTCTTATCAAGTTCAATCCCTCTTTTATGTACCAGGAATCCAAGGAAATTTCCTGCACTCACGCCAAACGCACACTTCAAAGGGTTCAATCTTAGTTTATGCTGCCTCATTCGTTCGAATGAACATCGCAGTTGTTCAAAATGGTCTTCTTCTTTAACAGATTTGACCACTACATCATCTACATAAACTTCCACAAATTTGCCTATCATATCATGGAAAATGAGATTCATTGCTCTTTGATAAGTTGCCCCCGCATTTTTCAATCCGAACGGCATTACTACCTACTCAAAGCACCCTAAAGACCCAGGGCATCTAAAGGCAATTTTGTGTATATCTTCGTCGGCTATGTAGATTTGATTATATCCCATATATCCATCCATAAAAGAATACATCACATGTCCTGCAGTTGAGTCTACTAGAGAGTCTACCGTAGGCATTGGATATTCGTCTTTGGGAGTAGCCAAGTTCAAATTCCTGAAATCTATGCATACCCTCAACTTGCCATTCCTTTTTAATACTGGCACTATATTGGATAACCACTCCACATATCGGTCGTTCTAATAAAACCCGCTTTTAACAATCGCTCTATTTCTTTTTTGATCTCTGGCAATACATTGGGGGCGAAACGTCTAGGAGGTTGCTTATGAGGCTTAAAATTTGGTTTAGTCGGCAACCTATGTTCTACCAAGTTTTTATCCAAACCAGGCATGTGCTCATATTCCCAAGCAAAACAATCTTTATATTCTTTCAATAAAGCGATTAATCGGTTACTAACCTCATGAGGCAGCATTTGGCTGACGAACATTGGGCGATCCTCTCCTTCCTCACCAATGTTAACCTTGACCAAGGGGTCTTGAGCTTGCGCGTATCCTGACTTAGGGATCTTCGTCGCTTCATCATCTACGTTGCTCGGAGAATTTTGCTCTTCCAGGCAATCCACTTTATGAACTTCCCAATCCAAGCTCTGCTCCATTTCGGACACTATCAACTTGTCCTTCAGCATCTTTAACGCCGCTTCTTCTTTCTTCATCCGTCCACACTCTTTATTGAAAGCCATTAGCTTGGCTCTGAAGGCCTGAACTTCGGCCTTTTGTTTTTGTTGACGAACACTCATTTAAGGTTGTTTGGCTTCTTTTTTGCCAATTACTGGCTCTTCCAAGGCCACTATGTTTGGCCTCATTTGATTGAGCATTTCAGTGAGTGAATCCATTGAGAAAGGCTCTTCGCTTTGGGCAGTAATTTGAGTTTCTTCCCCATCTTGAACAACTCTGACAGGCCCATAATTCCCTTCATACATGAATCTCTCCACTGAATTCGCTTCCGCGACAAAGGGCATATGGTCTGCCTGTACCACCTCTGCTTCCCCTTTGTCGTTCCAGAAGACTAAGCATTGATGGAGTGATGAGGGAATACATCGACTGCCATGGATCCAGTCTCTTCCTAGTAGCACGTTGTAGCTAGTAGGACCATCTATCACAAAGAAAAAAGTAGTCCTGGTGGTTGTCCCTACAGTTATGTCCAGTGGCATAACTCCTTTTGCTGATGTTGCCCCACCATTGAAACTTGTAAGAATGACTTCCGTTGGGATCATATCGCTTTCTGTCTTAGCAAATTTCCTCATCATCCTAGCTGGAATGGTGTTTATGGCCGCCCCGTTATCGATGAGTACTTTTACTATTGGTACACCATTAACCAAGGCTTTGACGTATAGTGGCCTTAAGTGTTTGGTTAACCTCATCGCTGGTTTGTTGAAGATTACTTTTTCAGCAGCGTCTATTTCCACTTCCTGCCTATTTTCTGGCGGGCCATCTCTTGGTGATAGATCAACGTGCAGCACATCGGACTGAGCTCTATTTCCTTGGGTCCCTTCCTTCTCTTTTCCCAATATTTCTTCCTCAGTTACCCAATTTGTAGAAGGAGGCATTATTCTAGGGGGCGATCCGTATTTTTCAGAGCGAGGTACCCTCTTTTTCCTTTTTGGCGTCCCATACAGCACATAGAAATCAAACGATCGACCAGATGGTTCCCCCAATAAATCCACTTCGCGGACTCCTTCCTGGTGTAATTGTTTCAACAGGGTATTGCGCGATACTCCCCTTTTCCGTCTTTCTGCTTCTAAATCAATCTCTTCTTCAATATCTGTCATATCATCGTTCTCGCCATCGTTACACATTTCTCTGGAAGTTTGGCCCTCATCGCAGACTAGCACGCAGGCGTCTTCCTCATTATCCTCTTTTCCTTTGCTTTTGAACTCATCGGCCAACAAGTAGTTGTTAGCCAGGACAGGAGGTAATGTGCCAAACTGGATAGTTAGAGGTAAGTCGGGATCATCTTCGTCTTTCCTGTCTCCCTCAAACTTCGACCTACCAGATGAGCTTCCCGGCAAATCTCCCATTGACTCACCAGTGCCTGTTTCTTCGCTATCTTCAAAAACATTTTCATTGGCTATTCTGAGCGTTTTGGGCGCTCTAGGGCGCGATTCCTCTTGCTGTTGCCTCATCATCCGCCCGTAATTACGTTGGTAACGCCTTTGTTGGGTTCTGGTCATTTCATTGAACGGCATTACCCTTCCTGCGTTGTTCTGGAACGAATGCCATACATTGGGCTGGCGAGGCTGCGGCCTAAAGGTTCTTCTTTGACCGGCCGGCCTAAACCCCCTTTCTCTATGCAATCCTCCGTTTAACGGCATCCTTCGCTCCCTGACGGGCTGAGCGACTGATACAAAATCAGGCCGATGATGGGATGGTCGTGTCATTGATGACCCTGCATTCGCCTTTAACTCGTGCTTACATCTGTCGCACAGAATGTCTTCGCCCTGTTTGGGCTCTTTCTTTTTGATGCGTTCAAACCCGCTGGGAAGCGGCTTGGGTTCTTCCTCTTCGTCATCAATCACCAGTTTAAACCTTGGCAGTTTATTTTTCAAGCCAGTCGTTATCATATTCATTGCTAGTGGCCGTGGGAATGGGTCTTCGTCCACCGCCATCTTCTTCTTTTCCTCGAACGTAATTCGTCCTGATTCGATGGCATCCTGCAACACATGGCGAAAAACCATACAATAATTAGTCGCATGTGAATGGGCATTATGCCATTTACAGTACTTTTTACCCTTAATTTGTTCAGAGTCGGGCAATTTGTGTTTGTCGCTCAACCTTATCTGCTTATCCTTATATAATTTATCGAATATAAGATCAGCTTTGGTTATGTCGAACGAGAACGCTCGCGTTTTTCTGTTTTCACCTTTTGCAGGTTCATCTTTGCCTGCTATTTTTGGCTTAACTAACATAGGACAAGTATATGCTTCTCCTTTTACTAGTTCAGCCAAGCATATTTCGGTCTGGTCATAATAACCATCATCAATAGTATGAATATTGAAATTCGGGTCTTTATAATAAGTCCCTTTACTGGAATTTTTCATTTGTTCTTCCTCTCTTACCAGTCGCTCATATCTAACGACATTCGCGCTAAGTTGGAATAAGTCTGGAAATTCTCTATCTTGGAATTTCTTCTTAAGATCAAAGCTTAAACAACTTTGTGCGATTTTGACAAATTCCTTTTCAGGTAATGGCACGAAGCATTTACTTCTGGCCGTTTTGAACCTTTGTAGGAAATTCTCGCCAAATCGGCCAGTGTAACTTCGGACTCAGTTTTATAAAATTGAGCATGGAATAATTGCTCCATTTATTGCCAAGTTTGAACGGAGTTTGCTGGCAAATTAATGAACCAAGAAAAAGCCACTCCTGTTAAGGAACTCGGGAACAACCTCAACTTATGGTAGTCATTCACCTCACCACTTTGCAACGTGAATCTCCCTACATGTTCTAGTGTAGATACTTCTCCTAGGCCAGTGAATAGTGAGAATTCCGGTACTTTGTACCCTCTAGGCCATGGATATGCCTGATCTATCCAATCAGGGTATGGCTTGGTGTAAATTGGCCTAATCACCGGACGTACCCCAACGGCTATTTGATCTTGTACTATTTCCATAATTTGGTTTCTTAGCACGGCGTTAGGGTCGTATGGGTTCCCTATTGGCTGATTTACTGGCTGATTCGTGGGAGGTCTAGTGGTCTGCCCTTGATTGGCCATAAAAGTGCCATTATTCAGGTTGTTATAACCGGTAAACTGAGTGTTTAAACCGTCATTCGTACGCAACCCATTCTGTCCAATATTTGGGACATTATCTCTCATGGTGGCACCACCCCCCAGGTTAGACATAGTGTTTCCATTATTCACGTTTATGGTTCCACTTCCCCCTTGGTTTGAAGTAGAAGGGCCAAAAGGTGGCTCCAAATTTGGGCCAGGATTTACACCAGGAGAATTGTATGGCGAGGTATGCCCCACAATAGTCCTAGATTGGAAGTGATTATCTATAGGCATAGTAGGTTGACATATTTGGCCTACCAACTTATTCATGATTTCATTCAACGTATTTAGTTGTTTAGCCATATTATCAAAATGCCTATTCTCGTTTTGGGTAAATTTCTCCATATTATGAATGCTACGTAGATTTACCTGTTCAACGACATCCTGCGTGAGTTCTCCCAGCAATGCACGCATTGTGCGAGGGCTCAATTCTGTCATTGGCTCGTAGCGGCTGTGACTGATTGGACTTTGTCCATCTGTCTGTGGAGAGTGTTGTTGTTCCTCGTATCGCTCAACCACAGACTGGACTACTCCTTGACTTGCTGGTTCTTTATCGGAATTTTTATGAGGCATGATATCTTTTCTCTTTTTGTATCTTCACTTACCAAACACCAACTGTCCCACTGGGCGTGCCAAATTGTTTTCGCGCGTTTTGCAACCCGCCAACAATTACGAAAGAGAGAGGGGTCAGACGATTGTGTAAGGAACAGACCTCTTGAGACAAAGTCCCAAAAAGGGGTGCGTATGCCAGTGAAGGATTACAATTAGGAAGTAGACAAAATGCCTCCAAGGGGCGCAAGCACACGAGTACTGAAAAAGGATTAAATTTAAACTAAGAAATGAAAATTACATGATCTCTTGTAGAGAGTTTTTGATTCGGTCTCTTTTTCTTCTATGACGTTACTTCTTTTATACTTCTTGAGCGTCCCTTGGTTATCGAAACTGTTCAGACTTGCTTCGTGTCCTTCATAACCGCCCACTCTTTTAGTGGGGAATCACTAATTCGGGGAGTAGTTGCTTAGTAACCGCTGCCACTACCTTTGTTGCTTCCTGGATCGTGGGATCGTGCCGGGTTTACTTGCCAACCGCTTCCAAACTGTATCCTTTAGACTTGTTTGATTTTGGGCGACTTAGGGTTCTGGGCGACAATGAGGCTGTCGTTCTGGGCGATTGTGCCGTACCATCTTTGTTCGGCCTCTGGTCGTCCTACAACCTTGGGGCGATGGTATTCCTTTGTTCTTGGGCTTCCAATATTCAGGATTTTCCACAGGCCTTCAACTTGGGCGTTTCTTCTTGGGCCTTTTAATTGGCTTCTGTTGGGCCTTTCCCTTGGATTTATCAATTTGACCTCCTTTCGATTTTGGGCTGCATTTTAGTGTGTCAACAACGACACTCACTATAATAACGAGTTTTACACGTGTACGATTGAACATAACCAACCCAAACAACATTTTCTTAAATCGAAAGTGTACAAATTTCATTTGAAAAAAAAAAAAATCATAAAGCTCTTTTTATGCCTATTCCAAAAAAAGGATAGCTCTTAAATATAAATTATTTACAAAATTTCCTTCTTTATTTATGTTGTTGTCGCACAATCAATAGAACTGGTAATGGCAATTAATTTGGTTTCCAACTTGTTTATGGTCCTCCATTCTTTATTGTCAGCAACCACCTCTCATATTCGACTACCATTTTCTTCTTATTTGCAACTCAATCCATTATCTTTCTTTCTCTTTACTAATATTAAATTTTTTTGTCAATTTGAAATTTTGCATTAAGCTAAAGACAACATTTGACTTCAAATATTAGTAGATTGAAAACTAAGGAAATATATAAAAGAATTAATAAATATTTCATTAATAATGCGAACAATATCTATTACACATATTTATACTATCGAATGAGAAGTACACCTGCAGTGATGTCTTAAGAGTCAGGTCAATAAGATTTTTGATGGATTTTCGACTTTGAATCTAAGATTTTTTGGTGACACAATTTATTGAACTTTATCGTATATGGAAATCGCTATACTTAAAAAACTACTTTTAAGGATGAGTATTTGTGTTTCTTCGACCTTGGAATCAAAACATCTAAGTAAATTTTTGCTTTTCTTTGAACTTAAATGTACTTATCGAAGTACCAACAGTGTATTTTAATACAACATTAAGAAATTTTGTCATGTTTTTCGAGCAATTATAAATACAATGATATTATTTTCATTTCTTTGATTTGTAAGGATTGGCCCACAAATCTTAAAAAGTAATTAAAAAAAAAAGGAAGAATAATTAAAATGTTATGAACCACTAAAGTCCTTTGCCGTGCCAATAAAGCAAAACTATGTCAGCATGAATTGCAATTTGCCAACTCGGAGTTTGGTTAGGGATTACATTAATAACAAGAAATAAGTAAATTTAAAGGTGGAAATAGATGTACTTGTACAAGACTTATTTAAGAAATAAGTTGATAGTATAAATTGTTAATTATGGTTCATAATAAGAGGAAATAGATTAACTTGTCTAAGTTGACATGACAAATATTGTAAGCAATCGATATGGAAAATTCAAATAATTTTGGAGATTAAAAGGTTAGTCAGCTCAATCGCCAAATTACTTAGAATTAACTAACTAAAAGTCATTGAAAATGTTTCGATCAGTCGAGATGGAAACTATTTATTTGAGCTGAAGAAATAACGATTTAAAATAATTAAAACTTTAAGATCATATGATCTCAGGGAATAGTGAAGTTCCATACGATCTTTGATGGTTCGAGTATTAATGAGTAGATTTATTTCGGAGAAGGCCATTTATTTGATTTTATGCCCTCTTTCTTTGAACGTGATCAAAAATCATTACTCTTTGATATGAGAAAATGAATTTTCTACACCATGTTGAAGACTAGGAAGATGCATATAGGCATTCTAGCCCTTTTTAATGGAGGGACGTCCTATTTGTTTACATCTATTAAGTTTGTGCTTCGATATTGACTTGTAGAATTAAAAATATTGAAATAAAAAATGTCTTTTAAGTTTCAACACCAAATGGTAATAAATATTATTTTATTAACTCCTATATAATAAAATTTAAAATTTGTATCAATAAAAAATATAATAGAAATACTAATGAGTATGATAATAAATTCTTATAGATGGTTGTTGAAATAACGAGGTTACACCCGAACTACACCTAGAGGGGGTGAATATGTGATAATGTGGAATTAAAACTTATAAAATTAACTAGCAAAAAGTCATTGTTAATTATCTATAGATGGTTAATTAATGAGTTCAATTATCCTAAGTGGATTATCGTAGTTATATTGCAAACAATAAATAACAAGCAGATTGATCACGGAGAAACCCCAATTGGGTAAAAACTCTGGGCACTTTGCTGTCAAAAACCCACTATAAACGAATTATGAACTTACAGTCTGCCAGACATGACTGTCACTAGTATTTTCTGACCTCCGACTGCAATTTTCACAACTCTCCTAGATTTCGTGCTTCTGCACCCAACTCCCAGCTGCAGTTTCCAAAGCCCTCCTAGATTGCGCTCTCCTGCAGCAACTCTTGGTTTTATGAATTCGTCTATCTCCTGTAGATCAACGAAGAACTCCGCGTTTTTCAACAACTGAAACTCCAATCACCTTTCCTTGATCTTCAGAACTCTAACAGATGTGTAAGAAGCAGTGGTTTGATATTTGGATTATGGATTTAATGTTAGACAAATCAAATATGAAGGTTGAAAGCTAATTTTATAAAGAGGATATGAAGGGTATGTTTTTGCAATGATCAACCTTCAAATATACGTTCAGAGACGTTTGGTATTTATAGTTTAGGTTTTAGGGTTGAATGGGCGGGACAAAAAGACTTAAAAATGCGAATTAAGTTTTTTCAGATGACATTGTCGCTCGAGCGAAGGTTGGGCGACAGTCGAGCAATGGGTTGTCGCTCAAGTGAAGGCAAAGCACGGGCAAACGACAATGTTACTGTTCCTGACGCTCGAGCTAACTCATGACGAAGGTCTAGCGAAATTGCAGCGCTGTTTTTCATTCTCGAACCCTAAACCTAATATAACTCAATTTCCACTATTTGCAACCTACTCATTGACTTTTACAACATATTAATTTAAGTTTCTTTTGTTCACAAACTTGCCAATTACATCAAAAATCTAATAGTTGTAACATAATACTTGGCCCAAATCTCGTGCCGAGCCAGCTCGAGCTTTTAACCAACGGGCTCATATGTCATCCCTAATCATGATTTTCATTCAAAAATATTATTAACATTTTTTAAAATGAGGGTTAAATATTTACTCACAATTTTACATTATTATTTGTTTTTCTTAAAAATATAACGGACAAATGGGTCTTTTTAATTTATGTTAAAAGAAAATTTTGAAAAGAAATCATAACAATAAATAATTTATGTTACTATGAGAATAAGAATACAATAAAAAAAAAGTTTAAAACATAAATTTGATAATACGTAAAAGTTACGAACCTTTTACCATTAAAATATAGTGTAATTATTGAAAATTATAATAGCTAAAGTTGTATCTGTGTGGTTGCTAGTTACAATAGATACAGCTGTATCTATATATATTCGTCATTCATATCTCTGTTTATCCATCACACACCAAGCGCTTGAGGGGAACAAAGACACCCTGACGATATAACCAATCGTTGGGGACTGTCCAAAAGTGCGGAAAACGAAATAAAATAATTCTCTGATTCGAACTCGGAGTTGACTTGCTTCTCAACTCACCCCAGATCTGCTTTGATCCGAGAGGTGCATCTTTAATTTTTACCTGGGATCTTTTGTTTCTATTAATTATCAATTGGGTTTTGGTCAAATTTTCGTTTAGTTTGAATCTCAATTATTATTTTGGAAACCAGCCCATTTTACGTTTTTTTTAAAAGAAATCTTTCAATGCTGAGGTAATCTCCTCATTTTTTGCTGTTTTTGAAGCATATTTATGGTTTCTGGAGGAATAACGAAAGGCTTCTGGATTAATTGTTGAATAAAATGTCTTAGCTGCATTCAATATGTCGTGTTTATTTGGATATGGTGTTTATGGCATTTTTCACATCTTGCAGTCAATTTGAATTTATATTTTCCGAATCACAAGCTCATAATTTACTTCCCTCACCCCGAAAAGTATGAATTCATACTATTGATAATTTATTACGATAAAAATCATTTACCTTCATGGTTTCGATGAGTTTTGCTTTGTATTTTGCCACTACAATTTGTAAAACTAAACACGGTGCATCGTGTTTGATGATTGTGTAGAGTAGAGAGTCGACTTAAATTTTGTCCAAATCTGCTTTTTGGTACACCTTTTTTTTTTTTTTTTGGCGGTGAGAAATGAGGATATTATTGGTTTTGGTGCTTGAAATTTTGGAGGTCAACGATTTTGGAAAGAACTTATAGGAATTCTTTTGCCAAGGCTCCGTCCCGTTCAATGAAACAAAACCATTTTATTTTTTTTGCACTGTAGTTTGTTGTATTATATGACTTACTCAGACTCTCTTCTGTAGCATGTAATGTATTGTGGTGCACTCTTTGTAGTCTAAAGCAGGAAATTCACTATTAAGTTCAGCGGATTTATCACCCTCATTCAAAGATCCAGCCTGTTGTATAGCTGGAAGTTTGTTTCCATCCCATATAAGCACTTTATGTCGTCTTATGATGCGTATGCAAGAATTGGCCGTTTCCCCGCTACTTTAAAATTTCTTTACTCTTCCTTACACCTGCACATTCACGTGAGATTCATCTTAAACGGACATAAGGACCGACAACTTTCAAGAAAATGAGACATCTATCATCATATCCCATTACAGATGTCAACATTGAGTTCCATGGAGCTGCATGATTCTTCCTTTTCCTGTGCATAAATATAGAGAGACCAGACTTCATTTTTTAATGTGTTTTAGTTTATTTTATCTTTCATCTTAACGCTCAATTGAAATTCAGGCTGTTTTGTTAATACAATAAAGGAGATCATCTCAGTCTCAGGATGAAGGCACTAATTCTAGTTGGAGGGTTTGGTACTCGATTGAGGCCATTGACACTCAGTGTCCCGAAGCCTCTTGTTGACTTTGCTAACAAGCCCATGATCTTGCATCAGGTATTATATTTTGGATCCATTTGTTTGGTTCAGCTTTGTATATTTTGAATTATATCTACTCTTTTTTATAGTCATCTCTTCAATTTCCGATGGACCTTGCTATAGCATATATATTCGAATATACGCATTCCAGGTTTACTAATCCTGATTGTAAACAAATCTCAGCAGGGTTTGCCATTTTAAACTTGTCGTATATTATATACTATACCAACTTATGTCTCCAGTTTAAAATTATAGTTTAATTTCTGGTTGAGAAGCTGTGTTAAAAAACATGGATATTACCATAAACCATTGTTCTGTGTTAATGATTTGGTATCTGAGTTGTGGTACATTCTGTTCTCATGCATGTGCACTTTGTGCCGACTCCCCTCCAGCACCCACACACCTAACTCTCTGTATGCCATTTTTCATTGAATCAGATAGAGGCTCTCAAGGCTATTGGAGTGAATGAAGTAGTCCTAGCTATCAATTATCAGCCAGAGGTAAACTGCTATACTTACTCTTTCTCTTCTTGCTCGTTCATAATTCTAATTGGAGATTAGGTGAAAAATAGGAGTCACTAACGGAAAGTTGGTCTTCGTTTGCAGGTAATGCTGAACTTCTTGAAAGACTTTGAGGAGAAAATTGGGATCAAGATTACATGCTCACAAGAGACTGAGCCACTCGGAACTGCAGGTCCCCTCGCTTTGGCTAGGGATAAACTGAGAGATATTTCTGGTGAGCCCTTTTTCGTTCTCAACAGCGATGTTATCAGTGAATACCCACTCAAACAGATGATTGAATTCCATAAATCCCATGGAGGTGAGGCTTCCATAATGGTGACCAAGGTAAGGTCCTGTTGAATATTAGTCCCCAAGTTAAATTTTCTGGAGGTTTATTTTGGAAGTCAGATTTAATTGAAGTTAAAACTTTTAATGATATAGGTGGACGAGCCTTCAAAATATGGCGTCGTTGTTATGGAAGAATCAACTGGACAAGTGGAGAGGTTTGTTGAGAAGCCAAAATTATTTGTCGGTAACAAGATCAATGCTGGCATTTACTTGCTGAATCCTTCAGTTCTTGATCGCATTGAATTACGCCCCACATCCATAGAGAAAGAGGTTTTCCCGAATATTGCAAGAGATAAGAAGCTCTATGCAATGGTCCTGCCCGGGTTTTGGATGGACATTGGACAACCAAGGGATTACATCACTGGACTGAGACTTTACTTGGACTCCTTGAAGAAGAGATCTTCTCCTAAGTTGGCCTCTGGACCTCATATTATTGGAAATGTTCTGGTGGATGAGAGTGCCAAAATTGGGGAGGGATGCTTGATTGGACCAGACGTTGCAATCGGGCCAGGTTGTGTCATTGAATCAGGTGTTAGACTCTCTCGATGCACAGTAATGCGTGGTGTCCGCATCAAGAAACACGCTTGCATTTCGAGTAGCATCATCGGCTGGCACTCGACTGTTGGGCAGTGGGCTCGTGTGGAGAACATGACTATCCTTGGTGAAGATGTTCATGTTGGCGATGAAATTTACAGCAATGGAGGTGTGGTTTTGCCTCACAAAGAGATCAAATCTAGCATTTTGAAGCCAGAGATTGTAATGTGAAAAGTTTGTTGCTGTGTAAGTTGAAAAATATTTGGTATTCAGGATGGGCTTGTTCTTTTTTTCCAATTTTCCTCAGCAATTGTATGGTAAGTTATCAGGAACTCTTCAGTGATTAAGAGTGTTATGTTTATAAATAGTCACTGGTGTGGATTATGTAACCTTTTGTAGATATCAAAATAAATCAGGAGGAATTTGCAGATTAATATTCGTTTTAAAGTAAAATTATCAGATTTATTTCCTCATTTGATAGGCATGGCATATTATCTTATTATAGAAGAAAAAGAATCCAGAAAGCTTTGTTTATGGGATTTTTTTATTTTTTCCATAGAATGAACATTTTGAAAATGAAGATCAACTCCTGTTTATGATGAATGACTGACGATGTTAAGCCTATATTTGGCTCATGTTTGTAAACTATTTATAAACACTCGAGTTACTTTTTGTTCACACATTTCGAAAGAACTACAAATACATAAATCACTTGTATGACGAATTATTTCGAGACGAAGATAAAAATGCTATGAAAGGTACCTCAAGAGTTCATTGAATAAGAAATCATCCTCAGTGACCAGATTATAAGTCCTTTTCTGTCGCTCGTTCAATTCATTTCTAGACCAACCAAAAGATTCATGATAATTTAACAACTTTGTACCATATTAGTTCTGGTCGACCCTAAGAATATATTATTTGTAGGGGGCTTTGGGTTAGATAAGGATGAGTAACAGCTCAACTCCTACCTTTAAAAGCCATATCTAAGGGCCCATATTGATTTCATTGCTTCACTTTTATTAGTGGAAAATCCTGCAAAGAACAGCAGACGATGTTGGGTTTCTTCAACTTTTCCGTATAGAGACAAGTTTTGCCTAATCATTTCTTTGTATATTAATCAAGAAAACACTCAAAAGAGGGATAATGCTATTTATAGTCAGCGATTGCATTAGTCATCCTACGTGTCAACTTGTTAGATGAGACAACAAAATTATAAGAAATCGATGTTTCAAATAACAAGTTGCCACATAAGGTAAGTCGATCACTATGAACAGTATTATTAAAAAAAAAAAAAAAAAACCTCAAATTATGTCATAAAATACTTTGTCAAGCATAGTGCAATTAAGATTCCTTTTATGGAACAAGATTATTCAATTTGTGGGGGCTTTATGGAAGTTAGCAAGTCACCTCATAATTCAAGTGTAAAAAAGTCAAATTTGAATTTCATGTTACTAAAAAAAAAAATATTTTGACTAATTTCACTTTCAATTATTTAGCAAATATTATCATACCTAACACGCAATAGCACTACAATTTCCCATTCTAAGCGTATGTAAAACGACTTCTTTTTATCTATCGATAATGAGTTTCAATGTATTAAATATTTTTGCATTACAAAAGTTTAACTTTTGTCCGATATCTCAATTGTTATTTTAGTTTATATACGTGACACAAGGGTTGTTACAATGGTCTGTAACTCTTTGATAGACATATGGTATAATAGAAACAAATTTTAACTTATTTTTCTTCATGGCTACAATAAGAATTAAAGAAGTTACTTTTGAACTTAGCAAATCGTGCTTTTGATATTATAAGGTATTGTTCATTCTACCCTATCAAACGTCCTATCAAAGCTCGAATAGTATTGAGTTCCGAGGCAACAAAGTGAATAGAGATAGTTATATGCTTTCTTGTTGAATTGAGTGAAATCTTATATAAAATCGAGATATTAGATATGCATCCGTATTATTCGAGATTGAATTTCAAAAAGATCTTTTTTCCTTATAAGAAAATGCAAAGAAATCAACGCTGACAGAAGCAAAAATCAGAATACCTATTGTTCAAATTAAGATACAATGTCACCTCCCAAAAAATTAAGACACAACATCAAATTGAGATATATCATCATGTGAAGTGACTGGACAACTATACTAGGAATGAAGAATTTCAGGTCTAAGTCTGCTAAAATATGAATTATATTAACAATATAAAAGCCAAAGAATAAAGATTTAAGATTTTGTTCGAGTTTTAATTGTGTCATTGACTCTATAATTTGAATTAAAAGCACGCACCCATACATCAGCACGTGTAGACTGCCTTGAGAAGAAAACCCTAAAGCTGTTTAATTTAATTAAGGAATTTAATTTATTATATTGATAGATAAAAGTTAATATACTGTCAAAATTCATATTGTAGTAGTAAGAGAAAAATATGATGTCTATTTATTCTTCCTTGTGAGCAAATTGTCTCTTCAGCAAATATTCTAGTAAATTTGATTTATTTCCCTTGTTGTATGGACTTGTGTGGATGACTATTCTGCATTCGATGTGATTAGCAAACACAAAAGTTTGATGCATACATTACCATGAGGATGCGTTTTCGCTTTTTATAACGAGCATGAAATTTGTATGGAAAGAAAATAAATTTTAATCAATTCAATTGCCTAGAACATATTTATATGGAAATTATTAATTAAATGTATTTGATTTATTTAGTTTTCAACTTAGAAAATATTATATTTGTTCATTTTTTATTAGTTGGTAGATGAGAGAGAATGAATAGATAAGACAAAGAAAGAGAGAGTGAATTATCTGAAAAATAAAAATCACAACTCTAAAGAAATTGTATTCCTTATTTTTGAGAAAAAAATATGGTTAGATTACCAAAAGTTGGAAAATATTTTTTATAGAAAAAATCGTAAATCAAACGTCCCAAAAGTAGAAATTTGTGTTGGAAAATGACATTTTTCATGGAAAATAAAGCAAATTAAACCCACTTAGGGTGCATTTGATTACGAATATGAAATTTGCAGGGAAATAAAATAAATTGCCTAGAAATTATTAGTAAATGTATTTGATTGATTTAGTTTTCAACTTAAAAAATATTATATTTATCTATTTTTTATTGGTGAGTAAATGAGAGAGAAAAAGAAAGAGTGAATTATCTATAAAATAAAAATCATCTCTCCCTAAAGAAATATTTTCCTTATTTTCAAGGAAAATATGATCACGTGATCAAAATTTGGAAAATATTTTTCGTAGAAAAATTGTTAATCTAATAGTACAAAAGTAGGAATTTATGAACACGTTTTTTATAGAAAATATTGACAATCAAACGCACCCTTAGTGAAAAATAGTGGAAACCGTGATCATAATTTTAGTTGTTGAAGTTTGACCCAAATTCGATTGGGTTTTGGTGGATTAATTGAAGCGGGCTTTGAAGAGGTCAAAATATGGACCAAGATATAATTTTGATGTTTTTTCGCTTGCTACATTCCAAGCTCCTACTCGGGCACCCGAAGCAGGGAGCCGGCGCTCGCTCACCACTAACCAGCCATTAGCTCAACGCCAAATGGCTTTCGAGCGTTGCTGTGTTTTGGTCGAAAATTGTTTTCTTTATTCCACACATTTTTTTATGTTCTTTTCATCTTTAACGCTATAACAGAATGAGACCTACCTGGTTAAGCTTAAAAGGTTTACTTATAAATACTTCCAAATATGTAACTTATTTGACTTGAAAAAAAAAAAGTAATTGTGACTTTAGGTGGAAATTTTATCATTCAATATCCTATTATGAAATTATTATCTTTCAATTTTTTTTCCAAACCATATTAAAATTCTTTGTGATTTATCTTCTATACCAACTCCCGAATGTGTTCGTGTAATTGTTTTATTACAATTCCATATAAATATTTTTATCTATGCTAATTAAACTCAAATTTGTAAATGTTGTTTCTAAATAGTCCAACATTCAGTCCCTTAGTGATGCTCTTGAAACGTTGAAGGATGAAATGGACCCGTTTTGAGTAAAATCTGACGGTAGTTAATAGTTGAATATGAAATATCACATATATAATAGTTATAGGACTTAGTTGACGCTCTCGAATAGTCGAAGACGATTTTGATGCTTTTGAACAATTGAGGACAAAATTGCTCAAATTTTATAGTGATAAATGAACGTTGTTATTTTTTAAGATGAAAATGTTTCTACTGAATTGTTAAAGGTCGGAATCGATGCTCTTATTAATTGAAGGACATAACTGGCTATGTTGAGTTAATGAAGTAAGAAATTGTATCCGTTGAATGGTCATAGGATGTGATTGATGCTTTCGAATAGTTTGAGGCCTAAACTAGCCTTAGTAAATAGTTGAAGGATGTATTTGAATCTAAAAAATAATTGAAGGACTAATTTGATGTTCCAGAATAAATGAAGGATGATTTTGATGCTACTGAATAGTCCAATGATAAAATTGAATCTATCAATTAGTTGGAGGATGAAATGGACACGTTGTTATATAGGCTATGTTTGAGCACCATTTTTATTTGGTGAAAATGAGTGATTTTTTATTTTAAAGAATGTGTAGTTAAAAAGTAAGAGATTTTCTGATTTACGTGTAAAATTCTTTTATTTGAAAAATGAGTGGTTGGAATTGAGTTTGAAAAAAATAAGCTCTTAGAAAATTGGGCTCAAACATTGGCATAGTTTAATGACGATGTTGTATCTTTTTATTTTATTGAAGGTTGAAATTACAATTTTTAAAAGTTGAAGGACGAATTAGTAATTGTTGAATTGTCGAAGGTCGAAATTGACGCTTTTTAAGTATAAGGACGGAATTGTTTCTTTTTATTAGTCGGAGGACTTTATTGATGCTTTTGAGAAGTTTGTGGAATAAACTTGCCGTAGTAAATAGTTTAAGGATGAAATTGTATCAATGAAATATTAAAAGGATTAAATTGATGTTCTTGAATAGTGGTAGAATGATTTGACGCTACTGAATTATTGAAGGATGAAATTGATGCTTTTATTTAGTAGAAGGACATACAGAGTAATTGTGTAATAAGCAGCGTTCTAAAAAGCAACGCCTAAGTGCGACGCAGGAGCAAAGCGCCTCGTTTTGCACTTTTTTATTTTTTTTTATTTTCTTTTCTCGCCTAGCACGCATTTTTTACGTTTTTTTTATTTTTAACACTTTTTACGACTTTCAACGTTTTTTGCGCCTTTTTTTTACTTTAACTATTATATAATTTTTAAATTGTTTTAAAATTTAAAATAAGAAAACGTTGTTGTTTTTTTTTTTTTTTTTTTTACGCTTTTTAACGCCTAAGCTCGTCTAGGTCAAAGCTTAGCCTTCACTCTTCGGTACGCTTTACGCATTTTAGAGCACAAGTAATGAGATGATGTAACGGACGCCATTAAATAGTTGAAGGATGAACTTCACGGAACTTATTAGTTAGAGGACGGCCCAACGCTAGTCAATAGTCGAAGGAAGATATTGACGCTATGGAATACTTAAAGCCGAGCCCAACAAACTAAACCAAAATCCAACAGGCAACCCATACAGAATTAAATCCAGCCCAAAAGTGAACCAAACCCAATCTAAAGCCCAAAAAAAGTATGAATCCAGACTAAACTCGGCAGGAAAATTAACCTGAACCCAATTAAACCCTATTCTTCGAAAAAACTCGAAACATTATGAAAAATCAAAAATTATTCCTACTTTCTATTTTTTTGCATTGAAATTCGGAAAACTTTTAGAAAACTTCGAATCATGAATAAATAATTAATTACTCTTTGAATTAAAATTATTTTTATTGTGAGCTTTAATCCCTATTTGTCTCTCATTTTTTCAAAACTTTTTTTACACTCATTTTCAACCGTACATTCACACAATAAAATATTTTACACGTAAAACCAATATTTTTCATACTTTTTAACTACACATTCTTCAAAAATTTACTATTTAAAACAATATTTTTCCAAAAAAATTGTCACCAAACATGGGCTTAAAAATTTTACAAAAAAATAAAATAAAGTTTAACATGTGAATTTTAACACAACTTTATCAATTTTTTGGCCTGTTATATTTTGTAATGAACCAAAACCACAAGAACTCAAACCAATCGACAAAATATCACTAGCATCAAGGAAGCAGAGAAGACAAACAAATAAAACCCAGAAGCTTCTCACTCGAACAGAATGAACACACACACCCAAAGGATGACCACTCAGATGGTATATATATAGGTCTTCATCACCGTAGATCTAACAGTCAATCTAACGGTCCAGAGCAGCACACGTGGCCTCCACCTTGGGCTCGGGTTTGGGCTTGAATCAAAATTGCTTTATCGAGCAATGGCCAACTAATATCTTTGGCAAGTGGGCTTAGCCCAAGTTTCATCATGGCCCAAAATGATTGAATGCAATTGACAAGAATTGCATCACAACCCATCATGGCCAATAGTCAACTATTCTATTAATTCCAAATCCATTTCCAACATCAATTGAACGTCCATTAGAATTCGAAGTTGGGCAAGAATATTTCTTTATTAAAACCTTTGATTGGAAGGATAGTTTGTTTAGATTAAATATATTTCGAATCTTTTTTTTTTTTTTAATCATATATACACGGCCCGCTATAGCAGGAGGACTGTGCCGCGGGTAATGCTCGTCGACTCTCCTCTTCCAATGTTCGAATTTTAATAAACTTTCCTTATTGTAATGGGTAATTAATTCCAGTTTATGTACCAATCCTGTTTCTAACAGGAGCTACGTTCTTTGCAAAATTGCAAGAGAAGCTGTTTCCAGTTCCCTTTTCCTTTATGATTGCAAAACAATATCATGTCGAAATTTACATTAGAGATTTCACTTCCTATATTAATGCCCGAAGAGGCCGAGGATAATGGAAGAAAGCAGCAATCCGACAGAAGAAGCAGTCCCTCCATTGCCCATACAACGCAATTCTTGCCCTAGCACAAGGTAGAACTGTCTCTAACGAAAAGTTGGTGATACAGAAGCGATTGTACCGTGCTGATATAAAGAAAGATCAAAATCGGCTCACCATTCCGATGAATCAGATTAGAGAGGAGTTCTTGAGCGATGAAGAGAACACAAATCTGTCAAAGTACGTCAGTAAGAGACGGAAAATGGCTATGAAAGTGAAGATAATTGAGCCATTGCTCAAAGATCGAACTGCAGATTTGAGAATTTGGGATATGAAGAAAAAATCTGGACGTTCAAGCATGTCGTATGTTTTGAATAATTCTTTGAAGACAATTTGTAAGGATAATAATTTCATGCAACTTTGGGCTGTTCGAGTTGATGGAGAATTAGGGTTTTGCGCTCGTCAAACTTCAGGCATGAAGAGGAACCACATTTTCTAATATCCAAAATTCTAGTTTTACAGTTATTTTCTAGTCATGTTTAATTAGTTATTTCACTTCTCGTTAATAAATTATTATTTTTTATTTCTTGGATTCAGTTGTGATATGTAGCAGATACAAACTCATACGAATTCATAAGGTGTTTCCTATATAAGAAGATGCGACTATTTATTGCAAAGATAAAAAATATTAACTTAAAATAATTGAAGAACCAAGAAAGTTTAAGATTTGAAATTGTAATTCAGCTTCGAGGGATAATATCATGATATAGAAATAATTAAATTGAAAGATGTTCACCGAAATATTAATCCTTATGCTTTACAAATTACGCTTTAAATTGTACAATGTAATTGAATTCGAGCGTTCCTCAAACTCTTTGTGAGCATTGTAGTTGAGATGAAACTCATTGTTGTGTAAATTTAATCAATTTAGGTTTCTTTGTTCACCTCGAACACGACTTGTACATGCCCCAATATTCCGTGTATGAAATTAAAAATACTTATACAAAGCTGTAATTACATTCTTTGCAAGAATTAGATGTGCTTAGTTAAATAGAGAAGAATATATATATGAGGAAGTTGACAAAGAAGGACATGAAAGGTATGAGAAGAAACCCTATCCCATCCACCATAAACCCTGAATCATTTTCTCTATTTTCTTCTCTTCATTAGCTCTCATCTTCTCTCCTCTCTTCGTGTCTCTCTCTAGTCACTCTATTAGACCGTCGTCGTCGTCGTTGGAGACACCTTCGATCATCACTGTGAGGCCCCACTTGATGTGAGCGTAGGGGCAATGTCGCTGCTGCGCCGCGTCGTCGCAACGTGGCGATGTGAGCGTGGGTGGTTATGGTGGCGGCATCACAATTGCGATCTAGTGAAATTGTAGAGATTGTTGCGGTGTGATGGATTTACGGTTGTGGTGTGGTGGATTTATGTGATTTGAGGAGATCGTGGTGGCAGTGGCTGTGGTTATGGATTTGTGGTGATTGCAGTGACAGTGTCCGTGGTGGTCGTGGCGACTACGGCGTTGGTGGTCACTAGTAGTAGGGTGTAGTGGTGGTGACCAGTTGTTGGGTAAGGTGTTGCGGTGGTTAGGTGCGGTGTTGTATGATTGATAATTTTTTTTTTTTTTTTTTTTAGGTGGTGGTGGTGACCGATAACGTTGATTGTGGTAGTGAGTTGGTGGTGGTGGTCGAAGGTGATGGTGAGATGTTGGTGACAATGGATCTGTCGAGGTGGTGATAGATCTGGTATGACGATGTGGTGATTTGTTTGAGATGTCGAGAGGTGGTGGTTATGGCGACGACTGTGGTGGTGCTGCTGCTAGAAGGAATGGTGAGATGGTTACAATTGTTGGTTGAGGTAAAACAAATTATTTGGTTGTTTGTGGCCCATTAAATTGGTTAAATATGTGACCAATAAATAATCAAGTAATGAAAAAGATAAATTGTGATCAAAAATTAATATGTGACTTAAAAAATTGGTAATTCGTGACTGTTAATTTGAAAATTTGTGACTTCTGGTATTTGTGTTTTATGAACGATAAATAAATTATAACGTATAAATTCTTGATTTTATGACCGAAAAATAATTATATAACTAATTACATTGTTAATTTGTGATCAACCCGTATAAATTTATGACCCTATTATATTTAATTAATTAAATTATGAATAATTTATAATTACTGAATAATTTTTAAAATTTGAAATATTTGTTCTCCCAATAAAGTAGGTGATACATCCAAACAAGAATATAAGCAGGCAGACTAAGAAAGTGATTCCGATTTGTTAGGTTAGGTGATTCTTAACCTCTTAAGTTAGGAAAAGAATGCATCTTTAATGAGTTCCTTAACTTGCAAGCCCATTTTTTACTTGAAAAGGAGGAGAATATTTTCCTCTGCTATCCAAATCACCCGATCCCAGCTTGTGTTTGTAAAGAATGAAGATCATAACCATCAAGTTAATATTCAAATTACAGAAGAAATGAATGGCTATTTGCCATTTGACCATTACTACTTTTTGGCTTCAATATCATTAGATGTCAGATTTGTTGAAGACACAAAAATCCAATGATGCCATTAACGGCCTCTTCTCAAATCAACCACCACAATACTGACGTTATCGGCGCTTCGTCGCGCCAACGCCAACTTCGTCAACAAAATTGACGCATCCGAACAAGCCTTATCGGAACTCTCCCCGCCGACGGTGTCGCTGAGCTGCTTACATGTAAGGCACATACGCGCCACCCCACATGCCGTTTCATTTGACACTACATCCCATAGCCCGTCACTTGCCAAAATCAAACACTCGTCCTCCGCTGTCCGGTCAGTTATGGTCACCTCCGGCTCCGAGATCACGTAAGGCTTCAAATAGTTATCGCCTGAAGAAAACCCAGATAAAAAATACGATTCATTAGAATCCCATAACTATGAAGAAGAAAACGTTTCGAGAATATGTAATTTGTACCAATTGCACGAGACATTGCTAGGAATCCAAGTACTCTCGGTCCGTCCCAAAAAATAACACGGCCTCCGGCTTCTCGAATCCGATCAAGCTCGTCGGGTCGGTCCGGTTTATGATCGGTGGAGAGTGGAATTGCGACACCATTGCGGCAAAGAACTGCCCGCGAATCGCCGCAGTTGGACACAATTATCTTGTCCGGCGAAACAACCGCCACGACAGCGGTGGATCCAACGGCGCCACGTCGAGGAGTTTGAAGTTCGCAGCGGCAAGTGGCGGCCGAGACCTCGGCTGCGCCACTAACCCATTCGGTAATTTCCCCGTCCATTTTTGAAAAACTTCTAGCCATCATCTCCTTCCATGAGGCCTCCCCCCTTTCGATCTCATCTCTCACGATTTCATGCATCCGGTTTTTGCACTTCGTGGCCACCTTCAAACACACCCAAATCAAAATTATTCCTACAGAACAAAATTATGAATTTTCACGCAATTCTTTAGTAACAAAGCAGTGATATAGAAACTATTTACATGGGAGCAGCCATGGCCATCGTAGAGCCCAAAGAAATGTAGGCCACTTGGAGAAATTAGATTTTGGCCACAAAAAGATGGGTGAATTGCAACAGCATCCTCCATCTCTCTTCTCCGACCGCAAACAGATGTCATGCCGAATTTAGGGCACTCTGTAACCGCATCAGCCTCAATCCTAGATGAGAATGGCGATGCAGATAAATCCAAAGATTTGGCCTCTGGATAGTCGACGGCGTTCGTGCACTGCAGGGGTGGAGAAAGCGGAATAACAGCCTCCAGCTTACGTCGCTTCTTCTTGATGTTTTCTAGCGGCGGAACCACCGCGGCATCGTTGGGTACAAATTTAAATTGGTGAATTTCCATCCTCCTCCTCCGGGAGGATTCTGAAATTGGCTCAACCGGAGCAGTTGCTTCTGTCTCAACATTCAACCCATAACACATACTCGCCATATAGTAGAGTTGAGAGCTGATGAGTGAATGAATGAAGAAACAAAAGATAGATACGCAAATATAAAGAGAGGGACAGGGCCCTGAAAAATGAAGCTTTTTGTAGACGAGCAGATATCATAGCTTTGAATTTGGTAAAATGATCTTGACCGTCCATTTGTGCCGTTCTGGTTTCCTTCTTCATCTAAAATTAGCACGTGTTGAGTAGGGGAAACGTGGACCAATGAGATACGAACATGGAGCGACGTTCCTTTCTCGACACGCATGTGGTAGTGTCCCGCTTTTTTGATATTTCGATTTACAATAAAGCTCTTTTGCCATCTTAATTGATTGGACCCGTGTGAATTAAAAAGTCAAAAAAATGCTCCCAATAAAGTGTAATGTCAAGGAGGATTTGACACGTACGTTCCCTAGCAGTATAGCATGATTGTTTTATATTTCAATTTCCTGTTTACTTTCAATTTTCTATTTTGAAGATGTAAAGCCTGTTTGGTACGGCTTAAAATTCAATTAAAATTAAAAATATGGTTGTTATTGGGTCTCACTCGTCTAATAAAAGTCAAGAATAACGACTATATTTTCGATTTTAATCTCTACCACACACCCTTTTATTTTAAAAGTGGGTTGTTTGAGCCACGTTATTTTGGAATAGTATATCAATTTTGTGTTTATCGATTTTCCTTTTTACATTTTATTTAACATAACTTTTTATATATCAATTGACCAATCAATTTAAATGTGATTTGAATAGTTTAAGAAGCGGAATATCAAAATATGTCATTTATTAAATACAATCATATTAAACATTAATAATAGAGAATTAGTTCGACTATCTAAGATCATTTTCAAGAGACTCTTTATTTATAATGAATATCCTATGTATTATAAGAGTCTTTTGTGCTTAAAGAGTCTCTTAGATATGATTGAAAAATATATTTCAAGTGACTCTTTAAATTAACATTTTAAATTAGAGAGTGAGTTCGACTCTCCAAATTTAGAGGGTCAAACTCACCATCTATAATTAAATGCATTCAAAACATTTCAATTTTCAATTGAAGACAATAATATAATAATTTTGAGGGAATATAATTAAAATAAAAGATAATAATAAATAATAATACTTTTTTTAGAGTAATAATAGTAAATATTATTGGAGTGTTTAAAAGTTTTTACTCTCTAATTTACATATGCACTTTAAATTGTAAAATATAATCTTCAAAAATTGAATTTGGGCTTTTCCGACGTTTTCAATTGCGGGTATCAGCGTGGAAATTGCAGAATTAATTAAAAACGCCGGGAAAGCCCAAATTCAGGTTGTAGACAGTAGAATCTCGACCCGCAAATTATTGAACCAAGCAACCAAACAAAAATAAAAGTTTGAAAGACCTCTTGATTATAAAACCAAAGAACCCCGATTTGTGAATGCCACAAAGAGTGTCTAATCCTTTGATAAGTTCAATGGATGAACGCCACAAATATTTAACATATTTGATAAGTTCGAAATTCTTGGAAGAACCCATAGAGAAAAAGCAGAAGTTTTAATTTATCATTATGAAAAGTCTTTTTTTTTTTTACAATGAAATAAATCTCATATTTATACTAATGCTAGAAAACCTATTAAAAACATAATTAGATTACAAAATATTGTAAAATTGGAAAGAAAATAGAATTCTAGTCTAACAAGGAAATTCGCGTCAAAACTGTTTTTCTGGACAAATTTCAGTATTTTAGTCATATCTCCCTTTCCCGATATTCGATTGGGATGATTCAAATTGCGTTAGAACGTTTACTTAAAGGGCTATAGATCTTCTAGAAATACAAATCTTCAAATTCGAACGTATTCTATACCAAAAATGAGTCTCAACAGAGACTAAAAATTCGAGTGTTTTCCAGCTCGTTCCACCTTCCGTCCCCAACATGTTACTTGATCATTGACTTGTTTTCTTCAATATTATGGATTCCGTTCCTCGAACATGTAAATAACCCGATTTATCAACTCTTTGAAGTCTCGAACTTAACTCTACTCTCCATCTAACAATCATCAAAATCTTGATAATTGGTGGCGCATCCTGGATCATATCAATTGGGATTCGAACATGTGGTCCGGTGATGACCAACTCTGCCACATCAAGTGCATTTTTTGAATCGTGTTGTAGACTCGTATCTAGAAAATGGAAGTGGTTTTGTCCTCTCTCCATTTCCATTCGTTATCTACATGAACAAAATTTTTCCCATGCGACATGATAAATCTCAAATGATTACTCGTACCTGAAATGTTAGAATTGTAACGATAAAAATTCTGCACAATAAATATGTCAACATTTAATAATATGAAAGTGGAACTTTTGAATATTTAAATTCATGCAGTAGCAAAATGTGAGATCAAGGGTTTCAACAATTTTCAAGTGTCGAATTCGAGCGTTAAATTGTCTATCCCGACGGTTTATAAATGCCGAGTTCAACATTTCACATGTCTAACCCAACAGTTTCAAATTAACTATTCAACATTTGAACTGTAAAAACTGACGAGAAGCTTGTAAACATGTATTTGGTACCTTTAAAGAAATTATTCAAAACATTAATGGTGATAATCAATTCTCAACTACAACATGACAACATCTTCCTAAAAATAAATAACTCAATGTTTCATTAAGTATGAAATCCTTCCCATTTTGTAAAGGATATTGATATTTTTACCCTTCAAAAATATTTAAAAAATCAAACAAATCAATGAATAATAGTTTCAAAAATTTCACCCATTACATTTCATCATGTTGTATTTAATATTTAAAAAATAGTGACCTATAAGATAAAAATATAAACAATTTGTAATGACTAACCTCTCAAAATGGATGATGAATCCAATAGTAATGTGTTCTTGATCAAGGAATGAATGAGATGTAGAAGAAGTTAGGATTTGTTAATGGTAAGAAGATTTGTGTTTATATTAACTTTTCAAATTCTTTTATTATTTTTTTAACAAAATTCATATTACTCAATATAATATAGATATATGCAATGTTTATAATATACAAAATAAATCATCACATCATAACATTAATGACATTTAAAATCAAGCATTAAATGCTCCTAAAAAAGTGTCACTAAGGGTAATTTGGACATTTAACATAAAAAGTGACATTTTTGAACACTAAAAATGAAAATCACAAATTTTTGAGGATTTTCTAATTTAGTGATATTTATGAAAATTACATGTATTGTATTTTGAGTTTTATATTAAGAGTGTATTTGAGCCACATTATTTTGGAAGATTGTATTCTGGAATAATAGATTGATGGAGAATGTGTGGTTGAAAAAGAAGGAAAAGTTATTGATGTAATGAAAAATATTATTTTATTAAAGAATGAGTGATTGAAATGAGTAGAAGAATGAAAATTAAAAACTTAATGTGTACCAAATAAAGGCTAAGTTTTCACTTTGTTTTTGAAAATACATTTTCAAAAAATATTATATACCAAACATGTTTTCAGCATTTTATAAAATTAAAAATAGCACACTGTTGAGAAAATCTTCAGAATGCCTTTATACTCGGAGGGTGTGTGGTAGAGATTAAAATTAGATTAAAATTAAAAATATAGCCGTTATTGTTGACTTTTATTAGACGGGTGAGACCCAATAACGGTCATATTTTCAATTTTAATTGAATTTTAAGCCATACCAAACATGCTCTAGGATTGTTACCACGTGGCATCATCTTAGAGTACGAGGTTCGTGTTTGGTATGCTCTCTTGCACTATTGTGCCACGTGACTTCACTCCATCTAAATATCTGGAATTACTATTTTATATAAAGTAAAAGAAAAATGTTTATTGTACGTAATATTTGATTAATGAGATTTTGATCAAGTTAAAGTTGTCACATCATTCGTTGATTAAATGTGTAGCACAAATGAAAGTAAAAAGTCCACATTGTTCGACAAATTAAATTATCCAATAATTATAAAAGTTACCTCATTTAATAAAATCATATTTTAAGAATGTGATGCTTAAACATGTGGATTCGAATGTTAGAATTTACAAACATGTGTAAAATTATTTTATTGAAAAACGTGTGATTGAAAATGAATTTGGAGAAAAAAATATACTTTTTGAAAACGGGGCTCAAACTAATTTCAGTTTTTGTTTGGTTTCTTTTTTTTCTAAAAAAATTATTGTTAATCATATATTATATGAGATGCACAACTTTTATCAAATTTTCGACTACAAATTTATTAAGTTTTATCAAAATCATGTTAAAATCGAGCTAAACAAACATGGGCTTTTAGTTTGCTTTTTAAAATTTTATAAAACTCATTTTCTAAAAAAAAAAAAAAAAATTGAAGCTCAAACGAAACCATAAGAAAATTGAAATAATTATTTGAAAAACAATAAAGAGAGGAGAGATGTCACATTACCAGGGCCGCATGGTTGGCCAGCTAACCCGCAGGCTCATGTTGTCTTGGTATAGGAGAATAACTCTAAAAGAAAGTGAAAATGATGCAGCGCGCGTGCAAGTGATTATATTTAGAATAATGCTACTTTGCCCAAGTAGCCTTACAAAAAGGGGAGTGCACAAGTGAGTTGACACCCCCGTATTGAAAGCTGCTCCCCTTTTGTTATTCAACTTAGGCAATGTAGCATTGCCTTTATTCTAAACGTCGAGGGCCGTAGCATGATTGGTGTGCCAGTTGGCGTGTACTGGGTCACTTGTAAAGGCCAAGTAGGGACACATACGGGGGACCGAGTGCCAATGTCAATTGACTGCCTGCTGCAGAATCTCGCCCTCATTTTGTTCGACTAAGGACGCGTTCGATATAATTCAAAATTCAATTAAAATTAAAAATATAGTTGTTATTGGGTCCCACTCGTCTAATAAAAGTAAATAATAACGATTAATTTTTCAATTTTAATATCTACCAAACACACTCTAAACAGTGAATTAAATTTTAAATCAAAATTATAATTAAAATATTATGAAATTCATAATTTTTCGATGATGTATTTTTATCAAAATCTATTAAAAATTTAATTTTTATTTAAATCAAACGTTGCTTAACACGTGGCTAACAGTGACGTGGAGTTCAAGCTGCACACCCACTACTTTGAGTACTTTCTTTAATTCCAAAATAACTACTTTTTTTTATTTGATAATTAAATACCTATGCAATACAACGCAGCCACGTAATAAATTGTTCGATTTGATTAGGTAAATGATTTGATCAAATATAATTATTCCTTTTACGTGTAATCACAAGAATGGATTACAAATACAGAAAATTGCACGTTTATTGCATATAGGTAACAAGTCACTTTCAACTTCTTACGTAATATTTTTTTAAAATTTATTTTTCATCTAACTCATTTTTTAACCACACATTTTTCCAATTTATTAGCACAAAATGTCTATACGTTTGGATTTTAGTGTGCAAAATATCTTTACGTTTCAAATTTTTGCATTTCACTCTTATTTCCACGTTTAATTGCGAAAATCATCATTTTCATCCATTTTTTCAATTAAAAGTTGTAAATGACGAAAATACCCTCATGTTTAAATAAAACAAAAGGAAAAGAAAAGAAAAGAAAAGAAATACTAAAGAAAAAATTAAAATCATAGTCCCAAAAAAAAAAAAAAAAGTTAGGTAAAGGAATAATAGTGGATTTCGATAAACGTGGAGATAACAACAATGAGTAATTATGTTATTGAAATTGTTGTATTACTTTGACCAAATAATACAATTTATTTTATTTTTTGAAAAATAAGTAAAAAGAAAAAAAATTTATTGAACTCATCTCTAATCTTTATTGGTATTCCTTTTTTAATCTCTACACACATTCAAAAATAAAAACTTTAAATATTATTTATTTTACCATTATTGCATTTCATTATATCGTGTTACAGATTAAGCCCTTGAAAGATTTTGATTTTCAGAATAGGTTTTTGTGAAGTGGTTTTTTGGAAAATCTGTAGTGAATGGTAAGAAAACTTTTTAAGTCCAAGTGTAATATTATTTTATTGAAAAAATATATGTTAAAAATGTATTTTCTCTTATTTTCATTTTAGATACAAATCCGTTATTTTACGCCTCCGTTTGATTCTCATTATTCTAGAATGTGAATGAGAAATATAGTTGTTATTGGGTCCCACACAAAAGATAAAAATTCAAAGTTGATGGTTTGATGTGATGGATAACAGTCACATTTTTCATTTTTATAGATGAAAAAAGTTGTGCTCTCTCTCTCTCTCACACACACACACACAATTTGCACAATGAGATGTTTGAGCCCATTCTTTGTGAAATAGATTTTGTAACAAATTTTTTTTTTAGTAGAATTTGTAGTTAAAAAGTAAAAGAAAAAAAAAAAGAGTTTGAATTTTTAGTAAAAGAAAAAAAAAAGAGTT
Source organism: Fraxinus excelsior (assembly GCA_019097785.1). Lineage (NCBI taxonomy): Eukaryota > Viridiplantae > Streptophyta > Magnoliopsida > Lamiales > Oleaceae > Fraxinus > Fraxinus excelsior. The sequence goes on from CM032629.1 coordinate 28,916,006, forward strand.
TGGATTTGCGTATAAAATTATTTTGTTGAGACAATGTGTCGCTAAAAATGAGTTTGAGAAAAAAAAAATGTATTTTTAGTAGTGTTTTAAAAAAACGTGTCTAAACGTTGACAAAACGTCTCGTTTCGTGATTGGCGAGCTTTTTATTTTTTTGGCACCTAGGCGCGTATATTTTTATTGCTTTTTTTCTTTTAATATAGTGTTTTATAATTGTAGAAGTTCGGTAGATATTATTTTAATTATTAAATTATTTTAAAATTGATTAAACATTAAAAATAATATTAAAATAAGAAATATCTTTTTATGCACCTCGCCTAACTTGAAACTTGATCTCCACACATAATCACGCTTTATACTTTTTAGAACATTGAATTTTAGAGTACGAGCTCAAACACGTGTTGAATTTGATCTCAATAACATTTTAGTTTAAAGTGATTCTTTATAATTCTTTTTTTAAAAATGAACAAATAAAAAATGATTTAGAATAGGAATAATATAGAAATTTAAGGTTTGGACCTTCTTGTTGCTTTATTTTTTTTTTTAAATGAATGTATTCTAAAACATGTCGATGTTGATATGTAATCATTTGTCAATTTTAACTGCAAAAATATGCAATTATTTAAGAAACAAAACATACACTATAATTAAAATTAAAAATTCACATGTAATTTTCACATGTTGATATGCATATTTAAAAAATGGTTTAAATGAATGTATTCTAAAACGTGTATGCTTAGATGGACCAAAATTAAAATTTTGGGTGCAATTGCGGTGGAGCACAACATGAAATGGAATCCTAATTCATTTGGAGAGAAAGATTGTGACCTTGTTTTTGTGTCGTTGATCTGTGCAATTTGTAGTTTAGATAGTTTATTGTAGTTTCTAGCTTTATAAAGGATGCAGCATGAACTCTTTAATCATTACTCCTTTTTAGATATGTTGTGTTGTATAACATTCTAATGTTGTATTGATTCAAGAATTTGTAATGAAATTATCAATTTTTATGTAATTCTAAAATTTGTTCACAAAGTATCATTTTCAATTTTGTCGGTCAATTACCATATATAACTGTAAAAAGAAAAAAAAAAGTCTACGACAACGTTGCAAAAAGGTCTACGACAACGATCAAAAAAGGTGCGAAAAGGTCTACCGCAACGTTAAAAAAATGTTGAAAAAAGATCTACGACAACGGTGAAAAAACGTTGCAAAAAAGTTTACCGCAACGTTGAAAAAATATTGCAAAAAGTATCTTTCGCAACGTTTAAAAAACACTGTAAAAGAACTTTTCGCAACGGTGAATAAATGTTGCCGTATCTCTTTCCGCAACGGCAATATCGATCCCGCAACACATGCTAAAATATTGCAAAAGGTCTTTTGCAGCTTTTTTTGTCGCTGCAATAGTTGATTTTTGGTGCAGTGTAGTCCTCATGCCTTGATGCATTTTGAAAGTCCATGTGCCCTGATGCATGAGGCAAAATATAATCAATTTATGTTGGGTGTGGATATGAGAAATGGGGGAAGAAATAGATTAAATGATAATTAGGGCAATGTGACGTGGGATGATGTAGTATATACCTGAGTTTTTAAAAGATAAATTCTGATTTTTGAAATAGATAGTAGAAAGTAGGAATTGGGATGATTTTCCCATCCATTTTTATAACTATAACAGGCAAATGGAAACTGCACTTTTAATATCTGGCCCATAATTATCAGCTAATGATATCGTTTTGGATATTTAGAATGATGAGTTTGACACTTATAGCACTCAATGGAGCTATTTATAGTATGTTCCCTTCTATAAATATTTGCTCTTAGTGTCTCCGTTTTGTATAGTTAGCCCTTGTTTAGTGTAGATCAGAATAATATTTTTAGTAAGAGCTTGTCTAGTAGATATTAAAATTCAATTAAAATTGAAAATATAGTTGTTATTGGATCACACTCGTCTAATAAAAATCAACAATAACGGCTAATTTTTCAATTTTAATCTCTACCAAACACACTCTAAATTTTGTTTTAAATTGATGAAATGTGTGATTAAAAAGTTGTGGATCTCATGAAATATGTTAATTGTTAATTTTGACTTGAATTTTAATTAAATTTTAATCTAAACCAAACAGAGGCTTAGTAAATCTTCAGGCATACCTTCTATCAAGTTAAAGAGATTGATATTAATCAAGATTAGAAATTAAAAATAATGAATACATTTTGATGCAGTTATCACAACTTCTTCGATATGATAGGATAATCATAGTGCATGATTTGTAACACACCAATGTAGAGATTCATTAAGCATCGAGTATATCACTTAATAGTGTTGAGGGTGACAACCCCACCGTTTTGCCGATGACCGAACATGTCATTAGTCCATTTACTTATTCTTTGATCACCGGTAGACTGAAGACAAAAAGTTTAAGTTTACGCTAATAGGTCTTGTTTCAGTCAACCTCACCATGATTGATCTCGTATTTCTATAGGTGTGATCATACGTTACACTAACTATGACCTTGACAATCATTGCATATGCATGACTAATGGTAGCCCAAGCCTAATTTAGATGTCGGATTCCTTACCCTATAACATCCTTCACCTTTTTTTTGTTGTGACGAAGTTAATTGATGTGTGAAATAGAGCAGTATATTCAATTCGAGTTATGGATGAAGGAGTCCAAGAGAATTCTCCAAAAAAAAAAAAAAGCAATAAATATTAAATATAATAGAGACTCAAATGTTCAAATGAGCATTTATGCATGATTTATTATAGTTCTCCTCATTGTATCAAGTTGAGAATGAAGACATTAGAGATATATTTGCAATACAAGAAAATATTAATTATCTATATATTTATTCTTTCTTGCCAATAAACAATAGGGCATAGTCATCAGTAGTCAATGAATTAGTTAGTGAATGATTTTTTTAGAAGTTTTTGGGATCAAGTGTTATGAATGGGAAGAAGTCACATGGGACCTAGTCTTGTTAACATCAATAATTTATATTATGAAAAATGTTTATAAACGATTTAAATTATAAATAAATAAGAATCAGTAAATAGTACTGGTAGATCATTTGAAATATGTGGATACAAAATGATTTGAATATTTATAAACTTATAAATATGAGCCCAACACTGGCTAAGTTTTATTTTCAATAATTAAATTTAAGATACATTACTTAAAAAGTCCTTTTTCTTTCACCTCATTTGATAAATTGCTACACCTACTAAAAGATCCAATGCTATATTATTGCAACTTACAAAGGGAAATTTACAAAATACATCCTCCATTTATGATGGATTTACAATTTGCATACCATATTTTGTAAATTATATTTTTGCATTTGTTTAGTTATTAGTATCTAAATACACATTTTGTTGAAAAAAAAATAGAAATATTTGTAAATTTACCATTATAAATAGCTAAAGACAAAAATACCCCTAATTGAAAATAATAAATTACATGACTATATAATACCCCTAATCTGGACATTTAATAACGTTAAAAAAAATCCGAATGATGGTTTTGCTATATTTTCCCACGCTTTGTTAATTACGAAAATTTATTTTCTGTTTTTTCCAAGTTGTATTTATGAAAATGAAGATCGCGAATTTTGTAAACTCACATTAAAGAACGCCATTGTTAAAAATAAAAAAGTTTAATAAAACATTATAAGCAACTTGTAATTAGATTTTAAAGAATAATAAAATACTTAAAAATGTAGGTAAAATGTGAATTGTTAGTTTAAATTAGGGGTATTTTGGTTTAGTAAGCTATTTAAATGACAAATTATAAATATTTTCTTACAAAGCATGTTTTTCGTTACCAATAACTTAAAACACGATATACAAAATAGTATGCAAGTTATAAATACATGATGCAACAAACAAATTATCCATATGTTCATTGATTCTTTCTACCTAGTGATATTATATAAAATTGTGCAATAAATAAGAAGACATAGGATATAAGAATTAAGAGTGAAACCTTATATATATATATATATATATATATATATATATATATATATATATATATATATATATATAAGGTTAACCTTTATGATGTAACACAATGTACATAATATTAGTTATGAAAACTCAAAACAAACAATCGTATTTCAAAATTAGTATTCTTAATTGAGGCATCGTCTTGCAGCATGTTATGCGCTTGTCTGATTTTAAATCTTTAAGAAGTGATTAGAGTTTTTTTCTCCTCCATCGTGACTAGATGGTTAGAAAGTAGAAAAAAAATTATGAATTGAAAAACGTGAAAATTGATCTTTTTTAGAACGTGGGAGATAAATGATTCAAAAAATCAAAGTCAAACAAACAAGCGCTAAAGGTAAAATCTTAAATCGCTTAAATATTATAACACAAAAGGCTTCTACACCCCTCTTAATAAAACTTATCTTTAATAAGAGGAAACTTCAAGACACAATATATAAAAATGGACCTCTATGCTACAAGTTCACTGGGTTTTCTTGTTTTCTAGGTTTGTAATTAACAATATTGTTATTAACTTTCACCAGTTGTCTGAATTCGGGCTTGCCAAACAATTCAAGATATATATTCCAAATTAGGGAGGTTTGCGGAAAATTTGTTGGGTTGCTTAAGCTTGATAGATTAGGGTTTCCAAATATTCGCTATGCATATGTTTAGTAGTCTTTACATACGTCTTAGTTGTATGTTTTCCCGTTGTTTATAACAAAAGTAATACTTCCTTATTTACCTAGAAAATGATCTCATTTTTCTTTTCCGTCTTTATCTCTAGAGATTAAGCAGACACGTCTCATTCCCACTTGTATTACTTTCTCCTATATATCAATAAACGTGGTTGATGAGTGTGTTTTGCACATGAATTTTCTACAATTGGAGCTTCATTTGTATGATTAATATGTTGATTATCGAACGAATTTAATATGTTTGCTAGTGTTTTGGTTGAAGGAATGATGAAAAAGGATTTTTGAAGCAAAGTAAAGGAAAAAATGGAGTAGAAAATTGGCGCTCAAGCACCCGGAAATAGCGCTCCAAGCGTCGGAGAGCAAAAAAAAAAAAAAAAAAAGTAACAGAATCGTAGCGCTCAAGCGCTACGTAGCTTAGAATTCTAGCACTCAAGTGCTGCCTGGTTTAGAATCACGGCGCTCAAGCGCTGCACCACGAAGGAAATTAGGTTATTTTTGAGCTACGAAAAAGTCCACAAAAAGGACTCCAACTGACTAAGGATGTACGAGAAGTATAAATAGGTTAAGAGAAACACGAAATAGGAGTTCCACACCTTGCAAGATAGAGAGAAAAACACAAGATAAACGTGGAATTCGCGAGAAGACTTACATCAAGGATTCGAACCAAAATCAAGAATTGGAAGCGGAAAAAGATCTTGGTGCAAGAAATAATTCTTTTCCAACTTTTGTATCATTTAAATCCGATGATGTATTCGATTTTTGTTATTTATTTCGCTGTTTTGATTATGAGTAGCTAATTTTATTATTAGAGCAAACAATGTAATCTTTTGAAACCCTTAGTTATTAAATTCATAATTTCTGAGTTTTCATTCTTCCATGTGTTGATTTTATTATGTGTGTAATGCTTCAAATTACCTGGCCATTAATTTGATGATCTATTGAGTTTCTTACGAGTCGAGAGGTGAGTTCAAAACTAAGAACGTGTAATAAAATTCGATAATGATGTATAACGTGTAGAGATACCTATACTAAGTGATGCGGTCGTTATATGAATTCCTAGTGTCTTAACTCGTTTAAGTTGGGAGAATTTGTATTGAGATATGAAAATGATTTAGTTAAATAGGTTCAATGAGAACTCGAGAGAGGTAAATTGAATACCGTGGGAGAATTCGACCGAACACTACATTAGACTAGAATCTTGAATTGATAACTAAGTTGATCATTAGGTGAAATTGTTCTGCCCTACTACTTCTCGTATATTTGAATCTTTGATCTGTTTGTCTCCAATATTATTTCATAAATTTTTATTCTTTTTAGGAATTTAGTTATTCTAGACATCCATATTCATTATAATTTGAATTTAGAGTTTGTTTATTTTCATCAAATAGTAATAGGAAAAATATATCCAGTATTAAAGTATAGTCCTCGTGGGAACGATAATCCGGACTCTTAGGTCCACTATATTAGTTGTTACGATATCGTACACTTGCGATATAAAATTAAGAAATATTGTGGTAATTAAGGATATTGTCTAACTCTCGTTACTGAGTCTAGATGGAAGCCTTAAGATTTCATATAACCGTTGATGATATTCGAAAGAGAAAAAATAAAAAATAAAAAATCCACTAGTTGGTCGCATTCCTCTAGAAACAAAGATTTGGAAGAGAATTGAATCATTCCAAGCTGTCCAGAAAATGCTCCACTTGGGTATCTTTCTTTGTAACTCGACAATCATACATTGCCTAAACCATTAATAATAATTAAGAATATTAATATTTCTTAATTTCAAATTTGAATTGACTTGATCTCGTAGGAAAGACTCAAAAGATTCTGAGACATTCACTACACAAACAAAAGGCTGATGTGAACAAACTTATCATAAACTCACAGTTGAATAAATTAAGTTTGTTTATTAATTATGTCAATTAAAGTAGGTTCCCCGACAGAAACATCGACACTGAATGATTTGTTCATCACTTGTCGTACGTTTTGGAGGTCCAAATGGACATGCTCAACTTGGATCTAAGCGAAAAGAGAAAAATTAAAAACGAAGTTTAACCAACCATTCGAGTTTGTCCAATACCTATTCAATTTTGCGAAAGTAATTAATCTAAAATGTAATGGCATCTTTGGTAAGTTTGATAAATAGTATATTGAATAGAATAATTAACATATTTTGTTACATATGGTTCTTTAATTTTGTTCAGTCTTTTTCAATTTAACGTATTTAGCCACCAATGATTGTCCAATTTTTGTTGGAGGTTTAAAGGGATAGCTTGTTGTATTAATATTTTTAGTAAAACATGATAGGCTGGTTCTACATGAACAAGTGATATTTTTAATTCAATTCAAAATGATTGATTGAGTCAAAGTATTCGATTGCCAAGTGATCATATCAAACTTTTGTTTTAGAAATAGATTCAACATGCACCTCAAACAAATGAAATAAATTTAAATCACTAAACGTGTCTCGTTTTTCATGACGATTTTAGATGAAGTGATTTAATTATAGGCGTGACAAGCATAAGTATTGAACCATGTAAAAGAATGCCACTCAAAATTAATCTTAGGGTCCGTTTGATACCCTTAGTTACCCAATTCCATTTTCCCACTTTAATGGTGTTTGATGAACTAAATTTTGCATGAAATTTTTTTTCCCACTTCTCCCTCACGCGCGCTGGCTTTTCCTCATTTTCATGGAATTCCCTTTTTTTTTTTTTTTTAGCAATTGGAACAAATTGTAAAAAAAATTTGATTTTAATGGACAATTTTCATATAAAACAAAGCCAAAGAACACAAAAAAATTCAAAATTTTAAAATTTTTCGAGTGGAAAATTATACCAATCAAATACACTTAATTAACAATTCTCTAGAAAACAAGTTCTAGACAATTATTTTCTTTAAAATTCATTTTCTTTCTATCTATTTTCCATTTTTACAATCAAACGGACTCTTAATGTAATTACTAAGTAGTGTACCACTATTATCCAAATAGAATGACGAAAAAATATTCATATGACCGACCCCATTGTCGTACCCTTACAGCAGTTCATTCAACTAACGACTCCCCACTTTGTCTACTATTTTTAGATTTTATAATGAGACTTTGTTTGGACAATATTCTCATGACAAACAGAGGATTCAATTACACGAAAAATCAAATGATACAATATTTACACGGTTTATAATTGGATTAAACTAATGCACAAGATAAAGACGATGGAGATCATAAATTTTACAAAGTACTCAAATTGACAAGACTGTATAGTATAGTGAAAAAAGTTTTAATTTGTTTTTCGTTTTTAATACTGTTTAATCCAATTCTTCTAAACACGAATCTCGTGTACATAAAGGAAATTGGAATTTCCTATATAACATGATCTAAAAGTTGATAAAATGCGTGATTGAAAAGTTGTGGGTCCCATGAAAAGTGTAGTTAAAATTAATTGTTGATTTTGACTTAAATTTTAATATATTTTAACTGAACCAAACACAAGCTTTATCAACTATTATCAAATTTATCCGTCAAATAGACTCATATTTTCTTGTATCGATGTAGATTGTATCAATAATCACATCCATAACAATTTTGTTTCACCTCTAACAACTTATGTTTTAATATCAAGTAGTTGATCATAATACAACAGATAAATATCTTAAGTTCAGGTTGCACTGCTCCCTTCAACAAAAATTGTACAATTATCAGGATTTATCTTCACAATGATGGAATATCGGTGATGTAGCACCCGAATATCACTCTCTCCTCCCCACCTTTTTCATAAAAATTGAAGTGTCTAATTTCATTATTCCACATAGACTGCATATTCTATCGTTATAATGATGAATAACATTATTCAAGTATAATAAATTTAATCGAAATGTAAATCCAAACATCACTTACCACATCATGTTACAGATAAAATATAAATATAAATAAATTATTCATCTTAGATGGATCAAGAGGTGCCCTCTTATCTAAACTTTTACATTATCCCTGTCTTTATCGTGTACAAGCTTCAAATGCACAACAGTTGTATAAATTGACTAAAATAGTACTCTGGAGAAATTGCCAAAAGAAGTCTACACTTTTAAATTGCATTTATGAAATACCAACTAAATCCAATACAATGAAAATTCCATACTGAAAGAGCCAAATGAGAGCTACCACACTGCAAAACTACCAACAATTAAGAACTTTTTCAGTTGAAGTTTTCTTCATCATAGATTCTATATTAACTTCCTGAATTTAATTTGAAGTCTATATATACCCATCTCCTCCTCTTATCTTCTCAGATAAACTATTTGTTTCAGAATATACATATGGAGCAGTACAGGCAGTATAATTTGATGCCGATGAAGAAAAAACATGTTATGAATTCAATCAGCAGTTCATGGGAGGAAGAAGCTTTTGCAGAAGACTCCATGGGTCCTCTTGGAGGGTTCATATGGCCTCCAAGAAGTTACTCGTGCACCTTTTGTAATAGAGAATTCAGGTCTGCACAAGCACTAGGTGGCCATATGAATGTCCACAGGCGAGATAGAGCTAAACTTCAGCAATCTCCTGATAGGAAAAACGAAGTTCTACGGCATGTAAATAATAGTCTAAATCTTCCTAATGTTAAACATCAATATGAAGCTTGCAAATATGGTAACCAAACTAGTTCTTCATCCATATTTTATCGAGAAAATTCATTTGATCACAGTTACTTGCACGTTTCTCCGGCTTCATCTCCGCAGCCTAAAACTGCATCAGAGGAGCATACGAGGAAAGGAAAACTGTTAGAGTACGATGATGAGATGAATAGCTGCAGCAGTAAGAGACCTAAAAAAACTGGTGTCCCATCATTGCAAATATTTCAGAATCTATGTTCAAGTGATGGATTCACAAATTTACAGAAAACCAGCTCCATGGAGGACATTGATCTTGAGCTCAGGTTAGGAGATCCTCCAGCAGTGAAGTAGATAACCTTTAAGAAAATTTATCTTTTAGTTGATGGATGGAAAATTACATATGTAGTTAATTAATAGATTTTATTTTCTGGTCGTTACTTAATAGACAAATCTGCAGAATACTTCATGTTAACTTCAACTTATGAATTAATCAGAATGTTAGAAATTTCCATTATCAATATCAATTGCAATTTATTGTTAACATAGTTCTCAATGGAAAAAGATGGTATACATAATATTTTCCAAGTATCTTTTAATTGGATTGGTAGTTAACTATATGCATAAGTATGAAATTAATGCAAGTTTTTTTGTTCATATTTTCTGGTGAATGTTATGACGTTGATAGTGACGCACTGGGGCAATGGAATTTTCGACCTTACATCTTGATCCAAATTAAAATCGAAAAGTAACCCGAAGGGATTCATAAAATATGACATACAGGTCCATGAAGTCCAGTGTGATTCTCTTGATTAGTACAATCCTTTCTATCTGATTTACCATGGCTTCGAATGCAGCCATCTTGTTTGACATCGTCGTGTCTATTCGAGATGCAAGTGGTGGCTCACATTCTTGCATCCTTTGTTATTATTGACAGGCGTTTATTTCGTTGAATTAGTTTTGTCCCTTTGTTCATTTTGCGCACAGATTGCGGTGATTTGCACTAATATGTGTACGTGTGACCTCCAGTAAAAGAAATGAAACGGACGTTGTACAAGGTCAACAATTCAAATAATTTATTGCTCTCAAAATATAATTTGTGCATGAACAAGTCATGAAGACAAGTACAAGCTCAAAATTTTCAAGTTAGCAACTCATTCAATACCTGTCGTGTGCACGTATTAGTAACCCTATTTAGCCCATGTTTGGAATAGATTAAAAGATGATTAAAAATTCAAGTCAAAGTTAAGAATTAATTTTAACCAAGCATTTATGGGGTCCACAACTTTTAAACACACAATTCATCAACTTTTTCTAAAATTTATTAAAAAATTGATTTTAATCTACACCAAACTTGAGACTTAATCTAGCGAGTGTTTCATTAATCCTTCCGTAACATCGACTGTCAACGCCAAGAATTTGCAGCAAGAAAAGAAAAAGGATGAATTCTTATGTAGGGGGTGAAAGAAGTGACAGTTATTTGGATCATACCAATTGAACTAACAATTAATAAAGAATTTCACAACATCTGTACCTAGTCTATTTTGTATTTTGTCCCCTTTTTTGTCACGCAAGAGCTTATCATTTTTGTCTTATCCATTCAATTATAAATTCTACGTAAAACCCACAAATATTTTCGAAAATACATTGATTTTTCACTTGCAACAAGAATGAACACTCATCATGCCATGATCACCAGAACTATGCCTTGAAGTTCATTAGTCATCCCCTTATCTTCGTTTTTTGTTTGTACGTTCGATGTCCAGCTCCCAAGCAATACTTCCTCTGTCGTCGACAATTAAAAAACGCTCATTTGAGTTGGAAAAAAAAAAAAAAAAAAACCATTGTCACTTATAGACGCCTATGTCTTTCACACTTCTAGGTATGCAGCATAGTAACGTGGACAACCTAAATCGTATTCTAAAATTGAATATGAGGCCCTAAAAGCCTATGCTATTCAAGAAAATTCTAAACTAGTAAACCCTAGCTACAATATATTTAGTTCATAGTTGCCACTTGCACCCAAAGGTTCTTGCAGAATTTGCGGAGATTAATTTCTCGTGTAATATATTTGTAATCTACTTACATTCTTTATAAGGAAATTTGATGGAACGTGGTCATTGACTTAAAATTGCTAGGGTTTTCATTAATAATACTGAGAGATTTCTGTGGGGAATTAATGATATCCAGTGGATTTATTCCATCCTAGATACAGTTTCGAGGGTTCTGATTTTTCTACACAGGTTTTAGGAGATCAAAGTGGTCTGAAACAGGTGTTTTGTGAGTGCATAAAAACTGATATTCGGCATACTACGTCCTTGTTTGGCAGAGGTTAAAATTAGATTTTTAATAAATTTCGATAAAAATTGATCGAATGTATAGTTGAAAACTTGTTGGATCAATAAAATATGTGGTTAATATTAATTATTTGATTTTAACTTAAATTAAAATTTGATTTACTCGTTTTCCGCTAAAACTATTCTCTCCTATATCGTCTGTGCTTTTTATGATGAGTAGGGTTCCATTAGAACAGAAAAAGACTGGCAATTAAGGTTCTGACAATCATCAGGACAGGATTTAAGAATGTTCAGTTGGCACATGGGGGGAGGGGGCATTGACACGTCTCTTTAGCTGTCGTTATAAAAAATAATGGAAATTTGTGTCATCTCTCCAACTTTCATTATAATCGCACAATTAGACTCCAAAAATTTTGACGTTACCATCATACAAACTTAATGGTTTCCAAAGTAAAAGAACCGATATTGGCATACAACTATAAGAAAAAGTTAGATGGCGTTATGGGTTGACTCAAATTTTAGTGGATATTGAAATTTAAATTGAAATGGTCTTGAAAAAATCAAAATTATTGATCAGAAAAAAAAGTCGCCACATTTTCGCTCTCCTGACACTAGTTGAACGCTTGAACAAGTCTGGTAAAAAACAACCTGAGACTTGATCGCTCGTCTGACACTACCTATCGCCCGAGCGATGGACTTATCTTGCCCAAGCATGTTTTCATTTTTTGACGTGATTTTGAACTCCTACTTTTTTACAACTTGTTCTCTTATGGTTCATATATATATGACACGACTTGCATATAAAATAAAAAAGATTCATACAACATCTTGAGAGTTTTAGATTTCAATTGAGTGCATTGAGATCTTATAAACAGAATTACTATTGATTACAGTGGATTTCTACGTAAATTTTGGTGTTTATTTCATTATCTTGTAATCCAATTTCATAACAAGTGGTATTAGAGTAATTCTGGTATCTTGTTTGTTTCATAATAGACATAATTAAACTCGTCAGTCAAATGATAAGTTGGGACCAATGGTACTGCAATTACCACAAGAATACTTGAAGTTTCTGAAGGGAATTCGGAGTGTTCTCTATATCAGGTTGGGGTGGGGGTGCGTTGGGCGGTAGGGAGAACTGCACGTGTAACCTTGGATATGTAAGTCAATTGGATGATCTCATAGTAGAACTAGAAGAGAGAGATCATTCTTTAAAACTGAGGATTTTTCAAATCATCATTTGCTTCCAAGCTTGGTTATGTTGAAATTTGTTACGTGGAAGTTAATTACACGTTCCTTCTTTTTCATTGACAAAATCATATACATTATTTTTATGTTAAATTGTGTGCAAGTAAACTTAGGTAATTGAAGAAATCAATTAAGTTAACTAGGTTCTACCATGTCGATGGCAATCCTGATCGTTGCTCTGGTGTAGGGTAGCTTTTAAAATTAAATAAGGGTATATTAGTAATCCAACGAATTATTCGCTTAAATTTCAAATGAAGAAATTTTTCTATGTTAGTTTTTCTTCGGATGAAGTAATTTGAGGGGTAAAATAATTGACCTTCTCTTCTATAGATTCGAAATTAAATATTTGAATTAACGTAGAACAAACATAAATAAATATATTAATTAATTAAGTGGTCCGTCGAAAGTTGCTCCTGTCGATATTGGAAAATGACTCTATTCAACTGCCTGTATTATGGATTAATGTACATATTGTCCATTTTAAAAACTATTTAATTTGTTGATGCAATAACTTATATATGGTTGGCTTTTTTAATGTGTTCACTGTGCGGAGAGGGAGAAATCTTCCTCTAACAATGATAATATTTACAATCATACTAAGGGCGTGTTCGTTAGGGATTAAAATTGGAAAACTAACCGTTATTGTTGACTTTTATTAAATGAGTAGGACTCAATAACGACCATATTTTCAATTTTAATTGGATTTTAAATTGTAGCGAACAAGCCCTAAATGTATATTCATTCTCTTAAATTGATTTTGAGTTTTGCCATCCCCTTTATTTAAAAAAAATCTGGTCTGGAAGTGTTTTTTTTAGACTGCAGTCCAATTGTATGCTGCAACGTGGCACAACGTAAACAATATTGTAAAATAGTATGTACATATAACATGATTGTAATATTTATATATAGACAGATACAAAGAAATGATCTATTAATATGTCATATCAATTAATTAATAGATAGATATAGTGACCCCTAGAAATTAACTTAGGTTGAGTTATATTATTTAATATCAGTAAAGCTAAATCATTGTCTATTTGACATTACACCACAACTCACATATTCTTTCATTTGATTAACTTTATTTTGTTGTAAAGCCCCTGCTTAACTCTATTTAAATTAAAATTTTTTATTTCTTATACTCATTTTTAATAATACATTCGCACAATAAAATATTCTTAGCGTAAACTCAAATTTTCTTCTTACCTTTTTATCCAAACATTCTTCAAAAAATCACTATTCAAAACATCATATTCACTCAATTTCTCTTTATAGTGGCCATCAAATAGAGGCTAAATAATATTTGCAAAGAAATATTGTATACTGCCGCATTAAATAATTAGGGCATTGATTTTCTATAAATTGCACAAGAGTTTTGACTTTCCTAATTCACTCATATTTCTATCGATATTTTCTTAGTTTTGTACTCCCCCGTCTCATTTATATAGGCTGATTTTCCTTATTTTTTTATCCCAACTATATAGTCTTGTTTCTTTATTGAGAATATTTTGTTTTGTTCGATTACTAATATACCCTTATTTAATTTTTTTTTTTAGCTATAACCATTTTTTCTAATTTACTATTAATTGTTGATAATTAAATAATGGTAAACTATGAAAGTTTTTGGCAAAAAATATTTTTTCCATTACATTAAATGAGATTTCTTAATTTGAATGAAAAACAAAACCAGCTTACATAAATGAGAATGGAGGGAACATGTTATCTATACGAAGTTATAGCCAATTAAGTTAACAAAACTTATTCTTCTTTTTGCTTGTGAATATCAAGTCACTGGGTTATGAAAAGTGAATTTTCTATTCGAAGAAAGACAAAAAAGTTATAGCTAATTTAATTAGTTAGTAATGATAGAATTGAGAGAAAGTGTGTGTGAGATAGTGAGTGGAGAGAATTAGTGCTAGTAGTGTGTTTGTCCAAATTGCGTAAATAATAAGTATCAATAAAAATCATTTTCTTTTGGTTTTAAACTCAACAACTTGATCTTAGAGAAAGACGGTTGGGGACAGACTTTTCGGGCTTATTGAGTTAATGCACAAAAGGAGATTATGAAGCTTATGTAAAATTTGTTTGATTACAAGGAGATAAATTAAGTCACGATAGAAGACTTATGAGTGGTAAGCGAAGTAAAGAAGCTCAATAATCAAAACTACATCACATGGCAAACTTGCATTGAATTATATCTCCAAGAGCAAACCTTGTGGGAAGTAATTGGTGAAGTGATGTGATACCACTAGAGGAGGTCGGAGTTCTAAAAAATGGAGAATTAAAGTGGGCAAGACTATGTTCGTTATAATGACGACAATTGAGGAAGAGTTTCTAGAGCACATAAGAGATAAGAATACACCAAAGGAAGCACATGACACTTTGGCCATACTATTCTCGAAGAAAAATGATCTAAGGTTGCAGTTTCTGGAGAATGAGCTTCTCTTGATTACCCAATGAGAATTGGGCAAGTCAATATTTTAATAAAGTGAAATCTTTGTCATGAAATTTTTGAGTTTGACGCCACGAATAAAATTTAGGAAGTTAGAATGAGAAGAATAATTATACATGGATAAATACCTGCATTTAGAAGTTTCATTGTTGCAGTACAAGGTTGGCCAAGCAACTGTCACTAGTAAATCTCGAAAATTTGCTACCTAACAAAGAAGCGTTTACCAAGAAAATGTTAGGGGTCACAATAAAGAAAGAAAAAGAAGCACTATATAGTTATAAAAAACGAGGTCGACACTGTCAACAAAATAATAAAGAATTAAGAAAAATAAACATGAATAAGGTTTTGTGACAAGGTAAGTTAAATAAAGTCGCGACAAGAGACTTCAACCGTCTTAAGGATTTCAACGAACTAATGGTTAGTGTTTTATGCGTGGAAAACGAAGCTATTATGCTAAAGATTGTTAGTTTAAAACTGAGCCAACAGAAGGCAATATAAAAACCTTCAATAAGGAAGAGATTTACAATAGTGAAGAAGAATGGAATGTCAAGGTATCCACAACAGTAATTGAACGGGCTTGAGAAAATAAACTCACTTTAAGCTTAAATGATAAATCAACATTGGTGGTAGTCTTACTTAAACAATTGGATTGCGAAAATGATTGGATCGATGACTCAGGAAAGGAAATCGTGTTTCATAAAGAGTATTTTAGGTGGACTTTGTGGAGAGTGGAACTACCAAATTCAGAAGAGGTATTTGGAGAAGCATATTTTTGGCAAACGCATAGGATGGAACTGCTAGATTCAAAGAAAATGGATGACAAGTCGAAAGAGAAAGTGTCAGAACAAATCAGCAAAGCAAGACAAAAGCTCGAGAAAATACAAGATGTGATGGAAATAATCAATAAACAAGAGCATACAAAGATGAGTATGCATCAGACAACAACACCCGAGAAGATAAGGTCAAGTCACCAAGAAGGTATTGAAGTACGTACAAACTTACAATCACAAATAAGTCGAGTAGATATGAGAAATCAAGTATAAATTTAAGACACAAAGAAGAAGAAAGCATGGAAGAACCTAATATATTTGAAATGACAAATATGCTGAATGAAGAATGGAGCACTTCAAAATTTGTTGGGGAAAAGTTGGACGTGATGAAAAGAAAAGAGTTAAAATAAAAATTCGATGTTAAACGGGAGGATTGAAGATGCAACCCCGACTTTTGTTTTAACATTATTTTGATTTACAGATTTTTTTCAATAGTAGCCAATTCAAGAAGAAACTAGAAGAATTAATTTATGTCAAAGCTAGATAAATCTAGAATATGCTAATTAATAATTTATCAACATAGAGTAATCTAGAATGGATTAAGTCGGTTAGGTCCTCCAAATATAAGTTTCATGTCATTGTATGCATCAATGATAGATAGATATTGAGAACTAAGAGACAAATAGGGAAGTTGCATATATCTTTGTGAAATAACTGAGTGAAAGCCCTTGGTTCCCGTTATTTTTAAAATATTTTTTTTTTCTCATTTTTAACCACATCTTTTTCAATAAAATAGAGATCGAACTCTAGACTTCCTAGACGTCTGAACTAGACCTCCCTCCTACTAAATGTTTAGAAGGCCCTACAGATTCCTCTTGACCATTTCGTCATGACTATACTCTCGACTCATTCGAACTCATTTATTTCCAGAGGTAGGAAATTGGTAGAGAAAAAACTAAAAATAATGAGACGATGCAAAATAGGAGCACTGATCTTCAATAAAAATTAACATGCAAATTAAATATGAGGTAAGAGTAAGAGAAGAATGAAATTTTTTCAATCCCGCTATACGTACAGAAAGGGCCTGCCGAAGCCCAACAAATGAGCTGGAAATATTTTTAAAAAAGAAAAACCAAAAATAAATAAATAAATAAATAAATAAAAAAATAAAATAAAGAGAACACATTAACTCATACGTAGCAGAAATTAGTGGAGAGAGAAAATATTCAACTTTACCTTTCTTCTTCACATTAGCTTCACATTTCTTTTCCACCGATCTGAGCTCATTACTCTTGGAGGTCGCCGGCTAGTTTGTCAACGTCTTCGCATGCCGTCGACGCCTGTTGGACTCGAATTATCACCGACATCGTAGCATTTTGTCAAAAGGTATGATTTTTCGATTTCGATGGAGATTTTAACTCGAAAGTGGTGAATGATGAAAATAAGGGATATATTGAATGAAAACTTTGTTTCTTCTGACGTTTAAAGGATGATGTCCATTTCAAAAAGTTGTATGACTTTTTTTTTCCAGACTATTTATGTAGATGATACATTGTCTTGATTATTTTACGGGTTTTTGTTGTGATTGTATTCAGTGGCCTTTGAAGGTTACACTTAGTGTTTTACAGAGCGTTGGATCATATTTTTCCATTAATTTCAATTTTGGTTTGTATTCAGTGACTTGTGAGTTCAGAGATTTTTTTCCAGTAGTTTCTTAATGTAATTGGCATCCTGTAGTTTGTTGATACTTCTAGTATGTAGTGATCATGTTGATTGTATATGTAGTGTTGTAGTTATGGTTGAAGTTTGCGGACGTGAGAATTGCCAAATTGATAAAATGAACTTGTCATGGCTGGGTTATTCTTTGATGCAGTGGATGTCTTTCAATTTCTTTCAAATATTGGTTGAGACTTAGTGATTAATCAATTTGAGTTGCATATGAGTCCAGACTTTATTTATTCATCATTTCTTACTTATCACTGTCCATTGAAGTGCAAAATAATGTTGATGTATAGTTAGTTTACTTTTTTTTAATTGCTAAAAAAATGTTGTAACAACGTTCCCTAATTGCAATTTACTTTGCAGTAGAATGATGGGCAGAAATTATAGTGTTTGTCACAGCTGTAGAAGCACATATCACTCATTCAAAGAATGCAATAGAAAACGTCGTTGCCCAGATTGTGTAGATGGTATCCAAAAATATTTTGACGTTGAAAATGAGGGCAAGAACAAAGGACGGCTATTCAAAACTTGCAGTAACGATTGTGGATTCTTTGACTGGATAAAAGTTGATGAAGCAAGCGGAGGGTCAAGTACCTTTGTTGAAGGAACAAATCGTACTAACAAAGAGGAAATTGACAGTTTGCTTAGCATGTTTGACAGCCTTGCTCGAATAGCTGATAAACGAAACATTGAGATTTCGGTAAATGTGACATTTCGCAAGGGAAAAGAGCCGTCAGACGGTAATGGAAAATGAAGGGGGTCGGCATAATTGTCAAACATAACTATTTGATTAGGTAGCTTTTGTGTAATTAGATTTGCATTCCAAATTGTAATGTTATCAGCTCAACTGGCAATTATGTTAATGTGATTTCATTTAGGCTCAATTTGTTTCGCAATGCCGTTGTTTCTCAATGATACTGCTAATGTTTACTCAAAGTGATAACAAGGAAACAAGATGTTCCTATATCCTGCATCTAGAGAAGTTGCCAATTAAAACTTATCATGGCAGAAGGAAAATGGTGTGATTTTGAACTCCAGGGAAGTTGATAAAAAATTGCATGTTTTCACTATCAACATGAATAATGCAAAACTGATATAGCCTGCAACTCACAGAAAAAAGACACATAAATAATAGGACAACCCCAATGCAAACGCCCCTAAAATATGATGAAAGGGCACAACAGCGTACAACATAATTAGGCTTCTTTAATCCAACATAGATCTCATAAAATTCACTTCCAAAATGTAAGTTCACTCATACAACAATTAAAAATAATCTGATCATAAAATAGTTGCAATAATATTACAACTCAATCACCAAGTATTCAATTTCTCCCAACACACTTCATACAAATAGTTGCAACTCTATTACAATATATTACAATAATTTTTTGGCAATTCTGCCTTATTTTCCTCCAAGCCGAATGTCACCAGTCTGTGAAGAGTGCTGCAAATTATGTTTCGGATCCAGATTTGCTGAACAATGGAAATGAATGAGCATAATTGATCAAAATAAATCATTTTCCATTTGCAACAAACAGTCCACTACCAAAAAATCACAAAAACCATTACAGTTAACAAACTTTGTGGAACGTTTCGAATGAAGTTTGGAGCTGAATGTATATAATTTGACATGTGTAAACCTTGGGAACTAAAAATCAAATTTGACGTCGAAGGCACGAAAGTTGAGGTTTGCAAGTGTTTCGGTAAGACATGAATGCTTAAGTCACCCTACAATAAGAAATGAATTACATCTTGTAATAAATAATCATAAGAAACTGAGAATTGTGATTCAAACAAGGGCTTGGTAAGCTAACCAACAAAAGATGTGAATATGCAAATGTTGTCCGCAGACACTGTTGTCGAGATGCTTGAACAACGTGTGCAAGAGATGGCATATTACTGTGATTGGAGGTCGACCTTTTGATTTTTGTTGAAGTTGAAGTATCCTGCACGTACTTAAAAATTAAATATAAATTGTAATGGCATGGTGTGTTATTCGTAAATAAGATTATTGAACTTACCCTTGATTTTTTGAAGAGGACTCCAGCTAGCTTTTTCGTCGAAGCTTTTTCGGCGCGCCCTTTCTTCTTGACGATATAGGATCTAGTATGCTTCCGCTCACGTTGTTCTCAGATTCAATGCGCTGTGAGATGACATTACTAGCAGTTCATGACTTTATTGTACTCAACTCTTGTTTTTGATTAAATATCCACTCTTTAATGGCTTTAGACCTCACTTCATCATCAGCAGCGATGTTTGCAACCTCTGCGAAATCCTGACACATATCAACGTAACGTAACTGTGCAGGAGTACTAACCAACCCATCATAGTTAACTGTGACCCTGGAATGTGCTCTACAAACGTCTCTTCTCCATCGTCGGAGTATATACCGCTCCGACAGTGATGTGACATCATTACGGATCAGAACGACGATAGCGTGTCGACACAGGATCCCCCGAAATTCAAACAAGTGGCAACTACATACAATCTCACAAGTTTCTCTCTGAAATGAGATAAAATACTTTTTAATTCTTCTTCGTTCATTGTGCATGACAACCTCTAGTGAGCTCCGCTTGAACTTCCATGAACTTGGAAATGGTGTAACATTTCTGATACTGCTTCTCCATTTGAAATGTTGTAGTGCACGGCACCATTTGTGAGTACGACTTAAAATTGGCTTGAAACTCCTTTTCAACCTTATTCCTCAAAGCACATTCATACTATTCAACAAATTGTTTCAGCGAGGTCTTCGAATGAACGTACCCGTCGAAGAATGCATTCATACTCTCACTTCACTGCGTTGTTGACATCTCTGCCCAAAATGTGGTTTTCAAATAACAAGGAACCCAACGACCTCTATTATCAAACAGACCCGACAACCAATCATTACTATACAACTCATACGTGTCGATCATCACTCTTCATCCTTCTTCAAATTCCTCGACAAACTGTGAATCATAAACTAATCCGTGTATAGTCAAAAAAATGGAAACCTTTTCAACATGGTATCCAAACTTTTCTGGCAACCTTTTGAGGATATGCCACAAACACCATCTATGCCTCGTATTTGGAAAAACAATCTGAATAGCATTTTGCATGGCCCTATCTTGATCGGTAATGATTCCATTAGGAGCTTTTCCATGCATGCATTGTAGCCATGTTCTAAACAGCCATACAAAAGTATCTGTGTCCTCATTGGACAATAAACCACAACCAAGTAATGTAGATTGTCCGTGATGATTAACACCAACAAATGGGGCGAACGACATATCATACTTATTAGTTAGATAAGTGGTGTCAAATGTGACAATGTCGCCAAATTCTTTATATTCTTGTCTTAATCTATTATCTGCCCAAAATACATTCTTTAGCCGACCCTCATCATCTACATCCATAGTAAAATAGAATCCTGAACACTAGGATTGCATCTTGGAAAAGTAAGCTTGTATCGCTATGGCATCTCCTTCGTCGAGTCTTAATCGTCTCACTTGTTCAATATAATTCGGCAATCCTTTTCCACGCAAGTCATAATTTCACACCCACTTGCTTCAACCACCGCAAAGTTGAAACTTTTATGTAAGGAAATTCCTGCAATATCATTCACTTCAAGCTGCCGTTTCACAAGTGAGCTTAATTCTCGATTGCAGCGATACAACCTCGATTTCGATGGACTTGTTTTATGATTGTGCTTGAGTAGGATTGTGTTAATTCTCCATATTCCAAGAGCATTTGAACATGTAGTGATCCTAGCTTTACAATCTGTCTGAGTAGTTGTTTAGGGCTTTAAAGAACCACTTGTACTAGTGCTTCTTCGGCCTTCACGGCCACACGTGTAGGTTACATATTTAATTTTCCCATCGTCTCCCTTTTTCGAATTTCTTCCCTAATCGGAAAACCTACATGATATTCATATCCTTTGTAGAAATCCTACAATTCTTTTTCATCCTTGAACGTCATACCCACCTCCGGCATCTTAGGTACAACAAGACCATCTGCTCCTAACATCACCTCCTCCACTGATAACATATCATTCGCAAAGTTCTTGTCACCAACTCTCTCCACCAAAACTTCATCAGATTCGTCTTCCATAGATCCACCTACTACAACACAATAAGCCGCAGTTCAGTACAACAGAAACCATATTAGTTCAAAGCGTAATTTCAACATCTAATATATCACGTTAACATTGCCCACACGCTTAGATAATTCCACCTCTTCAACAAATTACAGTTTTCGGAAATCAAATAATGAAATAACAACCACCAAATTATTGTATTCAAAACATTCACTCCAAAACATAGAAAGTAACAACAAATAACTCACCGCAATTAACAACACTCAGTCCAAAAATTATTAACTACAAGGAAGATAACATAGCATGACTTACTTGGGTTTTCCAGAGTTTGTGAAGACCCGACGTCGACATCATCGCATTTTGTCATAACCATCTCACCAAAGCCGAGGAAAGAAGCTCCCAATTTGGGGAAACGACTGCCCTTGATGTCGCAAGTGAGTGTGATAAGATGAATCCCTTGTAATCGATCTATTAACTTCAGCTCCGGGTAAATTGAAGTAATTTTTGTTCGGGAGGAGAAAACAATTCATGGATGAGTATCAATTATTTTGGAAACGGAGGTGGAAATGATTGGCGGCATGGACGATTTGTGGCGTGACGAGTGAGTTTAGTGAGTGAGAGAGAGAGAGAGAGAGAGAGAGCGTGATTGACTTTTATTAGGTTTTCTTTTCTATTTTCAATTGTTGAAAGAGAGAGAAAAATGAAAGTGCCACGTCAGCCGAAATTTAAATTTCTGGAAAGTTTCTGTTATGGTGGCTTTTCTCTTTTATAAGTATTAAAAAACAATGAAGAAGAACAGACATCATTCGTACCATCCGCTCTGAAAGAAGGGAATTTGAAACAATCAAATCAACGATCTAGTTTAAAACTACTAAAACTATGTCGTTTTGGAATCTTGCATCAGAAGCCTTGCTAGTAGTGGACTTGACACAAACGTTTGTTTTTAATACATGCCATTTATGCACAAGCAACGATGGTGAAGTATGAGTCATAGATCGGGCTATTGGGAAATAAGATATGATCTTTCCAAAGGTCGTACTCAAACTTTGAGGGCCATGTCAAATCAAGTAAGGGTCTACCTTAGCTTGGTCATCTTTTGGTCTAGAATTTGGACCAGTCAACTCAAAATGTCGACCTAAGGCCCTACGACACGGGTCGGAGACAAACATTGGAGGATGTTATAGAAACATGATCATTGCATGACAGTAGAAGTAATCCTCCTTCAATAGCGGCATCGTCCAAACCCCACTAATCAAGAGGAAGTCACGATGACCTAACGCGCATGTCTAAGGAATATGTATCATGAGGATATTGTCGTACCAAACTCTATAACCAATTGAATCCTTTCAAGACGAACTGTGGCATACAACTTCAGGTCGAACAATGTAACTTGACATGACTTGAGGGACAAGCTAGTCTGACAATCCTATATAAAGGGGTAATTGACATGTGAAAAAGGGTTGAGTAGTAGAAAACTCTCTATACCACTAGTATACAAATTCTCTCAATATTAAGTCAATAATCTGTCTAAATTCCAACAGATATAACAATGTTTTTCCATTCAAATTTCTATAAATTGATAAAGAAGCGTCACATTATTTTCTGCCATCAGCATGCATCATCCATTGAAAAAAGAAGCTTTTGCAGGGGAATGAAAATCTGAGAGTTTTGAGAGGGTATATTCAATTGAGAATTTTAATGATTTTTTGGGATTTAAAAAATTTAGGGATATTCAATATAGACTTTTGAAGACTCTCTAAAAGTATTAGTGTATTCAATTGAAACGTTTATAAAATTTTAAAGAGTTTCTAAAAGTTCCGGTGTAATCAATTAAAACGTTTTAGAAGACTCTATAAGTCTTGAGTTATTCAAATTTTATGACTTTCAGAAAATTTTATAAAAGACTTCATGCTACTAACTTTTAAGCAGAAAGTACTCAAATTAAATCTCAAAAATTGTCTATCATTAATCACAAGATTTTTGAAAGACGTTAACACAAAAAAGAAGAAGAATAAGAAGAAATTAATATGTATTTTTTTTCAATATTTCTATTTTTCTCCCTTCTACAAACATTAGAGTTATTATTATTATTATTATTTTTTTTTTTGCTATTGATTGTATTGGTTTCTATTTTTATTTCTCTCTCTTATTGTTTATTTATATTTTCTATAAAAAAAGTTAAATTTTATTTTTAAAACTGTTTTTTTTCTGAAAATATATCTATTTTTAATTAAATTATAAAATTTTTTATAGACTAATTTGTAATTAAATTTAAATATATAATTGTTTATCTATTCTTTAAAGGTAATTATATTAATGATACCGAATATTAAATTATTTTTTATATGTATAATAATTATTATTTATTTAATTAAGGTCTTAAATTTTTATTCTTTTTAAAAATATTTTTTTATTATATGGGAAGAAAAATGAAGGAGATAGGAAATTGTGAGAACTACCACCTCGTATGTGATGATTTCAAAATATTGCACTAGATCCACATAAATTCTAACTTTAATGGAAGTCTTCAAAAATCTTTTGAATTCTACAAAAGTCTCTAAAAAATTGAAAATGAAAGTTTATAAGTTTACGAAAGACTTCCACTAACTCCATACAAATATCTAAAAAATCCACGAAATTTATACTTAAAAAAGTCCATTAAAGTTTTCAAAAGTTCCAATTGAATACACTCCATTGATCTATCTTATGCCTTACCACTGCAGGAGTTTGTGTCCAACAATAAAGACCTGCACAACCATCTTGACTAATCACTACAAAGCAGGTGGGATGCAAGTTCTCCTATTCTATCAATAAAACTAGCAATTACATACCACTAGCGAAATTCTTTTAGCGAATTTGTGTATTTAAACACAAGGGGGATGGGGGAGGAAGGGAGAGTTAACGACTATGGGTGATGATAATTTTGCCGCACTCGATAAGGGTAAGGTAAGATAAGTGGTGTGATTTTTATCTTAAATGTACAATATCTATTAACAAGTAGTATAGTGGACATAAAAGAGTCTGAATTATCATTCCCTTATGTCTAACGTTTATTTGAATGACAATAACTAAAATTAATTTAAAATATGATCCTAAGAATTATAAATCAAAGGAAATAATTAAAAAGTGCAAAAATCAACAATCTAGAGTTTTAAGTTAGGTATGAAAATGTTAGAATTCACAAGTTCATATAGATATTCCTAAATCTTATCAGGTTGAATAATAATTTTTTTTACCAGGTTGAATTCTTCTAAATTAACTAATTTCTCTCGATTTCAAATCAATCATATTAAATTAAGTCAACTCACCATATTTCTACGTGAATCAGGGTAAAATTTAATCAAGAGCATTCAACCACCAAAAATTCAATTAAAAATTGCAAATTTAGGTGCCCCGAGGAACATCTGAGATGACAAAGACAGTGCAAGGCTGGGCTTGTAACCCCAGGGTGGGGAGTTCGATTCACGGAAGGAGCAGCCAAGTGTTGTAATACCCAAACCATGTGGTGGAGCAGCTTGGTGTTGTAATAATCGGTTGTAGGAGGGCTCCCTTGGGGCCAGGAGTATAAAGCTTGCATGTATACTGGCTTGATTGGGCATAACCCGCGATTTACCTCCGCCCAGAGTTGAGGCACCGGTGATGGGCGGTCCAAGAAATAGTCTAGTATTAGCTGGGATACCTGGGTATCAAAAAAACAAAAACAAAAATTGCAAATTTAGGATATGGACACCTTTTACCCAAATTTTGGTTTTACTGTATGGTCTAAACAAAACTTACCTCTTAGCTCGATACCTCACAATTCAATGACTAGTAATCATGTAATTCAAATTAATAAATAATAGAAACAATCAATTGAAAATCAAAGCATCAATTAAAATTAAGTTCAAAACTAAGTTACACTATTTATCCCAACTTTTGATTTAGTTACACATCATGAAAGAAGAAAAACACAAAAAAGACTAGGGTAATTCATGGAGTTTAAAGGAAAAATTAGGAAAATTTGATAATTTTGAACTAAAAACCTCTTTCATTCCAACCAAATCTTCAAAATCCTACGTTCTTCAATTTTCTCCTTCAATTTACTGTCTTTTTCTTTAATTTTCTATGGTTTGGAACCACTCCCCCCTTTTCTTTTGACCTAAATGAGGTCCTAATATGGGGTACTTTTTAAATTGACCCGGTCAAAGTGCCATATTTGCATTTTGACACTTAAATATGACACTTTTAATGGTAAAGGATAACAACTCCCTTAAGTATATAAACAATTACAAAATATTGTTTTGTTTAAAAGACAATATTACCATTTAGTTAACAAATAAAAACCAAACAATTCATATGTAAAATTTCAAAATCAACTAACTTTTGTTATGTGTTTATTTCAACACAGATAAGAACTCGCACATCTTTCATCTGCTTCAACCTTAAAATTTGAGAAATTTATCAAACGCTGAAACTTGAATTTTTTTTGTATCAATCACTTCGAATCGGTAATTATATTTAATTTCATTTTTCGTTTTATCAGTATATGTTTTAATCGTTAAATTTATTTCGACATAGATAGTTAATGTAGATAAATTTTTTTAACATATCTATAATCTTTTTAAAACATAAACGAGAAAAAAAACTCATCTCCATCTTTTAGATGAAATGGATTAGGTGAAAAATAGCCAACAAACAGCAGGCTGAAACAGCCAGTTGTTTTAGGCTATTAACATGTAGCTATTAAAAATAGCCGGCTATTAACAGCAGGCTATTTCGGCTGTTTCGACTTTTTAAAAAAATTCTTGTTAAAATTTGAATTTTTGATTATGTATTTTCTTAAAAAATTCTGTTTTTGTTGTTGATAAGTGTATTTTATACACTTATTTGGTGTCCTAAAATATTGATATTTGGTAGTTCTTTTGATAAAATATATCTTAAATCATTGTATTTTATGTTATATAGGTAAAACTCAATAGTTGAACAAGGAATTGAAAGAAAGAAGTGAAAAATGGTGACAATGAAGAAATTCAAAGTTTGAGGACCAAATTGAAAATATTCAGTAATTGATTCGGACCAAAAGATGATACTTGAAATATTTTTTAGGAGACAATTGGATGAAATTAGAATTCAAAAAGGAATACAATATGATAAAACCAATTTTCAATCGCACAAGTTATATTCCAAATTCTTAGTCGAAGATTAAAACTGATTTTTGGCACAATAAAAGTCCAAATTGGAAAGATTCTATTTCTAGTTGTAGCCATTTGAGATAGCTTTCCAACGCACTTTGAATCGCATCAATTGGGTATCAGGAGATGGGTGTATGGCCAAAATAGTAAAAATACTGACCGCTGTGCAGAGACAAAAAAATCCGCGCGCAAATGGAACTTTCCTTATTCGATTAAATCTACTAAGGTGGTTTTTAAGTGATTCATTTTTTCCCTATTTAATGCTTTCCAACCACTCTTTGGGTGTGGTTCTTGTTTTCGAACCTATAAACTGGACAAGATATTACGTGGCGAGGTCATTCCAGTTTTTTATGGATCTTTGATATAGCTTTCTAAACCATCTTTGGGTCTTATCTCCCAGGGTGAGTGGGAAAGCACGACACATTATGGCATCTCCTGCTCCTTGAAGCTATCCAGGAAGTAAATTTGTACAGGTGGCTAAGAGGACCCCATTTCCCATCATACCCTGTTAGTTGTGGCATTTTCAACTTTTCAGGTAGGGGTTCAACAACGTGTCCTCAGTAAAGGGGGGATGATGCTTTGTGAGATATTCCTCCGCACTTCCTTTGTCCTTAGCTTCTAGGTTGACAATACGTTTCTTCAAGACACTCATTTCAGGTTTTGGTCATTCTGTTGAGCGTTTGATATGGGGTTCCTCATGTCTACTCACAAGTGTGAGAGAATGTTGAGAACCTAATCTATCAAATGCACTGTTAGTTCTCCTTGCAGTTGGCCTTGTGGTTGTAGGAGAACTTCTGATTTCTTCAGTTTAGCTTTTGAAAGATTCTCCTCGTGAGAATTGAAGAGTTCTCCTGGTTGGAGGTCGTCTGAATATTTCCTTATGGGGAGATTTCACCTCGGTTTCTTGTGGGAGAGTGTGAACTCGATTTTGTTCCAACCTGTTGACAACATTTGTTAATTTTTCGATGGCTTCCCTCATTGAAGTCATTTGAGGATCGATGGTATATGTTTGACCTCGTCTTCTCCCAACATTTTGTGGGTGGCTAGTTTGTTTAGGACGAGTATGTGATTGATTTCCAGATGCTGAGGAATCATTCATAATGATATTCTTTTGTATGTTTTATAGAGAGATATGGCTATTTTTCAAGTTGGAGGCCCTCATTCTAGCGCCAAACTGTTGACATTGAAAATTATATAGACAAAAATTCAAGCTAACTTAATGTGATAATAGAGACTCAATTGATAATGAAAGATCATAACGCTTTTGATACAATGATTTCATCCTCTTTTCTAAGGAGATATTTGAAATATGACATTTTTTTGTAGGGATTTGTAATGTGAAATCAAGTGTTCTTGTATTTCTCGTTATTCATGTCTCTGCCGCTGCTCTTCTTCTCTTTTTATAAGGAATATCATGTATACATATGTCATTTACCCATTTTGTCAGCTACAGTGCCGAGTTGAGAAAGTACATTCATTGGCACGTTTGGATTGGTTAAAGAGCTTGGCCTATTAGGTCATTATGCATTAATCTCATATGTGGTCCCCAGTAATTAATGAATTACTTAGGAAAGGAAACTAAGATATTTCATTGGTGTGAATAGTAGGCGATGATGTAAGATCTGCCAAGTATCATGATTTTATAGATAGTTTGTACAATGTCTAAGGGATCCATAATCATTATACTCCCTTGAGCCTCGATTAACTACATAATCGAGCTGACCTTGCATTCTCGAACTCACATTAGCACGAACTTATTGTACACATTGATCCGTACTTTGTCGACCTCGAAGGTCGGTCATCAACAATACATATAAATAACTGAAACAAAAGGAAATTATTAAAATTAAAGATTTGTTTAAATGAATATTTAATTACAGAATTTTGAATTAAAAATTAAAAAGGAAAAAAAAGAATTTGCTAATTCGTTAAAAAAGAATATTTCATTTTAGTAATTATCAATTTAAATTTCTTTATTTAATTATTTATATAAAAAAGTCAAATAAAAGGAAATTATTGAAATTAAATAAAGAATATAAATATTATTTAATTAAATTTGAAAAAAAAATTAAATTTTTATCGAAGAAAAGATTTTTAAATTAGAAAAATTAATCATTAAAAAAGGAAATCAATTAAGAATTGTGTAAAAAATGGGTCATGGGCTAGCTGTTTCGACCCAAAACAATTTTGTGCCGAAACAGTCGGCTGACTATTTAGAAGTTTTGGCCTGTTAACTCGACTGTTAACAGTCAGACTTGACTGTCTGTGAGTATAGATAATAGCCACTCTCCATTTTCGATGAATTTTTGGTGACAAATCCTTTGCCAAACATGTACATTCACAATATTCTAGTCAATCTACCTAATTAATGAAGAAAACTTGATAAATAATAATTTCAAATCATAAAAAAATGATAAACATTGCAAAATGAAAAATCCCTCTTAAATCAACAAAAAACTAACATTTTTCAAGATAATCACCGAGTTCTCTATTGTTGTCAACGTTCGGTAGATCGTGATGTTGATAATTTCGACTGGATCCGACTATTTGGGCCACTTTCCACACACTCTCTCTCTCTCTCTCTCTCTCTCTCTCTCTCTCTCTCTATATATATATATATATATATATATATATATATATATATATATGACCGGTCATATTCACTTATTTCCTCACCTAATATAAATGTAAGAGTGCCATGTAGGTTATACCTCGAGAAGAAGTCAAAATGGATCAATGAAAATGAAAAAATAATAAGTGACGGCAAAATACGTCAAAAACATAATGGTCGTGGTTTGCTTGCCATGGTTGAGTGCGGCGAACGAAAGTTCAACCAAAATAATCCTTATTTCGACCTCTAATTGATGCCCAACAATGGACCCGTTCCTTGTTCTTTTTTCTTTTTTCCCCGTACTTTTTACTTTTTTAACATTTACCATCAATTGCACAAAGTCCTTGAACGTTCGGTTTTGTCAATTTCGACTCTTAGAATTTTCATCTCCTCAATTTTGGTCCTTTAACTTTTCAACATGTCCAAGTCAGTCTCTCAAGTTTTACATTGTTGTTCTTTTTCCTAGTTTTTCGTTCGATTTTGATCCTTTTTATACAAATCTTAAATATCCCACAACTTCCAAAAGCTACCACGTTAGTCTCAATTTCGCAATGTGAAAATATAGCATAGTTGAAGTGAAAGTGAAAATTGAAAGAGTAATGCTATTCATTCCCACTAGGGTTACAAACACAGTTTATGTGATGTTAATATGACATTAAATGATAGTGAAATTAAATAAGTTATTTAATTTCATTTTTCATTTAACCTATCACTAGAGTCATCTAGATTATGTTTGTAACCCCACTGAGGATGAATAACACTACTCTTTCAATTTTCACTTTAACTTCAACTATGCTATATTTTCACATTGGCCTTTTAGAGGTTAAAAGACAAAAATATCCTTAAATAAATTATACAATTACAAAATATTGTTTTTGTTTAAAATACAATATTACCCTTTTAGTTAACAACTGAAAATCAAACACTTCCCACTTAAATTTCAAAATCACTTAACTTTTCTTATCTGTCTATTCCAACACTGATAAAAATTCTCTCAACTTTCATCTACTTTAACTTCAAAATCTTTGACATTTATCAAACGTTGAAGAAGGAAATATTTTTTAATATCAATACTTCAAATCATTAAGTATATTTACGTATATTTTATTTCTTTTTCGTTAAATTTTTATACGTTTTAATCAATAAAAATAGTCGATTTTTTTCCGTTTAACAGCCGAATGTTAAAAAGTCGGCTGGAGTCTTAGCGGCCGACTGTTTTCTAGCTGTTCCACCTTTTTAAAAAAGATTTATGTTGTCCTAGTCGAGCCAAATGACTATATATTTTCTTTAAAAAAACTTTTCGTCTTGCAGATATGGTTGTAATGCCAGTTTGTTTCTTTGATGACTTTGAATTGGATGAGAAAGATCAATAAGTATATATATGAACAAGTGATAAACGTGATGGTAGTCCAATTTCCATAACGGAGAGTACAACATATGTGGGAATGTACCATATTTTACAAAACAAGCTGAATGTCGATCTCTCTCAGTACGATTAGAACAAAGATTTCGATTCAAGGATGATTCATCTATTCTGATTCCATCTATGAAAGTTACTTGTGATGAAGAAGTGAATTATCTATTTGAATTGAACAAAATGTACACGACTTCTCTTTGGGTGACTTTAGTGAGGAAGGATGTCACCGAAGGTGGACATTAAGATTTGGTTGGAGGGGATCACAATGCCAATAATGTTTAGGACATAGTGGAGATAGCTCGTGAGAATGATGTGGTCATTCCTGAGCCAATTGTTCCTTATCGTGATCTCACTATTATACACAAAATTATATCGGTGGTTCACGACAATGAGAATGATAATGAATTTACAAATGAAGATTTGATTATTTTATCCCGTCGGAGATATGAGTAGGGTGTGAGCGCAGGGACTGGAACAAGTTGACTGTTATCTAACTCTTCGCGTATAGTTCTCGATGATGAGAATTTGTATGTCGAGCAACTGTTCGAAACAAAGAAAGATTTGCATGAAGTTGCTCATCGAATTGCACTGAAATACAACTTTATGTTCAAAGTTAAGAAATCAAACAAGTCGTTGTTGACAATTATCTGCGTCGACGATAGTTGTTGTTATCGTTTGCGAGCGAAGAAAATGGACACGAATGAGTTCTTTATAGTTCGCAAGTATAATCGGGAACATACTTGTGAAATGAGAATTTGTCGAAATGATCACAGGCAAGCTCCAGCATGTTTATTGGTTGATAGATAATGCACAAGTATCATGACATACAGACGATCTACAGACCTTCGGACATCATTAACGACGTCCGTCGAGAGTATGGAGTGGTCGTGAGCTACCGAAGGCTTGGAAGGCCAAAGAATGTGCGTTGGAGGATATAATAGGCTTGGTCGAAGAGATCTATGTTAAATTGGTTAGGTATTGCCATAACATAAGAACAACTAATCATGTATCGACATTTTTTATTGAAACTAAGGACGAGAATTATTTTAAGCTTTTCTTCATGGCCCTTGGACAATGCATTCAGGGATTTCGAATGCAATGCGACCCCTAATTCTAGTCGATGGTACAACTTTGAAAGTTAGATACGAAGGCAAGTTAATTATTGCTATATGTTAAGATGTCAACATCCAAATTTACCCTCTTACATTTGACATAGTCATAGCGAGAATGATTTGTCGATGTGTTAAGGGAAGTAATTGGAGAAGTCGAGGACCTTACCTTTGTAATTGATCGAGGGACCATCTATAATAAATAGTATCGCTGAAGTTTTTACTGATGCACATCATGGATAATACATGTACCATATACAAGGTAACCTGAAAACTAAGTATCAGGGCAAATGCATTGTTTCATTTCTTAGGAGAGCGGTTTAAACTTATAGTATTGAAGAGTGTAATAAGTTCATGATAGAAATATGAAGTAAATCATTATCGGCATGGGATTATCTTACAAAAATGGGGATTGAACACTGGGCGTGATCAAATTTTTCAGGATGTCGATACAACATGATGGCGCAAACAATATGGAGTTTCTCAATACATTATTCAAGAAGGATCGAGAGTTACCAATCCTTACAATGATTGAGAACATTCGTAACAAGTTGCAGCAGTAGTTTCATGACCGATGTGCGGAATTACAAAGTTGTACGAGCGTACTAGCCTTGGCTCAAGAGGATAAACTCTTCAAGGCTGCAGAGCTTGCGAGAAAGTTGAATCTCGAACCACTGGATGAGTTGCGCTACTTCGTGAAATGTGCATATAATATGGCATACATGGTGGAGTTGATTGATAGCACATGCACTTGTCGTCGATTTCGGTTGGAGAGTTTTCCATGTGAGCATGCGTCGTGGTGGCTATGTATAAAGGCTTTGCAGCGAGAACATTATGTTTTTCTTATTACACGTTTATTGGAGAGCAACGTATGCTGAGACTATATTTCCTCTACCTAATGAAGACGAGTGGGAAGTTCCCGACCACATTCTCCCACTTAATAGTTTGTTACCACTGGAAGTTGAACTGCATGGTCCGGACATCCACGTACATCTAGAACACCATCTATAGAGTTTTCTCGACAGCGTAGGTGCGACAAGTGTGGAGCAACAAGACAAACTCGTCAATTTTGTACAAGTCAAATTCTCCTAAATGACAATTAGACCGATGTGTAATGATATCTCTGTGAAATCAAGGATCCAATTGTACAAAATCATAGTTGAGGGCCTAAAGTGCAAGTATTTGATAAATGAATAAACAATTAAATATACAATGTTTACATTAATTTATAATATTTATAAGTATCTGATAAATGAATAAACAATTGAATATAAAATGTTTACATGAGTTTTACAATATTTATAATTATTTCATATATAAATGAACAATTAAATGTACAATGTTTATGGATCACAGTCGAATTCATACAAATCGCATGCTAATTTATTCCTCCAATTTTGTATCCATGATTGGTTGATTCTATCAATCTTATGTCCTATACTCAAAAATTCAATGTATTTTATTGCAAACATACCGCAATCGCCTCTACAATTGAATAATAATGTGTTAGTTTGGTACCGTGTAACTAAAAACTAAGTTTTCAAGTTAAAATAAATTATAAATACTTATGATCTCGACTGTCTTGCCTCTCAACTATCTCACCGTCATCGTATCCTGCACAATTGCTAGTTTGTCCTACACAATCACACCGACTCGAGCAGCCATTAAGAGAACTGGCTCAAAGTTATGTTCGAGCTGGCCTTATGTGAGACAAGAATAGTCGGAGTCGTATACATATATATGGAATCAGCGAAGACAATCTCCACGACAATGCAGTGATGATTTACGATCACTGAAATGTATTTATGTGTACAACCCTCCCATGACTTTTTCTTGACACCCGATCACATCCCTATGACCCACTAGGCTATATATTCGGGTAACATGTAATCATTACCCATAATTTGAAGCAATTGATGCTCAGTGGTAAAAAATAGAGGGACCTATTTCATTCAATAAACAAAAAAAATTATGTATATATAATAAATAACAATATGACTATTTCACTTACATCATTAGCGAGCCAAGTCCCCGAAGTGATGATATTGTGAAACCACTTATAAGCCTTTGATATCGTCCTCTCCCTTACCGTATGGCTATCTCTGAAAAAAGAAATAGAAAAAATGTCAAAAAAAGTATAGATGAGTTAGCGTAGTATAATTTACCGAAATTGTAAAATAATTACTCGGGCACAATTTTTCTCCACTCTATCTCGAACATTTTCCATTTGGCATGGTCCACTTCCCGAAAGAGATTGGGGTATGTCTTGTCGACGAATGTCCACCTCTTCACCTCAGGCGCGAAAAAAGATACGACGTACTGTGACGTCAATCATGGCCTCTTGTCGACACCTGTCTTGGCACGTCTATAGCACACCTCTTACCCATTGTCACGACCGACGTCCTCTCCTCCGTCATCGAGGGTACCACCTCCACCTTCGCCACACCCTCTGTCATCAGAGGCACCCCCATCCTTTTGCCACGGACTCCGTCTCTGGCACCTCCACCTCCATCATCGGGGCCACCTCTGCCTTCGCCCAAAATGTGGTATTTAGCCACACAACAGGGAGTGACCCCGATCTCCATCACCGTCTCCGTCACCTCGTCTATCACCCTCTTCGCCGTCCCGCCTATCACTCATCCCAGTGTTGTTATATCACCTCAAAGCGCTACGACATCTACCTCAAGGTTTGATACATGGATGCGGAGCACTACAACATCTTGACGTAAACTCAATATCTCGTTGCAGCACCCCTACCTCCACTCGTAGCGTGCCCACCTCCTCCATCACCTCAACCATAAATCCAGCTTGAAAGTTATACAGAACACTATGCGAAGGAGATCCACGGAAGATGTGCCGGATGGAGGAGAAGGAGATCTCATCGATGGCAGATGTGATTGTCAATTGTCAATTAACTGGATCGCGCTTCTATACAAATAATATTAAAAATTATTAACTAAGTTAAAATAGGTCAACTCATACAAAACGATAATTAATAAATTATAGTCAATTCTCATACCCGATCTTGGTATAGGATAGAATCGAGCATCTCATTTCGTAAAGTATGCGGAACGACTAATCCGCGCACAAGACCATGACCCTTCTTCTCCATCGACGACGTCAACTCGATTAGGATATCAAGTTGACATATTGACATTTCAACTAGTTAATGATCATGTGATGAAATTCTGAAACGACATACATTATAAATCTACAATGTCTAATATTCACTTGAGGTCGTTGATGAGGGCTGATAATTATTTTTCGGATGGATATTTGTCTACTCGGGATGCTCGCCAATGATGCATCCAAGGACAGCATGTCTTCCTTCGCCTTGCAAATCAAGTACCCAAGAGCGGGATCATCTCATATGCCAGAATCTATAACACATACACTTATTATATATAAATTTAGTATAAAGTTTTTTAACGTTGATTATGTTAAACATTTATCTGCATTGCCAGGGTAATCCATTTGTATCATACTTACGCATGGACCCATTGGGCTTCGAGTGTGATCTGGTGAAGACATATACGGTGTTCTCAAAACATCTTCGACTCCACGAATAGTTTTTTAACGCATCAATGTCGTTAGCAACTTGCAAATGAAAATGTCAAATGCAGTCTTCTTGTGATGACAATTCATCACGCTCTCAAGAATGTAGATCAGCCCAAGCTTCAATCTATCTAACATCTAGTCGCACTCCCTGATTGCACCCATCAACTAGGATAGAAGCACCGTCCCCTGTCCCAGGAAGTACGTCTCATATAGCCTATTATTTTTCTTAGTGCCTGCCTCGTCGTCTGTAATCCTCAGTCCAATGATCAGGGTAAACTCAAATATCGAGAAACTAACGACCTTGCCCCGAGGTCAAAGTGGAGAGCATGTTATCGACTGGCCTAAGAAGCCGATATAGCAATTCATAGATGATTTGTCTTGAGTACTGTATCTCTCGTAACTAGTACAGGGACCACATGAATGACTGCCATAACATATCTCTGATAGGAATGTAAAATACATATATTTTCATCCTCATTTTATGCGCTCGTATGATTAATTAGTGTCAAAATGTACTCATTGCATTCATATTTTGATTTATGTGGCAATTCTATGGATATGACGTAATTTGGAAGAAATAAGCGAACAAGGGCTAAAAGGAAAGAAAACGAAGTTTTGCGAACTGAAATGCAAATACTCAAAAGTTATGTGGAACCTCATGATGAATATTTGAGAATGTTAGAGGTCGATTAGATGAAAAAAGAAGTCAAATGGATGAACTACAATAAAAGTATTATCATATATCAACTCCTAGTCGAAAAGATTGTACATCGGATTTCAGTGTCAGTTTAAGACCAATTTTGGCATAGGAAGCATTCGAACTAAAAATATTATATTTCTGTACGATTTGTAACCATTTGAGTTAGCTTTCCAACGCATATTGAATTACCTCAATCGGATATCGGGAGAGAAAGATATGGTCAAAATACTGAAAGCTGACTGTTGAAAATTATTTAAAGTCATGCGGTCACATAGCTTTAATTCCATGCGGTCGCAAATGGTGTTTCATCGAATTTCAGAGTCTATTTTCAATGTTCTATGCAACTGTGTGACTTACTACCATGCGGCCGCATAATTCATTCCCTACACAAAAATTCTGATTTCTGAGTTTAAGTCAACTACCTATGGAAACAACTATAAATACGTGATTTGAAACCCTAGAATATATAGAACTCCTCCCATCTTCATTCTTCATTATTTTACTCTTAGAATCATGAATTGTAACTAAATTTTTACATTTGGTCGAAAGAAATTGAAGTCTCGGAACCACATACTGTGATATCTAAATAATTTTTCTTATTATTTAATTCTTATTTTGTGTATTGAATGTCCTTCTGTATTTATTTCATGAATTGTTGCATTTATTTGCTAGGAGGCCATACTAGTTTGTTATTCGTTACAATCTACCGCTAAGTTGAATATCAAATCTATAGTTGTTCGATCCCTTTAACTTTTGAAGCAACTAGGATTTAATTATTTGTTGCGTCAGAAATTGCTAAATTTTAAAGTTATCAAAGTACTAAATTTAAAGCAATATTAATATATTGCGTTAAAGAGAGATGTATTGGAAGAGAGATCTCATCCAAAATCACAACCAATGTTGATGATTTGGTGAGACGACGCCCGCCGCGTGAGAGAGATGATGGAAGATATGTTAGGTTTTTTTTTTGTCCCTCACTTTTTTTTGACCGGGTCTCTCACTTTTATTCTATTTTAGTTTAACAAAGTTTTTTAGTTTTTTAATTAGCGGGTCGGGTTGGGTGGTTTTTGTCTGGTTGGATGAGTTAACCCGCAACCCGATCCAACTTAACCTTGCCAACCAACCCAACCCAACCCAAGAAAAAAAATGGAAAAAACCAACCCAACCCGATCGGGTTGGGTTGGGTCGGGTCGGGTCGGGTCGGGCGGGTTGGACGGGTTTTTGTCCACCCCTAGTTGCTGACTATAAGCCATGGTTTAGTCGACTGGATCCCGACTGAAATTATTTTTCTTCTCTCTCTATTTTCGGTTGTGTGTGAGGTAGAAATTATGATATTTTCGGGTTTTGCTCTTAAATTCCCAATTTTCTTTTTAAAGTAGTCGAATGTCAAAGTGAAAAAATGGTCAAGTCAACCGGCTATTTCCACTTATTTCCTCCCTAACTTCCACACAATGTTTTAAAACCCGGCCCAAACATCATCCCGGGAAATAGAAAGGCTCGAGGGTTAAAAAGTTCAACCGAGGTTTAACCAAAGTCAAATCAGAGGTAATAAATAATTTTTTAAGCATTTTAATTTATTTTGACAACAATTAGTTTTGGAACAATAATCCACGTTTTTATTATATATTTAAAAAAAAAAGTTTTGGAACAATAATAGATTTATTTTATTATTAGTAATTCAAAGTAAATATAATCTACATTTGTTAATTACATGCATTATAATATAATTTATTTCAAAACTTCAAAAATTGAAATAATTTGTTTATGTTGAAAAACTGAAATTTGCTGGGACCATTTAGCCCCATTTGGTCTCCATTATTTAAAGTATAATTTTTGGAATAGCATTTTTTTTAAAAATGTGGAATTCAATGAGAAGAAAAAGTTTGAATTTACATTTAATATTATTTTATTAAAAATATACGATTGATAAGAAGACAGAAAAAAATAAATTATAATTTCAACGTGGCTTAGTATTTTCAAATAAGTTCATTTGTTTGTTTCGCATTGATAGTCTATTTCCCACATCGGAATTTGGAAGTGATTGTGGAGAGAGAAATGTCAAATGTCTTTAAAATGAAGTGCTTGGCAGTTTCAAAAACTTTGGAACGGGCCTGTGGCTACATTTCACGATGAGCCCATCAAAGTAGTTAAAATTTTAGATAGAAAGAGAATGCATATGAACCGATAAAACCATGGGTAAAATCGTGAACGGTTTCCGATTCAATGGTTTGTTGACCGAGTTTTTCTCTTCCGGTTATTGTAGTATGTTTGGATTAGATTTAAGGCCGGTTCACGGTTCTATCAGTTTGAATCGATCGGTTCGATCTGACTTTAACAACATTGCCTACACATGTAAAATTTTCCTTCCTACCGTTGTTAGTCCATTGGGCAGTTGGTAGTTTTACCTTCGACTATGACTTCAATTTTGTATAGTCGATCTTCAAAACGGAAACTAGACTTGTGTTAAAACCTTAAAAAGTAAATTTTAGTTCTTTTTCAAGGAATTACTGTGAAAAACGCTCTTTAATACAATTTTGCTTATGACCTTAAAATCAATTTTGGTGTTCATATTTAGGCATTGATGTTTTGGTTAAGTGACTTTTACTTATTTTTAAGTAACATTTTTATACGTCATTTGATAAGTTATTTTTCTCACCCACTAACACAATTAGTTAGTTAGCGTAAACAGTTTGATTGGCCTGTTTTTGAGAATTTTTCAAACGAGTCGTTTTAAACGGTTAAATGAAACCATACCAAGAATTTTAAGAATTCAAAAGAATTTTCGAGCAACACTACTACTA
The DNA here is from genome assembly GCA_019097785.1 of Fraxinus excelsior. NCBI lineage: Eukaryota > Viridiplantae > Streptophyta > Magnoliopsida > Lamiales > Oleaceae > Fraxinus > Fraxinus excelsior. The sequence goes on from CM032629.1 coordinate 28,955,221, forward strand.
ATTTCCATTCGATAGTTTACCTTTCAGCGTTTCATCCCATGGATCGAGAATTGGTCAAAATCAACTGTTTCTTAAGCTTTTGGATTTTGCTCGATTTGAGATTTTCCCAAAAACTTAAACCTAATGGTTTGGCCTAGGAGTGTACATTGTTTCATTTGGTTTTGATTCCAAGATAACGGAACAGAACCATGAATCAACATTCTTTATATATATATGGAAAACAAATGGGTTTTTTGAGATATGGAGCCAAACCAAATCAAGCCGTTCGATTTTGGTTTGGTTTGATCTGGTTCTAACTTCATTTTTACAAGTTTTAAGTTAGTAATTATATCTAAATAAAAATAAACATTAGACATTCAGCAAGTTCAACTTATCAATCATCAAGATCACAAAAGTCCAAACTAACAAACAAAATATAGTTATAATTTGAATACACAAATCAGTTTTTATTTCCATACAGAAGATTGTTTAATAAGTAATAGCAATGACTCGCCAAATTAATTGCAATAGTTTTGACGGGACACCCCCACAATATGAATTATGCAAAACTTTTCCATCCACTTTTACAAGCAACCATTAAGCGTTTAATATTCCATGAATGTTTATTGGATTTTCCTCTATTTGTAAAGAACACAAATAATTTATCAAACATTCAAGGTAAAAGAATAATTTAAAGGTTTTTTAAGTAACTACCACTTTTATTTCTCTATCTTGAAAGAGTCTCTTCCACTTACATGAGACATTAGGTAAATTGAAAATAAATGAAGGAGAAATGATTCAAATAAATATAGAATTAGGGTGTACATAATTAATAAGCTGTCTCCAATTACTCAAAACTGATTAATTATTTATATTTAATTAATGGATTGTCTCTAATGAATACAAAATTAGGGTAGGATTGCATTAAGTTTGGTTCTGGTTCTCGGTTCTAGAACTAGAACCAGAACCAGAACCAAATGGTTCTTGATTCAAATAATCAAAACCATTAATTTTTTTTGGTAGATTCGTTTGGTTTGATTTGATTTCGTATGGACATTTTGTCCAGCCCTAGTTTGGCCATACATATTTCCTTTATGTCCAGTCTATCGTTACTAATTAATTGATTATAAACTATTTTCATACTATATTGATGATTAAAATATATATTTAGTTGACATTCGACATGCAACCCAATTAAGTCAATTTGTTATATGCACTTAGCTCATGCTAAATTAAGGTCGGATCTGCAAGGTCAGCTCATATTTATGATTGTCATGGTTTGATGTGACATAATGATTGTAGATTCTTTACACATTGTTAAAACGTTTAATCAACTAATGACATTTGTAAGGACTTATGTTAGCGCCCACAAATTCCACCAATCATATATTATAACTTCATTCTCTAATCAGTTCATTAATTATTGAGGACCCAATTTAAATCGGTTTCATGATAACTTGATGGAGCAGACCTCAGCAACTAATCAGGATATGCCATTCGTATACCTTCCCAAATCGGTATTGTATGTTGATTTGATAGCAATTAATATGGACTTAAATCATTGACAAGCTCCCAACTCGGCACTGTTGTTGACAAGACATGAATATGAAAGATACAAGCCCGTGCTTTCCTATAAAAAGGAAGACGGTATTCTTAGAGAAAAGAGGGGAGAGGAAGTGTAACAATTTCATATTTCAAATATATCTTTTGATAAATACACTTATAGTTTGTATGTAATCATCAATAAAAATCCTTATTTACACTTGAAATTGACTTGAATTTTGTTTAGACAATTTTTGACTTCAACAGTTTGGTGCTAGAAGGAGGGCCCTAACTCGTATAAGCAGCCCTATCTCTTTATAAATCTCATGCCAAAATACTGTCATGGATGATATTTCAACATCTGGTAATCAATCCCACGCTCATCTTGAACAAACCAGTATTCCACAAAATATTGGAAGGGAACCAGGTCAAAATGAAGTTGACGACCATCATGAGATAAGCTATTGAAATGTTGACAAATGTAGTTAATAGATTGGAGCGAAACCAAACTCACGTTAATATATTCAAAGAATGTAACATTTATTTTCTATTATTAATTTTGATATTGTTATGCATTCTGTTTCTTAGTTGCTTGCTAATATCATTAATAAATATTTTGATATTTGTATATTATACATAGGCTGAATCATGTGTTACAATAGGGGATATTAGTTCAATTTTTATCAAATGAGATGTTAGCACTCTTGTATTTATTTTGATATTGTTGCTTGTAAAAGTTTGAATGAAGTGCATGTTGCTAGATGCTAACTTGATACTATTTTTTATTTTTATTTTTGTCTTTTTGTTTATGTATCGAATTTCAGACAAATATGAATGTAATTTAACATTTAACATTATTAATTTTTGTTTAAACTTATATGTTAACTTGTTTTAAATATATTACTATAAAGTCGATAAGTAAATCATTGATTAAAATTGAACCAATCACAAATAATGGTTTGGTTTGAAATATAAAATAGTTTGGTTTGGTTTGGAGAAATTTCAAACTGCATGAAATGATTTGAATTGAAAATATAATACAAATCGTTCAAATCAAACCAAATAAAACCATTTTATGTTTCAAATCAAACCAAATCGAACCGTATTCACCCCTAATGAATATTTCGCTTCCGACTCATCCCACTTACTCCACTTACCCTAATCATGGTCCACTCCTTGTTTCAATCAACAATATTTTCATCTTCACCAATTGATATCTGGTAAAATTCTAGCATGCGATATGTTGCGAAATAATCCCGCAAGCGTACGGGATCGTTGTACAAGTAATAAATGTGATGAGTGAGTTATCGTCCCACAGGGAATACGGCTTAGTTCTAGTGCAATCGATATATCTAAATTCGAAACAATAACAAAATATGGTGGGTTTTATTTAACTATGTTCTAAAACTACGAAAACAATAAAATTATGGTTCTTTAAATTAAATGTGAAAGAGAGTATTGGATTTCCGATTCCACTAAATGACTCTAGCATTCAATTCTCAACTTGTAATAATTACTTCAATCCTTGCATTGGTGACGATCGATAATTCCACTTCTATTTATTATTCTTTTCCAAGATATAATAAACCTATATTGATCACGACACGATCATATTCCTAGTCCGCATTCATATGATGAATATGCATTAAATTATAGGATTATCATACAAGATCGCACACTTCACAAATATTATTCCTAATATTTATTCTTCATGTGTTACACATACAGTGTTCTACCTATCGTGAGTTTTTCAACACTACAAATAAGCAACTTATTGCTCTAATGGTGCGCAAACATTAAAATAATATGAAAATGCATGTATATGGAATCACAATGCGAAATCAAACTAAAAATCACGAGTCTTGAATTAAAAATTAGAAATCAAATAGTTTCATCATCAATCTAATACAAATAAACTTAGTCTAGCATCATGTTATGTAAATCACAAAATAAGGTTTGGAAAAACATCACCCGTAATGAAAAATAATGAATGAAAAGTGAAAACTCAATTTCCTCTTAGTATTTCTTCAATCCGGATTTTGAATCTTCAATATCTTGTGATTATCGCCTTTGAATCTTGTGCTAACCACTTCTTTTTGGTGAGAAATTGGATTTGATATGCTCTAGGTCGTTCCACACCGTTCTTCTCTCAAGAAAGTAGGTTAAAATTGGTTTTTATGGAAATTTGGAAAAAACCAGAAAATTGGGTCGTTCAGGCCCAGAAATGGCCTGTGCGTGCGCGCCGTATAAGTCCTTACCCGCGCGCCGTGTAAATGTTTCACTCTCGGTAAATAAAAGATAAGCCCGTGCGCGAGCGAGAGATCATGCCTGTGCGCGCGCGCATGCATAAAATCTTCCAATTGTTGCACTTTGGTCCCCCAATTGCATTCTTTATTTATTTCGATTCTTTCTTTGTATTCTCTTGACCCTTCATCTTCCAATTTCATGTAATTGACTCCAACATCTCTCCAATCATCGATACGAGGTCCGAATCATCTATTAACATTTTGCGATTTAGTCCCCAAACTTTGGATTAGGTCAACTTTAGCCATTTTTCAATCCATTTTCTTCAATTCCATGGTTTTGCATGTACCTAGCAAACAAAATGTATATAAAATTAAGCTTCAAATCATCTAAAGTAATGACAATTGCTTAAATTTAACGGCACAAATAAGTGTATAAAATACACTTATCACGATAGAGGAGAGGAAAAAAATTAAACCTTTTTGTCATATGACAAACAAAAATGAAAAAGATAAAAATTATGATACACGTGAGGGAATTTCTCAACGAATTTCAGTATATGAAATAATTAATCTTCATTTCATTTGTAAATTAATGATATGTGATGAAAATAAAGAGGTGCAATCTACACGTGGCCGAGCAAAGAAAAGCTCAAATCACAATTACTTTTTTATTTAAAAAATAATAATTGGGAAAGTCGAAGACACGTGAGCAATACGAGGTATTTGATAGATTCAGAGGATAGTGTGGATGCATGTCCCAAGCACTTCGCCGTGTTCAACGCTTCTTTGTTACTCACAAACACAATTCAGCTTTTTCCGTACGCCAAATATCTCTTGCATCAATGTCACTCCTTTTCCTGTATACACAATTTTTTCCCCTCTCCATTTGAATTTATTTATTTTATTAGAATTTTACTTTTTTTAAAATGATTAATTGATAAGTGAACAGTATTTGTAGATTTTAGATTATGTGCGATTAAAATTAATGTTTGACTTTGAAAATAAAAAAAAAAAATATTGTACGTTAGGCCCTTGTTTTGTACACATTAAAATTTGTATTCACGTTTTTCTACTCATTTTCAACCACACATTTTTCAATAAAATAATATTTTCCATCACATCAATAACTTTTCTTACTTTTTCAATCACACATTACCATCAATCTACTATTCCAGAATACACTCTTAAAAAAAAAAAAAAGTGGCTCAAACACACCCTAGATTTTGATACGTCTTTTTCCTTGTTGCCAGGGTTAATAATTATAATAATTTTTAGTCGTGAGATCACGAATATCATCACCGCTTAATTAGATGTTACTACTCTCCACTTCTCCTATTTCTTGTGAATGTTGATTGACAAGTTACAACTTATTTTCATGAATATAACTAGAATTGTGCCTCACCACTTTTCCTGTCGAATAAAAGATAAAAATGTTTCACTAAAAATTGAACTTCAATGCTTGTTTGGTAGTACTTAAGAGTACATATAAGTTGGTTAAGTATCATTTTAACTACCAACAACTTTTATTTACTTTTTAGTCACACATTCTTAAATACATAATACTTATAAACACTTAAAAGCATAGCCAAACAAACACTTAAACAACTGCTTTCACAAAATTCAAACTTTATTATAAAAACTAGGCAACTGGTTTTCACAGGTACGTCTCCTACTTGGGAGCTAAATATGTAATAAAAACATTAATTGTACTACTCTGAAATGCACCAATATATTTTAATTTCGAAGAATACGTACAAACATATAAACACAGAATTGATGATGTATATTGAGGAATGATGTAATAAGTATCGATGTTCATTTTATATTCAGCATCAATGACATTGCATATTAATAAATTGGTAGATAAATTTATAGTGGATCTTGACATTTGAATTAAATTTACTATTCACCAATGCATTAATATGACATGTCATCGGTGTTTAGCATAGTATCGGTGCTCATTAGGTTATTCATATGTATTAATATTACTTATGAAATAGGCATCGGGGTTAGGCAGCATGTAACTGCGTTTGAATTTGTTTGAATAATTTTTTGAAAATGTTGTAATTTTCTAAAAGAGTTTTTAAAGGGAGTTGATCCAAAATTCTTCCACCAAAAGTAGAAACAAAAGTTGAAGTCTTGCCAAACGATCCCCAAATCAACTCGCTTGAGCTTTTCAGTTGAAAAAGTGTTTTCTAAATTGAAAAGAAGTAGCATTGAACATGTTTAGCCCCTATTTGAGTTATATTCTTTAAAACTAATTTTTTTAAAAACTCGTTTTCAATCACATTTTTTTTTTTCAATAAAATGATTTTACATGTAAATTAAAAAAAAATTTCCTACTTTTTAATAATATATTGTCCAAAAAATTACTATCACAATTTTTTTTTTTTCAAGAATATGGGGCACAAAGAAGCCCTTAGTGTTATGAAAAGAAAGGTCATCATGATATTTTCTACATTGGTACTGCTCCATGTGGGGGAGGGAGTTCGGGCAACTTTGAGACATAATTCTATTCAGGTCAACTTTCCTAAAGGTACACAGATGTAATCATTTAAATAATAAAGGAATTTTTTTTGTATTTTTAAAAATTTAATGAATACTCCTTGTTTGAAACCCATTTTGAGAAGAATAGAAATTTTGGAACAGTGATTGATGTGAGAATGTGTGATGGAAAAGTGATGAAAAGTTTTTGATTTGTGTGTAATATTATTTTATTGGAAAAATATGTGGTTGAAACGAAGAATGAAAATGAGAAATTAATGAGAGTCAAACGAGCAAAATAGCAATTATTCGAGGGGAAGAGAAGGAAAGAAAACAAAGATATAGAAAAGTTTGATAGTCTCATAATGACATGTGTTGACCTCAAAAAACGGATCTGCCACCGAGCCAACAGGCGATATCTTCGAGTCTATCCTTTCCTGCATGAACTACACAACGTCAGTCACACACGGCCGTTCCCATAGGAGGTGGGGATGGCCATGGGCACTCCGACGGTCAAGTCAGCGTAGGATTGGCCGGAAATTATTTTATCGATCTCCAAGTTTTCACTCGGAGGCCGTTTACCGGATTCTTGGAAACAAGTGTCAATATAGAGAGATCAAAAGAGATCGTACCCCTCTTTTTGGCGTAAGGGTCTAGTATTTATACCGGGTGTGAGAGGAGGAGGGCCGTTGGATGGGGAGGCACGTGTAGCTAGATTATTAGGGCCCGTCCCATCGTAGGCGTCAACTTGTTTTTCCATAGGTTGGCTGGCATTAAGTGCTTCTGGCTGATTTGACCGTTTGGGTCCTGCCACATATCCCATCCATCATGGACTTGACTGCAAAGATCTCTGCAAAGATCTCTGTACGGGAGATCTTTGCCGGGGCGCGGCGGGGCGAGGCGGAAATGGGACCAGGTGCAAACAGCTCGTCCTCTGCGCAATCGCCTCGGATGGCGTGTGGCACGTCACCCTGTCAACACGTGGAGTCCGAGCTGTTAATCGGTTCTCACCAGTAACAATAGTCCCCCAAGTCCTTGTACACGTATTTATACGTTATGAGGACTTTCAATGCTGTGGACGGGGCGTGTGGGAAGGAGTGCGGGGTTCTTGGTTGGACCGGGTTTGAAATGGCTCATCATCCCCCGTGGAGGGCTGTTGCGGAACGGAGCAATCGTGCCGAGGCCATAGGAGTTAGCAACTCTTGGGGGAGCTGTGGCAACTCAGCCATTCGCCCTGGCCGAGGAGACCAAGGTGGCAAGCTCTAGGGGGCCGTTGCGGAACGAAGCAATCGTGCCGAGGCCATAGGAGTTGGCAACTCTTGGGGGAGCTGTGGCAACTCTGCCATTCGCCTTGGCCGACGAGACCAAGGTGGCAAACTCTAGGGGGCCGTTGCGGAACGGAGCAATCGTGCCGAGGCCATAGGAGTTGGCAACTCTTGGGGGAGCCGTGGCAACTCTGCCATTCGCCCTGGCCGAGGAGACCAAGGTGGCAAACTCTAGGGGGCCGTTGCGGAACGAAGCAATCGTGCCGAGGCCATAGGAGTTGACAACTCTTGGGAGAGCTGTGGCAACCCTGCCATTCACCCTGGCCGAGGAGACCAAGGTGGCAAATTCTAGGGGGCCGTTGCGGAACGAAGCAATCGTGCCGAGGCCATAGGAGGGGCGAAGAGGCCATATGTAGTTCGCCTCTGTTCCTCCCGTGCACCTGAAGAGGGGCGAAGAGTAGCCACGCTTATACAGAACCTCATCGTGAATGATGAAATGGGCAGCTCTCCGCCGAAGCCTTTTGGCCTCGTTCTCATCATCAGGTACGGTCCCTTCTTTTAGATGGTCCAGGATAGGCAACATCAAGGCTGGCGTGCTTTCTACCCACATCAGCTCTTCGCCTCTTTTGATAGACGGTTCAGGTAGGTGTTCAATCGGTACTAGCTTTAACAGTTCGGAGTCCTTGCTGCTAGCCAATTTTGATAGGGCATCTGCGTGGATGTTCTCCTGACGAGGCACTTGGATCAATTCGAATTTTTCGAAGTCGGGCAAGAGTCCCATTACCAGTCTTAGGTAGGCTTCCATGTGTTTGTCCCTGGCCGCGAAGCTCCCGTTTACCTGGTTTACCACTAGCTGCGAGTCGCTGCTGACCGCGATTCTCTTTACACGCAGCTCTTTTGCCAACCGGAGTCCAGCCATGAGGGCCTCGTATTCTGCTACATTGTTAGAGGCTCTGAACCCGAGCCTGACGGCACAGTTCAGTTTATGCCCCTCCGGGCTTTCCAGCACCACTCCTGCCCCGGAGCCGGCTTTTCCTGAGGAGCCGTCGACAAAGAGGTTCCAGGTGGGCGGCTCTGCCGGTTCCATGTTCACTTCGACTTCTGGAGCCTTTGAAAATTCAGCGACGAAATCGGCTAGGGCTTGGCCTTTGACAGCTACCCGGGGGGTGTAGGTTATGTCAAACTCGCTGAGTTCTACAGCCCATTTGAGCAACCTTCCCGAGGCGTCCGGTTTCTGCAAGACCTGCCTGAGCGGAAAGTTCGTCAGCACGCGGATGCCGTGGGCCTGGAAATAGGGTCTTAGCTTACGGGAAGCGATGATTAAAGCCAGAGCTAACTTCTCCATGTCCGGATAACGCTCTTCGGCGGGCAGCAGGGCTTTGCTTACATAGTAGACTGGCAACTGATGTGCCTCCTCCTCTCGCACAAGGACCGAACTGACCGAGGCTTCGGCTACAGCCAAGTATAGCAGTAGGGGTTCCCCTTCCTTGGGTTTGCTGAGGAGGGGCGCGCGTCCCAGGTAGTTCTTCAATTCCTGGAACGCTTCTTCACATTCTGGGGTCCACCTGAACGTTTTTCCTCCTTTCAGGACCTTGAAGAATGGCATGCATTTTTCAGTGGCCCTTGATATGAAGCGGTTAAGTGCAGCTATTCTACCAGTGAGTCGCTGTACCTCCTTGGGTTTCTGGGGGGACCTCATATTAATCAAAGCCTCGATTTTCTCTGGGTTGGCCTCGATTCCTCTTTGATTCACAATGTAACCCAAGAACTTGCCTGAGGCCACGCCAAACGCGCATTTGAGAGGGTTCAGCCTCATGTTGTATCTTCTCAAGATTTGGAAGGCCTCGTTCAGGTGTTCGATGTGTTTCTCGGTCTTGAGACTTTTTACCAGCATGTCGTCGACATAAACTTCCATGGACTTCCCGAGCTGGTTTGCGAACATTTTATTCACCAGCCTTTGGTAGGTAGCCCCGGCATTTTTCAGGCCGAAGGGCATTACTTTGTAGCAATAAAGTCCTTTGTCAGTAATGAAGGAGGTGCTGTCCTCGTCGCCTGGGAACATGGGGATTTGATTGTATCCTGAATAGGCGTCCATGAAACTGAGCAACTCGTGTCCTGCCGTGGAATCTACCAATTGGTCGATCCGGGGGAGGGGAAAACCATCCTTTGGGCAGGCCTGATTGAGATTGGAGAAGTCAATGCAGACCCTCCATTTGCCGTTATGCTTCTTCACCAGAACGGGATTTGATATCCACTCCGGATACTTGGCCTCGCGGATGAAACCGCTGTTGATGAGTTTCTCTACCTCTTCTTTCAAGGTCTCGTACCTTTCGGCGTTTAGAGCTCTCCTCTTCTGCCTATGAGGGGTGTGATTGGGATTGATCTGCAAACGGTGGCAGCTGATTCCGGGGTCTATTCCAACCATATCCTCGTGCCGCCATGCGAATATGTCTGCATTCTTCTGCAGGAAGTCTCTTAGCCTCTCTTTAGTCCCCTCTTCCAATTCCTTTCCGATTTGCAGAACCTTTGAAGGATCTTGAGGGTCCAGCGAAAAGTTTTCCAGTTCCTCCATTGGGGCTGTCTGCGACTCGGATTCAATTATTCGGGGATCTAGCTCCTCAAGGGATATGTTGGGTCTGACATCTGTCATCTCGACATCCAGTACCGCAGGTGATCCTTCAAGGGCCTCTGCCATTTCGACATCCAGTACCATGTTGACTCGGGGCTCTGCTTTCCTCAGGGAGTTGAGATAACATTCTCCAGATCCCATCTGATCGCCCCGGAGTGTTGCGACCCCTCGATCCGTGGGAAATTTCATGCATAGGTGATGGATGGAAGTGACTGCCCACAGTTCTTTCAGGGCTGGTCTTCCCAACACTCCGTGATACGCTGACCGACGGTCAACTACCAAGAACTCCATGAAGCGATGCGCTACCTGAGGTGGGGCCCCCATTTCGACTACCAAGGTAATCTTGCCTCTGGGGACGATGCTGTCTCCGGTGAACCTATAGAGGGGCGAGGCCATAGGCGTCAGTTCATGGTCTACCGCCATTTTATCAAAAGATGAGCCGAACAGGATGTTAACCGAACTGCCATTATCCACCAGCATGCGTTTAAGCCCATTGCGGGCTATTACAGCTCGGACCACTAAGGCGTCGCAGTGAGGGTAGTGTATGTCTGCTGCGTCTTCCGTGGTGAATGTTATGGGTTCTACGGTCCTGCCCTGGGGGGTTTGGCTTACTACATAGCTGGCCATCGGTGGAGTTTTTGCCTCCCTCGTGTAATTTCTTTGAGCGTTCCTTGATTCGCCTCCTATATGGGGCCCTCCAATTATGGTGTCAATTTCACGTATGGGGAACCGCTCGTCCGAGGCGGATACATCCCTCCTAGGGCGTTGGCCCCCGCGGGATCTTTCCCTGTCATTATCTCTGTTATTATGGGGCGAGTGTTGCCTTGTTTCTCCCCTCCTGGGGGTTGAGCGCCTTGGAGTGATATTTTGACTTTGATCGTTTCTTGTATTTTGATGGGCGTTTGAGGGTCGGTTTGCATCCCTGCAGTCCTTTATGTTATGTCCATAGTAGCGGTGGAAAGTGCAGTAGGGCCGCGGGTCTTCCTGGAACCTATTGCTAGGTATCCTACCCCGTCCTCTATTCCTAGAGGTTGAGGGTCGTCTGGTGCCCCTGGCTGAGTTGCCTTCGTGGAATCCATCATTTTCGTAGGCTAGGGTAGGCACTGTGTTTAACGTAGCGGTAGCCAATGCTTGTCCTGAGGTGGGGGCCACTGCATGTCCTGCCTGGGTCCACCGTTGGCTTATCATTTGGGATGTGGGCCCTCTGCCCATTTGTCTCCTAGGTGGAGGGATCCCTTGAGCTGCCCTGTTTCGATGGTCAATCATTTCCTCGTTGACAATTTCGACTTTCATCATTTCCACCAGCTCGTCATATGTTGAAGGATTCTTACTTCGGACATCTCTCCAGAACAGCGTATTCATATTCAATCCCCCTTTCAGAGCGGACAGAGCTTCTTTGTCGGTGACCTGTTCGCAGTAAGTTATCTCGTCAGTGAAGCGAGCTAGGTAGCTCTTCAGAGTTTCTCCTGCAGCTTGCCTCATGTCCTGCAAGCGCTGTATTGGCGCATCCCCCTCCTTCCTAGACAGGTACTGGTTCAGAAATGCCTTTTTCAGGTCCGACCAACTTCTGATGCTAAGAGGTGCTAGCCTACTGTACCACACTTCGGCAATGCCGGCGAGGGTCAGGTGGAATGCCCTGCATTTCAGTGCTGGAGAGGCGCCCCTTAGGCTCATTTGCGTTTTGTACTTGTTGAGATGTTTCTCCGGGTCGCCCTTTCCCTCGTACTTCGGAACCTTCGGGGGAACGAAGTTATGTGGCATCGGGAAGGAACGAAGTTCCCTTGAAAAGGGCAGATTGTCATCGTCGTCATCAAGCTCGTACGATCTGCACGGTTCGTGGGGGTCCTCTTCCTCCTCAGCGGTCTGGGGCGGATGTTGAGCTGCTGCTCCTCTGTTTCCCCAGTCTATAGCACTTCGCCTCTCCCGCCTGTTTCTAGGCGGAGGGACCTGAGCCTCCTGACTTTGGACATGCGGCCGTTGCCGAACCTCTTGGGGGATCGGCTGACCTCCGTTTCTAGGCACTCGTCCGAGTCGGTCGAAGACGCTAGCGGATCTTTGGGGCTGCTCCTCATAATCCGGGGGGAAATTGTTTTCTCCTGCCGAGGTGTTCCTGATTGGGGTAGCCGTATAGTTTGACGTGTCCATTTCTACCTCTCGTTCGGCAGGGACGCCGTCCTGAGGCCCCGATTGGGTCCTTCTGCTTGATCCTTCCCCCGACCGCCTATGTGCAAAATGCTGTCGGCTCGGTTGAGCCGAATAATTGTCCCGATTTTGAGCTTGCTCGAGGAGTTCTTGCATGGCAGCGTTCTGAGCCGCAATGTTCCGCATGTTTGTGGCCATGGCGGCTACCTCGACCGCGAGTTGGGCGGTTCTGTTCCTTCTGCGATACCTGTGGTGGGGTCGCTGATGAGTGACATTTCGAGAAATCTCTTCTTCAGAGGCTTCTCTTGTTCTCCTTGGGTTTACTTCCTCCTCACTGGAACTCATGGTTCGAAGTAGTAAGGCTTTTTCTCTTCTTGACAAGTTGGAGTCCTACCGATCCTGCCGCCCTCCTTTTTCAAGGATTTCTTGCCGGACGTTCGAATAAGCTTTTTAGTGGGAAGTTTTCGTGGTTTACATCGCCCATTTTCCCACAGACGGCGCCAATCTGTTGACCTCAAAAAACGGATCTGCCACCGAGCCAACAGGCGATATCTTCGAGTCTATCCTTTCCTGCATGAACTACACAACGTCAGTCACACACGGCCGTTCCCATAGGAGGTGGGGATGGCCATGGGCACTCCGACGGTCAAGTCAGCGTAGGATTGGCCGGAAATTATTTTATCGATCTCCAAGTTTTCACTCGGAGGCCGTTTACCGGATTCTTGGAAACAAGTGTCAATATAGAGAGATCAAAAGAGATCGTACCCCTCTTTTTGGCGTAAGGGTCTAGTATTTATACCGGGTGTGAGAGGAGGAGGGCCGTTGGATGGGGAGGCACGTGTAGCTAGATTATTAGGGCCCGTCCCATCGTAGGCGTCAACTGTCTTTCCGTAGGTTGGATGGCATTAAGTGCTTCTGGTTGATTTGACCGTTTGGGTTCTGCCACATATCCCATCCATCATGGACTTGACTGCAAAGATCTATGTACGGGAGATCTTTGCCGGGGCGCGGCGGGGCGAGGCGGAAAGGAAATGGGGACCAGGTGCAAACAACTCGTCCTCTGCGCAATCACCTCGGATGGCGTGTGGCACGTCACCCTGTCAACACGTGGAGTCCGAGCTGTTAATCGGTTCTCACCAGTAACAATAGTCCCCCAGTCCTTGTACATGTATTTATACGTTATGAGGACTTTCAATGATGTGGACGGGGCGTGTGGGAAGGAGTGTGGGGTTCTTGGTTGGACCGGGTTTGAAATGGCTCATCATCCCCCGTGGAGGGCTGTTGCGGAACGGAGCAATCGTGCCGAGGCCATAGGAGTTAGCAACTCTTGGGGGAGCGGTGGCAACTCAGCCATTCGCCCTGGCCGAGGAGACCAAGGCGGCAAACTCTAGGGGGCCGTTGCGGAACGAAACAAACGTGCCGAGGCCATAGGAGTTGGCAAACTCTTGGGGTAGCTGTGGCAACTCTGCCATTCGCCTTGGCCGACGAGACCAAGGTGGCAAACTCTAGGGGGCCGTTGCGGAACGGAGCAAACGTGCCGAGGCCATAGGAGTTGGCAACTCGTGGGGGAGCCGTGGCCAACTCTGTCATTCGCCCTGGCCGAGGAGACCAAGGTGGCAAACTCTAGGGGGGCCGTTGCGGAACGAAGCAAACGTGCCGAGGCCATAGGAGTTGACAACTCTGGGGGAGTTGTTGCAACCGTGCCATTCGCCCTGGACGAGGAGACCAAGGTGGCAAATTCTAGGGGGCCGTTGCGGAACGAAGCAATCGTTCCGAGGCCATAGGAGGGGCGAAGAGGCCATATGTAGTTCGCCTCTGTTCCTCCCGTGCACCTGAAGAGGGGCGAAGAGTAGCCACGCTTATACAGAACCTTATCGTGAATGATGAAATGGGCAGCTCTCCGCCGAAGCCTTTTGGCCTCGTTCTCATCATCAGGTACGGTCCCTTCTTTTAGATGGTCCAGGATAGGCAACATCAAGGCTGGCGTGCTTTCTACCCACATCAGCTCTTCGCCTTTCTTGATAGAAGGTTTGGGTAGGTGTTCAATCGGTACTAGCTTTAACAGTTCGGAGTCCTTGCTGCTAGCCAATTTTGATAGGGCATCTGCGTGGATGTTCTCCTGACGAGGCACTTGGATCAATTCGAATTTTTCGAAGTCGGGTAAGAGCCCCATTACCTGTCTTAGGTAGGCTTCCATGTGTTTGTCCCTGTCCGCGAAGCTCCCGTTTACCTGGTTTACCACTAGCTGCGAGTCGCTGCTGACCGCGATTCTCTTTACACGCAGCTCTTTTGCCAACCGGAGTCCAGCCATGAGGGCCTCGTATTCTGCTACATTGTTAGAGGCTCTGAACCCGAGCCTGACGGCACAGTTTAGTTTATGCCCCTCCGGGCTTTCCAGCACCACTCCTGCCCCGGAGCCGGCTTTTCCTGAGGAGCCGTCGACAAAGAGGTTCCAGGTGGGCGGCTCTGCCGGTTCCATGTTCACTTCGACTTCTGGAGCCTTTGAAAATTCAGCGACGAAATCGGCTAGGGCTTGGCCTTTGACAGCTACCCGGGGGGTGTAGGTTATGTCAAACTCGTTGAGTTCCACAGCCCATTGAGAGCAAACCTTCCCGGACGGCGTACGGTTTAGCAAGACCTGGCCCTGAGCGGAAAGTTCCGTCAGCCCACGCGGATGCCGTGGGACTGGAAATAGGGTCTTAGAATTAATTTTTAAAAACCTTTACGGGAAGCGATGTGATTAATGCCAGGGCTAACTTTTTCATGTCCGGATAACGCTCTTCGGCGGGCAGCAGAGCTTTGCTTACATAGTAGACTGGCAACTGATGTGCCTCCTCCTCTCGCACAAGGACCGAACTGACCGAGGCTTCGGCTACAGCCAAGTATAGCAGTAGGGGTTCCCCTTCCTTAGGTTTGCTGAGGAGGGGCACGCATCCCAGGTAGTTCTTCAATTCCTGGAACGCTTCTTCACATTCTGGGGTCCACCTGAACGTTTTTCCTCCTTGTCAGGACCTTGAAGAATGGCATGCATTTTTCAGTGGCCTTTGATATGAAGCGGTTAAGTGCAGCTATTCTACCCAGTGAGTCGTTGTACCTCCTTGGGTTTCTGAGGGGGACCTCATATATTAATCAAAAGCCTCGATTTTTCTCTGGGTTGGCCTCGATTCCTCTTTGATTCACAATGTAACCCAAGAACTTGCCTGAGGCCACTCCAAACGCGCATTTAGAGGGTTCAGCCTCATGTTGTATCTTCTCAAGATTTGGAAGGCCTCGTTCAGGTGTTCGATGTGTTTCTCAGTCTTGAGACTTTTTACCAGCATGTCATCGACATAAACTTCCATGGACTTTCCGAGCTGGTTTGCGAACATTTTATTCACCAGCCTTTGGTAGGTAGCCCCAGCATTTTTCAGGCCGAATGGCATTACTTTGTAGCAATAAAGTCCTTTGTCAGTAATGAAGGAGGTGCTGTCCTCGTCGCCTGGGAACATGGGGATTTGATTGTATCCTGAATAGGCGTCCATGAAACTGAGCAACTCGTGTCCCGTCGTGGAATCTACCAATTGCTCGATCCGGGGGAGGGGAAAACCGTCCTTTGGGCAGGCCTGATTGAGATTGGAGAAGTCAATGCAGACCCTCCATTTGCCGTTCTGCTTCTTCACCAGAACGGGATTTGATATCCACTCCGGATACTTGGCCTCGCGGATGAAACCGCTGTTGATGAGTTTCTCTACCTCTTCTTTCAAGGTCTCGTACCTTTCGGCGTTTAGAGCTCTCCTCTTCTGCCTATGAGGGGTGTGATTGGGATTGATCTGCAAACGGTGGCAGCTGATTCCGGGGTCTATTCCAACCATATCCTCGTGCCGCCATGCGAATATGTCTGCATTCTTCTGCAGGAAGTCTCTTAGCCTCTCTTTAGTCCCCTCTTCCAATTCCTTTCCGATTTGCAGAACCTTTGAAGGATCTTGAGGGTCCAGCGAAAAGTTTTCCAGTTCCTCCATTGGGGCTGTCTGCGACTCGGATTCAATTATTCGGGGATCTAGCTCCTCAAGGGATATGTTGGGTCTGACATCTGTCATCTCGACATCCAGTACCGCAGGTGATCCTTCAAGGGCCTCTGCCATTTCGACATCCAGTACCATGTTGACTCGGGGCTCTGCTTTCCTCAGGGAGTTGAGATAACATTCTCCAGATCCCATCTGATCGCCCCGGAGTGTTGCGACCCCTCGATCCGTGGGAAATTTCATGCATAGGTGATGGATGGAAGTGACTGCCCACAGTTCTTTCAGGGCTGGTCTTCCCAACACTCCGTGATACGCTGACCGACGGTCAACTACCAAGAACTCCATGAAGCGATGCGCTACCTGAGGTGGGGCCCCCATTTCGACTACCAAGGTAATCTTGCCTCTGGGGACGATGCTGTCTCCGGTGAACCTATAGAGGGGCGAGGCCATAGGCGTCAGTTCATGGTCTACCGCCATTTTATCAAAAGATGAGCCGAACAGGATGTTAACCGAACTGCCATTATCCACCAGCATGCGTTTAAGCCCATTGCGGGCTATTACAGCTCGGACCACTAAGGCGTCGCAGTGAGGGTAGTGTATGTCTGCTGCGTCTTCCGTGGTGAATGTTATGGGTTCTACGGTCCTGCCCTGGGGGGTTTGGCTTACTACATAGCTGGCCATCGGTGGAGTTTTTGCCTCCCTCGTGTAATTTCTTTGAGCGTTCCTTGATTCGCCTCCTATATGGGGCCCTCCAATTATGGTGTCAATTTAACGTATGGGGAACCGCTCGTCCAAGGCGGATACATCCCTCCTAGGGCGTTGGCCCCCGCGGGATCTTTCCCTGTCATTATCTCTGTTATTATGGGGCGAGTGTTGCCTTGTTTCTCCCCTCCTGGGGGTTGAGCGCCTTGGAGTGATATTTTGACTTTGATCGTTTCTTGTATTTTGATGGGCGTTTGAGGGTCGGTTTGCATCCCTGCAGTCCTTTATGTTATGTCCATAGTAGCGGTGGAAAGTGCAGTAGGGCCGCGGGTCTTCCTGGAACCTATTGCTAGGTATCCTACCCCGTCCTCTATTCCTAGAGGTTGAGGGTCGTCTGGTGCCCCTGGCTGAGTTGCCTTCGTGGAATCCATCATTTTCGTAGGCTAGGGTAGGCACTGTGTTTAACGTAGCGGTAGCCAATGCTTGTCCTGAGGTGGGGGCCACTGCATGTCCTGCCTGGGTCCACCGTTGGCTTATCATTTGGGATGTGGGCCCTCTGCCCATTTGTCTCCTAGGTGGAGGGATCCCTTGAGCTGCCCTGTTTCGATGGTCAATCATTTCCTCGTTGACAATTTCGACTTTCATCATTTCCACCAGCTCGTCATATGTTGAAGGATTCTTACTTCGGACATCTCTCCAGAACAGCGTATTCATATTCAATCCCTCTTTCAGAGCGGACAGAGCTTCTTTGTCGGTGACCTGTTCGCAGTAAGTTATCTCGTCAGTGAAGCGAGCTAGGTAGCTCTTCAGAGTTTCTCCTGCAGCTTGCCTCATGTCCTGCAAGCGCTGTATTGGCGCATCCCCCTCCTTCCTAGACAGGTACTGGTTCAGAAATGCCTTTTTCAGGTCCGACCAACTTCTGATGCTAAGAGGTGCTAGCCTACTGTACCACACTTCGGCAATGCCGGCGAGGGTCAGGTGGAATGCCCTGCATTTCAGTGCTGGAGAGGCGCCCCTTAGGCTCATTTGCGTTTTGTACTTGTTGAGATGTTTCTCCGGGTCGCCCTTTCCCTCGTACTTCGGAACCTTCGGGGGAACGAAGTTATGTGGCATCGGGAAGGAACGAAGTTCCCTTGAAAAGGGCAGATTGTCATCGTCGTCATCAAGCTCGTACGATCTGCACGGTTCGTGGGGGTCCTCTTCCTCCTCAGCGGTCTGGGGCGGATGTTGAGCTGCTGCTCCTCTGTTTCCCCAGTCTATAGCACTTCGCCTCTCCCGCCTGTTTCTAGGCGGAGGGACCTGAGCCTCCTGACTTTGGACATGCGGCCGTTGCCGAACCTCTTGGGGGATCGGCTGACCTCCGTTTCTAGGCACTCGTCCGAGTCGGTCGAAGACGCTAGCGGATCTTTGGGGCTGCTCCTCATAATCCGGGGGGAAATTGTTTTCTCCTGCCGAGGTGTTCCTGATTGGGGTAGCCGTATAGTTTGACGTGTCCATTTCTACCTCTCGTTCGGCAGGGACGCCGTCCTGAGGCCCCGATTGGGTCCTTCTGCTTGATCCTTCCCCCGACCGCCTATGTGCAAAATGCTGTCGGCTCGGTTGAGCCGAATAATTGTCCCGATTTTGAGCTTGCTCGAGGAGTTCTTGCATGGCAGCGTTCTGAGCCGCAATGTTCCGCATGTTTGTGGCCATGGCGGCTACCTCGACCGCGAGTTGGGCGGTTCTGTTCCTTCTGCGATACCTGTGGTGGGGTCGCTGATGAGTGACATTTCGAGAAATCTCTTCTTCAGAG
The DNA here is from genome assembly GCA_019097785.1 of Fraxinus excelsior. Classification (NCBI taxonomy): domain Eukaryota; kingdom Viridiplantae; phylum Streptophyta; class Magnoliopsida; order Lamiales; family Oleaceae; genus Fraxinus; species Fraxinus excelsior. The sequence goes on from CM032629.1 coordinate 28,974,003, forward strand.
GCTTCTCTTGTTCTCCTTGGGTTTACTTCCTCCTCACTGGAACTCATGGTTCGAAGTAGTAAGGCTTTTTCTCTTCTTGACAAGTTGGAGTCCTACCGATCCTGCCGCCCTCCTTTTTCAAGGATTTCTTGCCGGACGTTCGAATAAGCTTTTTAGTGGGAAGTTTTCGTGGTTTACATCGCCCATTTTCCCACAGACGGCGCCAATCTGTTGACCTCAAAAAACGGATCTGCCACCGAGCCAACAGGCGATATCTTCGAGTCTATCCTTTCCTGCATGAACCACACAACGTCAGTCACACGCGGCCGTTCCCATAGGAGGTGGGGATGGCCACGGGCACTCCGACGGTCAAGTCAGCGTAGGATTGGCCGGAAATTATTTTATCGATCTCCAAGTTTTCACTCGGAGGCCGTTTACCGGATTCTTGGAAACAAGTGTCAATATAGAGAGATCAAAAGAGATCGTACCCCTCTTTTTGGCGTAAGGGTCTAGTATTTATACCGGGTGTGAGAGGAGGAGGGCCGTTGGATGGGGAGGCACGTGTAGCTAGATTATTAGGGCCCGTCCCATCGTAGGCGTCAACATGTCTTTCCATAGGTTGGCTGGCATTAAGTGCTTCTGGCTGATTTGACCGTTTGGGTCCTGCCACATATCCCATTCATCATGGACTTGACTGCAAAGATCTCTGTACGGGAGATCTTTGCCGGGGCGCGGCGGGGCGAGGCGTAAAGGGGACCAGGTGCAAACAGCTCGTCCTCTGCGTAATCGCCTCGGATGGCGTGTGGCACGTCACCCTGTCAACACGTGGAGTCCGAGCTGTTAATCGGTTCTCACCAGTAACAACATGTTATATTTTTAATATTGTAAATCCAATTTAATTTACTAAACATATCATATAAACTTTGTGAGCTTGTAAAAAACAATGCTTTTATAAATAAATGAATTCCATCTTTACATTTGTCCCTTTGGTTCAATCCACCAACTCTGTCTTATAAACAAAGACAAACCTTGTGTGCCTAAACCCTAGACAAAATTCAACGTTGTAAGCTTGTAAAAACAATAGCTCTTTTGTAAATAGATGAAAAAAATAAAATTGCGAGTTTAATATATTTCATCCTTGCAATTTTGCAATATGTAATGTAATGGTCAAGGACAATCTCAAAGTGAAAATGGTTATGATGACTAATTTGTTATTGAAATTTCTTCGAGGTTTACAAAAATATAGTCATATAGAAATTTGGTTTTTATTGTTATTACTATTATTATCTTGTCATTATATTTATGATTAATAGCAAAACACACCGTAGAACTATTTTCATTTGCGATATATCCCATATTTATTGAAAATCGTCGGAAACCCCATATTTGAAACATTTTGTGCAAAAACCCCTCCGACGTTAAGATTCGTCAGATTTTTTGTTAAAATCAATAAAAAATGCCAAAATTTAAAAGTAATAATTGCGATTTCAGTACCCAAAATTTTATTTTTTTACAAATTAAATTCAAAATTTTATATGTGCCACTTATAATCTCAAATCTTTAAAACTTTATTTTTCATCCCATCCCATCCCATCCCATTTCACTTCATCCCCTTCCCCTACATTTAAAAAAAAATGTTCTCACCTTGAAAATAAATAAAGCATTCGATTAAAACACCCGAGTGTGTAAGAAAGCGATGAATTATCTTCAATCACTCTTGGTTGTGCCCAATATAGATTGTTCATTACATCCAATATAATCCCATTTTATAGTTACTATAATCCATGATCTAACCGTTAATTTCTCCTCTCCAACACCATTCATTTTCATTCACCCACCACCTCTCTAAAAAAAGCCAAAAAGATTTTTGCCCCGCACAAGGGACTTAAAAAAACATATAGAGCTTGTTTGAGCCCCATTTTTTTACAAAAAAAAAAAAAAAAAAAAAAAATCATTTTGTAATGGTGTTATAATGGATAATCTGTGATTAAAAATTAAGAAAAATTTTTGAATTTGCGTTTAATATTATTTTATTGAAAATGTGATTGTAATTGAATTAAATCACTAATAAATAATGTATTTTGATGAAAAAATGGGGCTGAGACAAGGGTAATTTATAGATTTCAAACATTTTTTTCTTACATTTTTTTGTTGTGGAAAAATGGTGCAGGTAAAATCGGAAAAGAAAAAAAAAAGACGATGTTGATATTAAGGAGGAGGAGGAGGAGGAGGAGGAGGAAAATGAAAGTGAAAGTTGTGGAACTTTCAAATTCAATGCGGCGGCGCCAAAGTTTGTACCATCATCTCATGCCCCGACCTAGGTGCCGACAACTAGGTATGTTTACCAGTCGATTCAATAAACTAATAGGAGTGGTGGGAATTGAATTTATATTGCTGATCAAGAAACGATATCACATTTGGTTGCTCTGAATCCGAATGTGAAGGGTGATTTAGGTCAGTTGCATCATCATTCGAAGGATATGCTTTCCGATGAGCTTAGGCAAAAGATCATCAAACAAGTTATATTTTGGGTTTTCTTTTAATCTTTGTTGTTTATTTTTTGATTGAGTTTTTACATTCATGTTCTAATTTTTGATTTCCATTGAACCCTTGAAGTTTTTTTCATTTTTTCATCTTTGTTGTTTATTTCTTGATTTTTTTTTTTTTTTTTTTGTTGGAAGAAGATGAAGTCGGGTGGGGTGGAAAATAAAGTTTTAAAACTTGGGATGGTAGGTGGCATGTATAAAAAAAATAAATTTAATTTGTAAAGAATAAAAGTTTGGGTACTGAAATTGCAATTATTCCTTTTTAATTTTGGCATTTTAATGCTTTTTAACAGAAAAATCCTATAGATCTCGAAGATATAGGGTTTTTTTCACACAAAATGTTTCAAATATGGAGTTTTATGCGATTTCCAATAAATAGAGGAGTATATCGTAAATGGAAATGTTTTTAGGATGTTTTCTGCTATTAATCATATTATTTATAAGTAAGTATGTCTTCAATTTTGTTATTAGTTGTTTTAGAAACTTTAATTTATTTTAGGAAGTTTTTGTATAAATATGACTAAATATTTCTTAGAATATAAACAATTAAAGATATTCGTAATACAATGATACTAAAATTCGCCCCTGTTTGAAACCCAATTTTAGAAGAATAGAAATTTTGGAATAGTGATTGATGTGAGAATGTGTGGTGGAAAAGTGATGAAATTTTTTTGATTTATGTGTAATATTATTTTATTGGGAGAATGTGTGATTGAAATGAAGAATGAAAATGAAAATGAGAAAGAGAAATTAATGGGTGTCAAACGGGGGCTTAAATTCCTTTCATAGGTTTCTCTAAATTTCCAACTCTCTCTCTCTCTCTCTCATATTTTTCGTCAAACATTCATTTTCATAAATAAAGAAGATAAAACTTTCAAGTTCAAATTCAAATTCAAAAAAAAAAGAAAAAAAAGAAAAGAAAGGATAATAAATCAGTATTATTATTACATTAGACTTGACAAAAGTACATGTGAAAATACATTAGACTTGACAAGAAATCACCAAAAAGATAGAACCTAGGAGTCAAAAGTACTTCGTAGAAGCTTAGAACGAGAAAGGAAAGGCTAAAATTAACCAGAAATGGAAAAATAGGGAAGAAAACAAGCAATCTTGAAAATCCTAGCAGATTTCTCCTTAATTCAAGGGCTCTGTCAAATGTCAATTCCCAGCACAACTTTGAAAATGCTTGTGCAGGACGCAATGTATTCTCCAATCTTAATTCTCAACGTTCTTCAGTAGTTTTCATTTTCCATTCTCAGATATACTAATAATTCAATTTACTTTTTGGTATGAATTATGTGCTTCGTAATATAGACGAGATAGTAATATAATTTTTCTCAGTGTTTAGTCTTGTTCATTACTATTTATGAAATGTTTCGCTAACGACATATTTAGCGAGATAGATTGGACATGGACGGTATTAAAAAAAAAAAAACTAATTTTTTTCCTAACGATATTGCTCGAGGACGTACTGATGGAATACAGGGATTCGATATTAGTTATCACGTTAGCTGTCCGTCGAGAAAAGTACTCTCTTTGCCGTGTCGTCGCAAATTATAAGCACGATAGCACATCCAACGTAGACTGTATTAGAAAAGAACTAAAATGAGCCAAAATCTTTTCTCTTAGTAATTTTCGATCCTGCCCCTAACTACTCATGAAACCTCTCCTAAAGTTTTTGGTAACAATTTGAACCTAGGATTGCGATGCTTGACTGTTATGTATATTGATTGATGTACATCATCATCTCTCTCTCTACAGTTCGCAGCCATCCAATCCATAAATCTCGCAATCAAGACTCATCCCCTTCTCCATCAACTCTATAAATAATTACCCTCTTTACCATTGTAAATCCCAGTCCCCCAAACCCTTCTTTACCTCTTTCTTCCTGTCTTCTGTAACAAACCCTTGTAATCTATATCTATATACTTTTTCCTTTTCTTTTTTGTAGCCAATAATATAAGGGAAAAACCTTTTTCGCAAGTGGATCTGACTCACTAAGCATAATGATTGATTAACCTTTGAAGCTTTATTTCTTATCACTCCTCTCTTTAGTTTAAAAATCGAATTAGGGTTCCCTTTTTCCATGGACTGATATGGTGATTTCTGTAACCGCCAGTCAGTTTTTGCTGTTGGAGCACCATCAAGATTCACATAAAATTTATCGGGTTTCCATTGGAATTTCCCTTTGATCAGTATATATGAGAATCCTGATGATGCTGCAGTGGCAATTAATGACTTATTGCACAGAAACTCGATTGTGGTGTACACAGGTATAAGTTCATCGTATGGTACGTAAATATTTTCTATCTGATTTTATAACACAACTAATGTCAAAACAAAATCCCTGGTAGTATATTAGGGTTTTGAGTTAGCTCACTTCAACTTACTGATCTCTATGTTTTTGGTACGTATAAGTATGTATGATTTCTGTTTCCTAATCAAGGATTTTGAAGTATTTTAGCTTAAATTGTTTTGTTCTGCTTATTAAATCCAATTAATTATTATTTTATTTTTGTTCCTGTTAATTTTGGATATATTTTTCAGTTTTGTATAGATTTATTTACTTTTTCTTTTCATATTTTCTTTCTAATTTTGGTGAAATTAAAATTTCTTCAATCATATTTTTCCATCCATATACTTAATGGCAAGATTTCAATTTTTTGTGTGCAGGAAATTCCTTCTCAGAAGTTATATTTCTGTGGTTTTGATTATTGACTACTAGATATCGATAATCGTTTTTTTTTTTTGTTAACATTTTCCCAAACAATACAAATTATATCATAGTCTTCATACCAGATGAACATTTCTGTGTTTTTGCACAATGCATTATTATTTTCATATTTAAAAATTCTCAAATTTCCCAGAGAAAATGTTCTGCGCTCTTTTCTGTATGTATATATAATTCTTGTTCTTTATTTCATATATTTTTCAAATGTTCTTTATTATATTTGTGCACTCATTTTACTTTAATCTTTGAAAATCTACAACTTCATCAATCTCATTATCAAATTTAATCCTCGACATTGCCAGAAAATAGTGTATATGCTTCCTTAAGGAATTGAATTTCTATATCAATAATGTTAAATGTACATTCTTTACTTTTATTGTTTTTAATATCTTCTTTGTTTTCAAAAAAATTGTGGTCGGAAAAGTGTTTTTTTAAATTGTCTAATATTGTGTTGTCATGTGCTATAATGTAACAACGATGTACATTTAAGATGATTGTTTATGTTTTGATAATTTGGGAGTGAATAATGCTATGTGATGGATGAATTTGGATGACATTCTCTCCTACGTGGAGAAAATCTTTAAAATCAAGTGTAAATGTTGTTACTTGGATGACATTCTCTCTTACGTGGAGAAAATTTTTGTAGCGATGTGATGTATGAATTTAAAATCAAGTCTTTGTTTGGTACACATTAAGATTTTCATTTTCATTCTTTTCTCATTTTCAACTATATATTATTCAATAAAATAATATTACATGTCACATTAATAATTTTTCCTTCTTTTCAATAACATATTCTCCATCAATCTATTATTTCAAAATATATTTTATCAAAATAATGTAGCTCAAACACATCCCAATTGTGAATGACCCACATAGAAGAATGTAAAAAAAAAGGTGTAAGTAAGAGTGTACATGTAACGTGATTGTATTGCAATATAGGTAGAAATAATTAGCGAGCAATTTATAAATTGAGTTTTATTTTATCAGAAAATATTAGTTCTTCAACTACAATTGTAAACTATAAAAGTTAAATGAAAAACCTAGATTTCAACAATTTTTTCATTTGTACATAAATGTTTCCATAGAAAACCACCAGAATATTCACAAAGAGTGGCCCTCACGGTGTATTTAAAAAAAAAAAAAAAAAAAATCCTGCAGGACCCACATGTGTGAGTGATCTGGTAAATTTCTATTGGTTTTGCTTTTGTACATGAAGCAAATCTAAAATTTCAATGTTCTTCATAAGGGGAAAATATTGCTTGGATAGAACCCCATGAACTTTATAAATTCCCCTAATTTTGAATTTTTCTACAATTTTGATAATTTTGAAATTATATTTTTAAAAGGGATAATTGCAGCAAAAATTCCAAACATTTAAAATACTGGCAAACTTTTCCAAAACCTTCGAATTATTGTAATCGTCACTCCTAAACTTTTGAAACGTTGCAGGAGAGGCTCTTTTGGATGATTTCCATCCAAAATACTGTCGTTGACCCAAAAAATTGATTTTAACCACATTTTAATCAATTTTAAAAGGGCAAGATGGTAATTAGCTATTAATGAGACTAAATAATTAAATAATAAACAAAAAAAGTCAACCCCACCATAAACGAAACCCCAAACCAGAACCAATCGTTCTCTTCTCTTAACCCCAGCCAAAAGCATAGCATTGTATATTAAAGCTCTCATGACGCCACCAACCCGTGCCCCTTCAACTGCACCATCTTCTCGTTGGCTGCTTCCTTCACAAACTCAACTTCCAACTCCAGTTTTGCCAAAATTAAATAGCACATTCATCAATGACCTCACATTCTTTTCCACTGGACAACTGAAGAACCATTTGCTCCCATCAATGGTGTCATACAAAATCTGTGCCTTCTTTACATTCTTCTTCTCCACCTCGTTCAATCCACCCTGAGCAATGAGATCCTCGAACACCAGCCTATACATATAAATACCGAAGCAAGGAGGACGACATGGATCTTGTAATCTAACATTACAGGAGTATTTGGTTGCCCATTTCCAATCAATTCGACCTTACTATCACAATTGTAACCCCAGATGGACCGACATTTTTCTGTGCTCCAGCGTGAAAGCCCAAAATTGGCTAACTAAGAGGGGTGTATTGGTTTTTAAAACTTTTTTCAAAAATAAATTCAAGTCTTAAACAATATACTAGCAATTATAACAATTCAACAAAATATACACGAGTATAAAGATAATTAAACACGAGCAATCGAAGAATTAATCTAAGTTCAAGCAAGTAAAGACTAAATAGATTAATTCAAATAATAAGCACAAATATAGAGAGTGCAAACGATGTAATATGGAGGTTCGATCCAATGCAATGATCTACATCCTCTGTTACCAAGCTCTTCGGCACGAGCAAGACATTTTTCACTATGTTAATTAACTTGTGGTACAATCCAACCATTTACAATGATTTCGGAGACTTACAAGCAATGAACACCGATCCTTATACAATGTTGAGTTTTACGGGACCTCAATATGACCCACACGATGACTTACAACAAGGAGCATCAATCCTATACAATGTTGATCTTTAAAAGAGTTCAACACGACCTATAATTTAAAATGAGTTTACAAGTGAAAATATTTTCTTCTTAATAAATAATAGATTCAAGGTTGAGAACAAGAAGAGAAAAAGACAATTACTTTAATAGATAGCAATGAATGATAGCTCAAGTGTTAGATGAAATTTTTTGATGAATATGATGATTTTACAAATTTTAGTTCAATCAATTAAAGTTTTGATATGAAAAAGAAAAAGAAGAAGGATTTTTGCAATTTAAGTGCAAAAATTTTCTTCAAAAGTATATCTCTCTTTCAATAAATAATTTGTGATAAATTAAGTACTAAGAGAGAAATTAGAAACTTTGATAAATATGATGTTTACAAGTTTGATTTAATCAAAGTTTCAATGTAAAGAAGTAGAATAATTTTATGCAATGTAAGTACTAAGAACTTCTTCAAAAATATATTTCTTTTTTAAAATAAAGAGAAATGATTTTCAAAGATAAAATCAATCAAAAGTTTTTTCAAAGAAAATAAATTGATAAAGATAAATAAAAAGTAAAGATTAAATATTTTATCTCAAAAGAACCTCTATATAATGGTCTTAGAAGTGTATCTTTTGAATGCAAGAATATGTGGTATTTATAGCAATGCAACGTGCAAAAATTTGTCATACCGGATGCACTGTACATGACGTCCACTACGTATTGGACGATCAACTAGCCGTAAAGTCACAACAGTCAAAAAACTGACCGTTACTGCCATACCGAACGTCCGGTATGGCTAGAGGTGTCAATCCGGGTGGTTTGGGCTGGGTCGCCCCGCCAACATGTGAGCCCGATAACGGCCCGCGTAAAAAAAGGTCCGCCCGCTGCGGGTTCTGAGCTGGTTACGGGTCGGCCCACAATTTTAGACCACAACCCATGCCCGCCCGCTGACCCATGCGGGTCACGGGTCGTAGTTCGTTCCGATTTGGCCCATATGATTGTATAAATAAAATTATAAAAATATAGAATTTTTAATATTTATAGCAAAAAATATTTTTTTTTGTTAAATGTAAACTAAGAATTGAACAAAATGATAAAATCATAATTATATCAAGAGATTTTTATATAGAATTCAAATTTAATGTTAAATGAATTATTTATAACTTTGCAAAGTTAAATTTAACTTAAACAAATAACAATTAAATGAATGTCTAATTACTATTATCAAGTATTTATAGTATAAGTACATCCCAACTAGGTTGACACATACTTAACTATAATTTAGTTGTTCAAAAATTATATTTTTGTTTTCCAATCAATTTTCAGGAATTGCAAGATTTTTGAAGTCTTCAGCAATATCATCAATAATTTTATCTTGTATTCTTCGATCCGCGAATATCCAATCTTTCACGCATATGAGAGCTTCCAAAATATCTTCTTTAAGTCTAGATCTTCTTTCGTCCAATATCCTGTTACTTGCACTAAAAGCAGACTCAGATGCCACTGTTGAGACTGAAACTGTTAGTAGATCTCGTGCCATTTTAGATAATACAGAATATGATCACTCATTTAATTTCCACCATTGTAAAATATCTAAATTATCCACTTCATCTTCACGTATTAAAATATAATGATCAAATTGATAATATCTTTCTAATTCAGCAGGTGTGGTATTTGAATTTGCAGTTGAAGTTGTAGATGAAGAACCAAGAACATTACGTTTCTTAGCTATTATGGAGAAAAAAGAAGATTTGCCTTCGATGTTGTACTAGAGTTTGTAGAAGAAGAAATATTTTCATTGTTACCATATTTAATAAAATAGTCGTTATACATTTCATTAATAAAAGTATCCAATTGTAGATTTGTATATTTATGTTAAAAGCTAATGTATCATAAAGTGATTCTAAAGCACAATGAACACTAAACAACTTTAATGTGAGGATCCATTACAGCAGCCATTGGAAAAATTAGTGGCATGTTTTCATAATATTTTTTAAACTTTTCCTCAATTGAGTAAATAATTTGAAAGAAAAATAGATCTTCTCTAAATAATGAAAACTGTCCAGCAATTTCTACTAATTGTAAAAGTACAAGATTACTAGTTGGATAATAAACTCCAGAACTAACTTTTGTTGCCTTATAAAAATGTTTCAAAAATTTTATAACTTTAAATGCTTTTTCTCAATCCGAATCAGTTATATAAAATTGACTTTGTTTTGAATTAACAAATGCATTAATAGCATTAGCATAGCCAACACACGATTTTTACATTAAAAATGTTGAATTTCATCTATTACGAATATCATCAACAAATTTTCTTCCTCTCAATCCAAGATTTTTACAAAATTTTGCAAATTCTTGTTGTCTAGAATCTGAATAAGAAATATAATTAATAGATTCTCTAATTAGACTTATTTGTAATGTTATTAATTTCAAACCATCTTACACAACTAAATTATATATATGACAAACATAACGCATGTGAAATAATTTAGAATCATATAGAGGTCTAACCGCCCTAATTAAAAGCTCAATACATGCATTATTAGCACTTGCATTATCAAAGGTAAAACTAAATAGTTTATTTTAACACACCAAATTCATTAAAAACTTGTAATAAATTTTCACACAAATTTACACCATTATGTGGATATTCAAGTAAACGAAAAGCAATAATTCTCTTATGCAATAACCAATTATTATCAATGAAATGTGCTGTAACACAAGCATAACCATTATGATTTCGTCCAGACCAACAATCAGACGTGAAACACATAAATCCATCAATTTTTTTAAGCTCATTTTTTAAATTCTCAGCCATTGTATAAAATAATTTCATAGAATCAGAACGAACAGTATTTCTATTTGCGCTCCTGTAAGTAGGTTGAATGTACTTTTGCAGGAACTCTTCAAAATACCGATCTTCTGCAAATGTGAAGGGCATCTCACGAGCTGCTAAAAATTCCGACATCCCAACTCGCATTCGTTCATGCGAATAAACAAAATTAGTAAAATTGACTGATCCACTAGCATTAGTAAAACCAGTAATTTGAGTTTGTCTAGGATCCAAATGTTCTGTTTCATTTAGATGTTTCTCTTTGTGTTTCCATAGCGTGCCGGTACCTTGACCATATCTCCAGACATAATCTTTTTTGCAAATATTGCATACTGCTTTTCCATCCATTTCATTTACTATAAAAATTTGCCACACCTTTGATGTTTGTTTTTTTTTTCTTAAACTTTGAGATGATCCAAATTCTGCAACATTATCATCTTCTAAATTTATTGGGGAGCAACTATCATTAAAAATAGGATTTTGAGATGAAAAAGCGTGAGAATCCATAATATAATAGTATTAAACAGTTTAGTAGTAAGAAAAAAGAATTATAATAGAGATGATGATAATATTTGTAGTTGAAACTTGAAAGACGAAAGTGAAGTGAAATAAATATTACCAATTAATTGAATTTATAGATAAATTATCCGATATTACGGTTACAAACAAAAAAATAATAATAATAAAATTAAAGTAGCCTGCATGCGCATGCTTACTGCAGGCGTAGCATGCAGCAAGAGCGCAGCAGCTGTCGCAGTGGGTAGAGTCGTTGAACGGCTCTCTCCCTTTTCTTTTCTTTTTTTCAAAATTTTTTGATTTTTTTTCACGGGTCAACAGGTTAACCGCGACCCGTGAAGCCTAAACCCGTGAGTCACACCACTTTGGTCCGTGAACCGCCCGCTCGGGTCACGGGTCAGCCCGTGGTCCCCGGGTCGATCCGAGCCGATTTTTACGGGTCTAGCTGGCCCGTCCGTCTTAACATCTCTAGGTATGGCATACCGGACTTCCACTAAATACCGGACGTCTGGTTGACCGTTGACTCTTTTTTTTTTTAAGATGTGATCTAAGTTCAAGTATCACTTTGAAAAATCAATATTTCTTTTGATCAAAAATATTTTATACATGTGATATGAAAATAACTTTGTGCACCAAAATGATTTTTGAGCTATTGTCATTTATTACTAAAGATCAAAGTATTATACCTTTACATATGATCTCAAAATTCTAGTCTTTGATCTTAGTTCGAAGTTTCTTTCATTGTTTGGTTTTAATGTTTGACTTCGATCTTGACCTTCTTCATGAATCTGATTTAATAGTCTTGATTTTGATATTTTGAACTCTCGTCTCGAATGATTTGGCTTCAATGCTTAACTTTCACTTTGCTATTCATTCGAATCCAATTTATGATGTGTTGATTTTGACAATACTCGATAGATTTTAACATTGAACTATCATCACTCAAAATCAATTGTTAGAAACAATATTAACCTTATTTGTTATAATTAAAATATTGAGGATGAAATCAACCATAAGTCAACACAGCGTAGGCAAAAAATATGATGACTTTTTTTAGGGATGGCAGCGGGGCGAGAGCAGGGGTGCTTGCCACTCCCCCACCCCGCCTTAAATGGGGTGGGCCTGTCCCCATTTATTTATTTATTTCAGTTAACTAATTTTTTTTTTGTAATTTGTAATTAATTTTTTTTATTTTTCACATGTCGGGTTTTCGGAGCGAGGCACCCCCGCCCCGCCCTATGACCTGAGACGGGTCGGCGATCCCCGCCCCGCGGCGGGTTTTTTTTCATCACTACCTTTTTTTCTTTTTTGTTTATTATTTAATGTGATTAATAGCTAATTGCCATTTTTTCCATTTTAAAATTGATTAAAATGTGGTTGAATTTATTTTTTGGGTCAATTGACAGTATTTTGTATGGAAACCGTCCAAAATGACCTCTCTTGCAACGTTTCAAAAGATTAAGAGTGACGGTTGCAACAAATCAAATGTTGGGGGAAAATATGCCAGTGTTTTAAAGATTTGAGACTTTTGCTGCAATTACCCATTTTTAAGATAGTGTAGTTATGAATTTTCCCTACGAATATGCTCTTTAAAGCCCAGAACAAATGGCTTGGAAGGCCCAAGTCATTGAGAAGCCCAGCATGTGATGCCTAATGGATGCACTATGCAAGGCACTTGGGCCCAGTGGTCACCTGGGTGAGAAAGTGAAGCCCAAATAATCATTAAATATGTAATTTGAAGGGGCAACACAAGATGTTAATCAAACCAATCCAAGGAATTAAAAACAAGTATATGTGAATCTAAATTGTTTTCGCGCGTTTTGCAATCCGCCAACAATTACGAGAGAAAGGGGTCAGACGATTGTGTAAGGAACAAACCTCTTGAGACAAAGTCCCAAAAAGGGGTGCGTTTACTAGTGAAGAGTTACAATTAGAGAGTAGACAAAACGCCTCCAAGGGGCGCAAACACACGAGTAATGAGAAAGGATTAAATTTAAACTAAGGAATTAAAAATTACATATTCTCTTGTCGAGAGTTTTTGATTCGGGGGTCCTTTGCTTCTACGACATTACTTCCTTTTATACTTCCTGAGCATCTCTTGGTTATCGAAACTGCTCAGAATTGCTCCATTACCTTCGTAACCGTCCACTCCTTGAGTGAGAAACTGATTGTTTGGGGAGAAGTTACTTAGTAACTGTTGCCACTACTCTTGCTGTTTCTGGATCGTGGGGGTGTGTCGGGTTTACTTGACAACTGTTTCCGTAACTGCCGAATTGGATAAACTATACCCTTTAGACTTGTCTGATTCTGGGCGACTTGAGGATTTGGGCGACAATGAGGCTATCGCTCTGGGCGATTGTGCAGTACTACATTCGTTCAGTCTCTGGGCGTCCTACGGTCTTGGGCGATGGTACTCCTTTGCTCTTGGGCTTCCAATATTCAGGCATTTTCACAAGTTTCCAGATTGGGCTTTTCTTCTTGGGCCTTTTAATTGGTTTCCATTGGGTTTTCCTCTTGGGTTTGTCAATTGGGCTTCCCTTTGATTTTGGGCTGCATTTTTAGTGTGTCAACAATTACCCCCTAATATGGCAGAATTAATACTAATCATTAATTTTGACATATTCACTCTGTATCTTTCCCGCAACATTTGAACTTCCCCAGAATTTCAATCATCACTTACGTTTTGTTGCCTGAAGGATTGCGACGTTACAAACCCTTAAAACCCCGAAAGTACGCGGCATTCTTTATTTACATCTCTGTAGTTTTACGCTTCGCTCTCGCTATTTCACAATCTCCATTGCTGCGACCTTCGATTTAAACCAACAAGTTTCGAGAGCAACTTCAATTCTGCACCATAATGACTACTTCTCAAACTCCCTCGGACAATATTTTTAGTTTTGAGGATTTCCAAACCCTTTTCACAAAACCATATGTGAACCCGTCAAAAAAAAAAAAAAAAAAAAAAAAAAAATATGAAAATCAAATCATGGATAAATACCAATACAACCATAATGTAGAAATATGTACTGTAGGACATCCCCAAGGACCTAATTTTGATCCCGGACCTATTTACGTCCCTGACAACATGTTATAGCGCTTAAACAATTTTGTGCTGTGGGACAATCCCAAGGATCCACTTTCGATCCCGAACCTATTCATGATTCCTGGCAACCTTTTTCATATGTATAAGCATTTATCACAATCAAATCATGACATCAGGAATTAACCTGACAAAATAGCAACATTGCTTAATGTAAAACTACCACCTCAAAAGTCTTGGAACATTTTCTGAAATTGGACGGTTGATATTACCGTGCTTAAACTTTTTTTCTGCGACCTAGTCTAGCAAGAACAAAATTAATAAAATTTAGGATACTAAATCCTAATTAATGGTTTTTAAAAACTTTTAGGGACTTGATTGAACTTTTGAAAGCGAAAATGAGTAATTTGATATTTCTTTAAAAAAAAAAAAAAAAAAATTTATCAAAATTAGAAATTTTTTTTTTTTTTTTTTTTAAAAAATTAGAACATATTAATGGGGTTTTTTTTTTTAATTTGAAGAATACATAAACTTTATGGATTGTAAAAGAATAAAAAATTAAATAGGGGACTAACTTAAACTTTGGTCAAACTTGAGGATTTAAAAATCAGATTTCCATATTTAATATCAAACCTCCCACTACCAATTCCATTTTCACGCCAGGGAGATGTCTGGTTTCGAAAACAAAGATTGTCCAATTTGTTTTTCACATTTTAATGCTTTCTAACCAAAATTGAGGCCGGAGGAGGAAGTCCGAGGGCAATGGTGGCTCGTGCGATATTGTTCTAAGCGAGAGAGGGAGAAAAGAGGATGGGCTATGTCTCGTTTGTCATGAAAGCGGCTGAAATGCGAGTGTTCTTCTTACGCACTTAGAATTTCAATTTACCGGAAGCAAATATGGAGAGCAAGGATTGGAATTGCGATTGAACCGAATGGAGTATGAAATTAAACTCATAGATTTCGTTTTCTGCATGTTTCTTCTCTTTGATTTTTTTTTTTATGATATATATATATTAGAGAAGAAACAAATTATAGAATTCCAAAGAAACTAAAAATAATTTCGAATGGGTTACCTGCACAGATTTTTTTTGCCGAGTGAAAGTTTGAGCGTGTGCAACTTGAATTTGCAGAACTGGTGCAAGGTTTATTTGATGATGATGATGAATGATGATGAATTAAAGGAAATATTGTTTCAATGTTTAACAGAACTTACCTAGTTGAATGCCAAGTTTTCTGAGAAGTTTTTGCCTAGTCGTGAGAGTGAGTTTTTTGGAGATGGTAACGAGTGATTTTTAGGTTTAACACTGTTAAGCCCTACAACCATATGCTCCAGAATTTGGGCTACTATTTTTGGACTGATAATGGACTTAAACTTGGGCCAAAGAGGAATATTTGACCAAGAGAAATTTTAAAATAGATGTTGGGTGTAAAATTTGGCCCGATAAGGAAAATTTGAATTTTTAAGATTAAAAATCATTTTTGAATTCTTATATTAAATGTTTTTGCTAGACAATTCGACGGACGTAAAATAAATTCTAAAATTTGACGGAAAAGTCGTAGCGACATAATTTAAGTTATAAAATTGGTATTTTAAAATTCGGGTTGCTACAACCTCACCCACTTAAATAAATTTCGTCCTCTAAATTAAACTTACTTGATTTGAAAATGTCTGGGTATTTGGCTAAAATTTCATCTTCTCTTTCCCTAGTTGCCCTTCTCTACCCTGTCTGTTCCATTGGACTTTAACTAAAGGAATATCTTTATTCCTCAAGGTATGAACTTTCCTCTCAAGTATAACTGCAGGAGTTTCCTCATATATCATATCCTTGTTAACATCCAATGATTCATAATTAACAATGTGGTCCAGATCATGGACATATTTTCTTAACATTGAGATGTGGAAAACATTATGTATTGCTGATAGCTCTGGCGGTAATGCTAACCTATAGGCCACGTTTCCAACTCTTTCCAAGATTTCAAAAGGTCCAATAAACCTTGGTCTAAGTTTTCCTTTCCTTCCAAACCTCACCACACCTTTCATAGGAGACACTTTAAGGAACATTTTTCCATCAATTTCAAATTGTAGTTCCTTTCGTCTCTTGTCAGCATAAGACTTCTATCTGTCTTGTGCTGTCTTAATCCTTTCTCTGATCTTCTCCACCACATTTACAGTCTGTTCCACTATTTCAGGACCCAAAACCCTCTTCTCACCAACTTCATCCCAATGAATTGGTGATCTGCACTTTCTGCCATAAAGAGCTTCATATGGTGCCATGCCAATGGTAGACTGGAAACTATTGTTATATGCAAACTCAACCAACGGTAAATGCATTTCCCAGTTACCACCAAAGTCCAAAACGCAAGCTCTCAACATATCCTCTAAAATCTGTATAGTTCTCTATGACTGTCCATCTGTCTGTGGATGATATGTTGTACTGAACTTCAATCTAGTTCCCATAGCTGTCTGTAGGCTTTCCCAAAATTTAGATGTAAATCTCGTATCCTTGTCTGACACTATAGACACTGGTACATCATGCAATCTTACAATTTCTCTGATGTACAACTGAGCATACTGGTCTAAACTGAAAGTCATCTTTACCGGTAGAAAATGCGCAGATTTTGTCAAACGATCAACTATGACCCATATAGCTTGATGACCTCTAACTGATCTAGGAAGTCCAACGACAAAATCCATTGCTATGTGTTCCCATTCCATTCTGGGATCTCAAGTTGGTTCAACAACCCAAACGGACATTGATGTTCGGCTTTAACTTGTTGGCAAGTCATTCACTTCTCAACAAACAAACCAATTGACCTCTTCATGTTTCTCCACCAATAAATTCTTCGTAGATCCTGGTACATCTTTGTACCTCCTGGGTGTGCAGTATAAGGTAAATAATGTGCTTCCTCTAGAATCTCATTCCTCAAGGTTTCATCCTTCGGTACACATAGTCTTCCTTTGAACATGAGAGTGTCATCAGTTGATATTTCAAAACCTTTAACACTGCTAGCGAGTACTCGGTCCTTAATCTTGCATAAAAATTTATCATTACCCTGAGCTTCTTTAATTCTGTCTCTGAGAGTCGATCGAACAATCAAAGCAGCTATAATTGCAGTTGTGTGATGTGGAGGAACTACAACCTCAAGTCTTATGTTGGCCAAATCCTTGATCAACTGTTCTTGACTGGTTAGGGCAGCTAACTGTCCTTTACCTTTTCGGCTAAGTGCATCAGCAACAACATTAGCCTTGCCAGGGTGGTAGTGGATAGTACAGTCATAATCTTTAACTAACTCCAACCACCTTCTTTGTCTCATATTCAATTCCTTCTGAGTGAAGGAATACTTTAAACTCTTATGGTATGTGTATATCTCGCACTTACTACCAGAAAGATAGTGTCGCCATATTTTTAGAGCATGAATTACAGCAGCCAATTCCAAGTCATGTGTAGGGTAGTTCTGCTCATGTTGCTTCAACTGTCTAGAGGCATATGCAATCACTTTTCCATGCTGCATCAGTACACATCCCAAACCTTGTTTCGATGCATCACTATAGATAACAAAACTTTCTGACCCTTCTGGAATAGCCAAAACTGGTACAGATATCAATTTCTATTTCAATTCTTGGAAACTCTTCTCGCACTTTTCTGTCCACCGAAATTTCACTCCCTTCCTGGTCAACTGCGTCATTGGTCCAGCTATTTTTGAAAATCCTTTGATGAACCTTCGATAGTAGCCAGCCAATCCCAAGAAACTACGAACTTCATTCACATTGGTTGGTGCACTCCAATTAGCGACAACCTCAACCTTAGCTGGATCAACTTCAATACTATCTGCAGTAACCACATGTCCAAGAAAACCAATTCGGTCGAGCCAAAATTCGAACTTCTTGAATTTTGCATATAACCTTTCCTGTCGAAGTGTCTGTAATACAATGCTGAGATGTTCCTCATGTTGCTCCTTGTCCCTTGAATAAATCAGAATGTCATCAATAAAAACAATTACGAATCGATCCAAGTATTGATGAAATAATCAGTTCATCAAGTCCATGAAAACAGCTGGTGCATTAGTTAACCCAAATGGCATCACAGTGAATTCGTAATGTCCGTATCGAGTCCTAAATGCTGTTTTTGGTATATCATTGTCCTTAACCTTCAATTGATGATAACCTGATCTCAAATCAATCTTAGAGAATACAGTGGCACCCTTTAACTGATCAAACAAATCTTCTATTTGTGGTAAACGATACTTATTCTTGACTGTGAGGCGATTCAACTCCCTGTAATCAATGCACATCCTCATCGATCCATCTTTCTTTTTCACAAACAGTACCGGCGCTCCCCAAGGAGATACACTTGGTCGAATAAATCATTTATCCAACAGTTCTTGTAGTTGCACTTTCAACTCCTGAAGTTTCTTCGGTGCCATCCTGTAGGGTGCTTTAGATATAGGTGCAGCTCCAGGTACCAAGTCAATCGTGAATTCCACCTGTCTATCTGGTGGAATACCAAACAGATCCTCTGGAAATACATCCACAAAATTACGTACAACTGGTACATCTATAGCAGTTACCTCAGTTTCCTGAACACTAGTGATGCTCACTAGATATCCTTGACTGGTACTCTTTCTCAACATTCTTTGTGCTTTCAACGCTGATATAACATGGGTCATGGTTTTGACTTTTGTCCCAAAGAAGGTGAATTCACATTCTCCTGGTTTCTGAAAGACCACCTCCATCTCATGACACTTAATCGTAGCGTGATTACAACTAAGCCAGTCCATGCCTAAAATGATATCAAAATCCTTCATGTCTATTGAGTACAAGTCTGCCTCTAAGTTCTTCCCATCTATTTCAAACTCAACAGCTTTCGACATCAGGTTGGTGATAATAGTTTCACCTGAAGGAATAGTAACCTCTAGAGCATCATTCACACTTTCACACACATTTCCAATCTTAGCATGAAAACTAGCAGAGATGAAAGAATTCGTAGCACCAGAATCAATCAAAACGATAGCAGGCATATTGAATACTGATAGAATACATGTTATCACATCGGGATCTTTCTCTGCTTCCTTCTGAGTTAAA
Organism: Fraxinus excelsior; assembly: GCA_019097785.1. Lineage (NCBI taxonomy): Eukaryota > Viridiplantae > Streptophyta > Magnoliopsida > Lamiales > Oleaceae > Fraxinus > Fraxinus excelsior. The sequence goes on from CM032629.1 coordinate 28,993,259, forward strand.
GCAAAAACTCGAGCCTTTCCCTTATTTGCATCTTCTTTACCCTTGAATTCAGGACATTCACCTAGGGGTGGCAACGAGCAGAGCCGAGCCCGAGCAAAAAAAAAAGCTTGTACCGAGCCTGAACTTTTTTAGGCCCGAGCCGAGCCGAGCCCGAGAAAAAAAAATGAGGCTCGACCCGAGCTTTCGTCCCGAGCCTTTGCGGGCCGGGTCGGCTCGGGGTTTTTTTTTTCACAATTTATACGTGTTATAAATTAAATAAATTTTAAAAATATAAAGTTTACATTGTAAACCCTCCTCCTTTATCCGGACTTGGGACCGGCTACAATTATCGTAGGCGGAGTTAAAACTGTACACAAATAAAATATTTCGACTTTCGTGTACAATTTTTCTTGATACAAAAAAAAAATTTAAAAATTACATTTATTTTAAACTAATCAATTTAAAAACTTACAATATCATAGATGCTTGAATTTACTGTAACTCTTCGGCCATTATGCTGTCAACTTGTTCTTGAAGGTGTAATTCCGCACATTCCCAATCCTTCAAATATATTAAAGCCTCTAATATATCTTCTTTTAGTCTTGATCGTTCGTCACATAAAACTCGACCACCTAAACTAAATGCATCCTCCGATGCTACCGTAGACACTAGAGGTGTTAGTAGATCGCGATCAATTTTTGATACAATTGGATGTTGCCTTTCGTTACACCTCCACCATGATAAAAGATTAAATTCCTCTAATTGTTCTGGTTGTAACATACTACGAACGTCCACGCACATATACCTAGCTAACTCAGAGGGAATTTCAAGATTTGTACAACTGACATCTACTACTCTAGATATTGACGAACTATAATTAAATGAGGGAACACTAGTATTGGTCTCTAAAAAATTCCAAAAATTTTCTGCATTTGTTGATGTATTTTTTGAAAAAGAACTTTGGGTAGTAGAACTACACTGACCATTTTTTTCAGTGTAATAGTTATACATTTCACATAACATAGATTCTATATGCACATGTGATAATTCTATATTCATGAAATTTGAAATCCCATTTATAGTAGCTTTTGTGCCAATCAAATTAAGTCGAGGGTCCATCACTGAAGCTAATAAAAATAAAGAGGGTATCTCTTCCCAATATTTACGAAATTTTACCTTCATAGAATAAATTACGTTAATAAAAATTGTCAAACTCCTATGTTTTTAAATACTTGTGCAATATAGAAAAAATGTTGTAAAACAATTGAAGATGTATGATAATAAACACCGCTACATTCCTTCGTGGCATCGAAAAAAAGTTTTAAGAAATTTTTCACTTGAAATGCAAGAGACCATTCCCAATCTTCTAAATTATGTTCGGGTCCAATCAGAATGACTCTCAATGTGGATCAGTTATCTCAGTTGTATGTTAGAGAGATTGTTCGAATTCATGGAGTACCAGCTTCCATTGTCTCAGATAGAGACCCGAGATTTACATCGAGATTTTGGAAGAGTTTACAAGTAGCGATGGGTACTAAATTAAATTTTAGTACTGCTTACCATCCCCAGACCGATGGACAGTCTGAACGCACAATCCAAACACTAGAGGATATGCTTAGAGCTTGTGTACTAGACTTGAGTGGAAATTGGGAGACTCATCTTCCGTTAGTGGAATTTGCCTACAATAATAGTTTTCAGGCTACTATTGGTATGGCACCATATGAGGCACTTTACGGACGACGATGTCGATCACCAGTCTATTGGGATGAAGTAGGTGAAAGGAGAATTTTAGGTCCAGAATTGATTGAAAGGACCGTTGAAGCTATTGAAAAGATCAGACTGCGAATCAAGGCCGCACAAGACAGACAGAAGAGCTATGCCGATAAAAGGAGAAAAGACTTGGAGTTTACAATTGGAGAGAAAGTATTCTTGAAAGTAGCTCCTATGAAAGGAACTATCCGTTTTGGCAAGAGAGGGAAGTTAAGACCCCGCTTTATCGGACCATTCGAGATATTAGAGAAAGTGGGTAACGTGGCTTATCGTTTGGCGTTGCCGCCCGAGCTATCGGCCGTACACAACGTTTTTCACGTTTCCCTATTGAGAAAGTATATCCACGACCCAAGTCACGTGGTAAATTTTCAGACTATTTCGATTCAGAGAAATCTGTCCTATGAGGAGAGACCTATGTGCATTATAGAAAGAAAAGTCCATGTCTTAAGAAACAAAGAGATTCCTTTAGTCAAAGTCCAATGGGGTAGACAGGATAGCGATGAAGCTACCTGGGAGAAAGAGGAAGAGATTCTGGCTAAGTATCCAGATATATTAGATCAAGTAAGTTTAAATTTCGAGGACGAAATTATTTTAAGGGGGTAAGGTTGTAGCGACCGCAAACTTTTAAATTAAATAAAATAATTTTCTCGAAAAACGCGTCGCTAAAACGTTAACCCTAATTTTTAGAGAAGCGCGTTCGTCTAGCCGTTGTAAAATTGAATTCAAATGTATTCGATCGAATCCGATCCCGAATAATAATTTTATTATCAATTTCGAATTATTTTATTTAAATCCAATTTTTATTAATTTCAAGTCCAATTACGAAAGCCCAATTATTCAAGCCCAATTATTTAAAGTCCAATTTAATATAAGTCCAATACTTTATACTTTAAGGTCCAATTTTATTAGTCCAATCCTATTTGTTTTAGCCCAATTTTATTCAAGTCCAACTAGAAAATCACTAAGCCCAACTTTTCAGCCCAATTAGTTTTTTTGGGATTTGTGCCCTAAACATCCACTATCCATATAACTCCCTCGTTTTTCCCTCCTCCTTCACTATTCATACAACAGCCTTGGTAAGAAAATTTGTCCATTATCTCCAACTCTCTCTCCATTTCAATGTTTCCCAATGTGAGATACCATTGATGCTAGAAAATCCATTTCTAGCATCAACAGTGAACTCAACAATGAACAATGCAGTTCACATTTCACTCCACTGCAATGTCACTGCAAACTCACACGCCATTAACACTGCCAAGCTAGCCAAAACTCACGAGACAAACACTATCACCACATCCACTGTGTAACATCATCCGACCATCACTCCAACACCACCACCAAACCACCACCTAAACAACACCATTGCATTCAACTTACTGCACCTCCAGAACAAATGCAAGCACCACACAAACCATAACCAACCTCCACGACCAACAAGACAGTCACTACTCCAACCCGTCACCCACACTCTTCAAACCCGAAATCAACCAGCACACCAAAACCGAATCCAAAAACCGACTGCAAACTCCACCAAAACGCCACCACCACATCCAAGAAACACCAGACCGCCATTTCAAATCAAAGAAAGAAATCAAGATAACCAAAGTCCCCAAAACCGAAAGGAAACCCCCCAAGCCGAGCCCCAAACCGGAGCTCCAATCGCAAAATCAAAACCCAAAATCACTGCCACAAATCGACCCAACACCATAGCCAACTCTACCATCCCTCAAACCAAGAAGAAAATAAAAGAAGAAACCCTAAGCACTTACCTTGATTTTTCACCAAGAACTTCGAAACCCGAACCCTAAATCGCGCCCAATGTCCCTAATAACATCCCCCTCCCCTACCCTTGAGTCCGACGCCACCACCGCCGGTCGGTGGTGGCAGGAAAAAGGAAGAAAAATGGGGAAGGGGCCCCTTCCCTGTCGGTCGACGTCTCTCTCTCTCTCTGTAGAGAGAGAGATGTAAAAAGGGGAATTATATAATTTTTACCCTTTTACAAATTTATGATTTAAGCCCCGAGTTTTAAGTTTTATTCATTTCAGTCCCTTAATTATTTATGTTTTAATTTCAACCCTTACATTTCTTATTTTCAGTTTAAAAGTTTATTTATTTCAGTCCCTAGTTTATATAAGTTATTATTTCAGCCATTTAATTTTATTTACAGCTTTAATATATTTACAGTTTAGTCCTTAAGCTATTAAAAGTTATTATTTCAGTTTTCAGCTTTTATATATTTACAGTTTAGTCCTTAAACTTATAAAAGTTATTATTTCAGTTTTTAACATTTATTTTCAGCTTTATTATAATTACAGTTTAGTCCCTAAACTTATGAAAGTTATTATTTTAGCCCTTAAAGTTTTATTTTCAGATTTAATAAATTTTCAATTTAGCCCCTAAACTTTATTTTATCATTTTAAGCCATTTATTACAATTCCAATAATTTTCAATTAAGTCCTTAAACTTAATTTCAACACTTTAAAACTTTAAAGTTCGAAATACTCACTCTGCTATTTTTAACAATATTTGCAGACTTCGGAGGCGATCGTGATTGATCCGGCAGTGGTGGCATAGAAAATTTGACTATCAAGATTATTATCTCTTTGAAGTTTTTTTGTATTCGAATATTGATAACATTTTGACGTTTTCCGCTATTTCTAAAATATGATATTTAAATTTTAAATTTCTATGAATTTTACTTGTCGATACAGTTTGTCAATTACAAATGTGATTTCAAAATTAGGTTATTTCCGCGAAAATTGATTTTGAAATTAGGGCAAAAGAAAATGACGTGGCAATCCGGGTTAACAGAACTCGGGGCGCTACACCTACATTCACCAGCAAAATGACCATGTTTCTTACATCTAAAACACATACCCTTTCCGAACAGGCACTCCCCATAGTGTTGCTTACCACACTTCGGGCATACGGGTTTCTCAGTGCTAGCCTTTTCCTCAATTTTTCCCCATGATTTCCCTTTCTTGTTCTGATATCTACCTTTGACCATATTCTGACAGTCCCATTTCCTTTTCATTGGTGCCTCCGCGGGTTTTTGAATAGCCTTTTCTAGGTTTAAGCGAGAAGATATAGCTTCTGCTCGTTCAATAGCTTCAGCATAGGTAGTGAGTCCCAAACCTGCCATGATTCCTCCAATTTCTGGGCGTAAACCCCTTTCGAATCTTCTAGCCTTCTTGATATCCGTATCAACTAGATGGATAGCATACCTGGACAACTGATTGAATTTCGTTTCATATTCCACTACTGACATGCTTCCCTGCCTAAGTTCAAGGAACTTCGTTTCTTTCTGATCCCGGAAAGATTGAGGAAAATACTTTTGTAGTATTAATTCCTTAAATCCTGCCCATGTCAGTTCAAGTTGTTGTGCTTCAGTCCTGATGCGCAGATATGACTCCCACCAATGATTTGCGTCCTCAACAAGCTGGAATACAGCGCATGACACTTTCTGAGTGTCCGAGCAGGCTATGTGTTTAAATATCCGTTCTAATGCCCTTAGCCATTCTTCTACAGCTAGAGGTCCCTCTCGACCATTGAATGTTGGTGGCTTATATCGGCGAAACTGTTCAACAACCATGCTGGTGTTGTTTGCATTAGCATGTGGATTCGGTAAATTAGGGGCACTCCGTGGAGCTGTTGGGACTTGTTGTTGAGTGAACCTCTGGAGAGCATTCGCGGGGTCCCTTAATGCATTATTTTCCGCATCACCAGTAGCAATCTGGCCTGGGGTAGCTTGTCTTCCAGCAGCCTGATTCGTAGGAGTTCGATTTGTTCTACGAGACATTTTCTAAACCATAACAATATCAGTCTCAGCCTCCACTTAATTGTGCAATTCGCAATGCTCAATCACGAGTGATAAAATCTAAAAGGAAACATCATAGAAAACACAGTTGAGCTAAAAACAAATTTTATTATTATCTCAAATTTTTCAAAAGGAAAACAAAATAATAAAATTGCAACTAATATCTATAATCCAAAATATGTTTTCCTACTGAATTCCACAAACATTTCTTCCTACATCTCTCTCATACATTCCTTTGACATATCAATTATGAAAATAAATTCCATTGAAATGGGTTACTATATGTTTTAATCTAATTCTGAGGACTAAATTTAAAATTTCTGAATTTTTTTTCTTAAATAATTCACATCACAAGTTCAACTTCTAAACATAATAACTCATGAGAAATTTTATAACATGTACTAGATACAAACTTTCAAACATTTCAAACTACATCAATTATAGTAAAATTTCATTCTCTTGTAACTTTTCGTTGTAAACATTCAAATTTAAATGCAGCTATATAATAAATTCATGGTATTCAGTAAATGAAAATTTTCAAACTTCATCAAATAAAATTTTCTAAACATTTTACCTTTTCGGAGTGGCGTGGCGCGGCAAGAGCGGATAGCATTCAAATTAAATATTAAACATTTTCTTATTTATTTATTATTATTATTATTATTATTATTATTATTATTATAATTATATATATATATATATATATTTTTTTTTTTGTAATTTTTTTTACAAGTCTACAGAAAGGTAGATCAGCGCTCTGATACCACACTGTAACGCCCCGGATTCCATAAACACAAGGCGCTACTTAAGTCGAAATATCATGTAAATAACTTTCCTCAATAAATGCCAAAATGTATAAATATTTATTTTTTTCCAAAATTGTAGCAAATAAACACTAAATGTGGAAACATCATTTGAATCATTTACTCATTCAAGAGTCAATACCAAATGTAATAAGTAAAGTGCCACAATTTGCAAAAATACTAAAATTTGAAATTTAAGACAAAATGGAAACCGGCCATTAAAATACTAATTTCAAAAATTTATAATTTAAATTGTTTATTATTTAATCATGATTGCCCCGCTCATTGCCTTGCCTTGCCGAGCTCCTTAATTTGGAAGGGTGGAAAAATATTGGGGTGAGCATAACGAATTATACTCAGTGAAAAACAGCAATCAGTCCAAGTTAAATCTAAATATGAAATCAAATCATGGATATAATACCAATACAACATACTGTAGAAATATGTACTGTGGGACATCCCCAAGGACCTAATTTTGATCCCGGACCTATTTACGGTCCCTGACAACCTGTTATAGCGCTTAACAATTTTGCACTGTGGGACAATCCCAAGGACCCACTTTCGATCCCGAACCTATTTACTGTTCCTAGCAACCTTTTCATATGTATAAGCATTTTATCACAATCAAAATCATACATCAGGAATTAACATGGACAAAATAGCAACAATTGCTTAAATGTAAACCCCACCTCAAAATCTTGAAAATCTTCTTGAAATTGGACGGATGTGATGTTACCGTGGTTTAAACTTTTTCCGCGACCTCGTCTAGTAAGAAAAAAATTAATAAAATTTAGGATACTAAGTCCTAATTAATGTTTTAAAACTTTTAAGGGACTTGATTGAACTTTTTGAAAGTAAAGAAATGAGTAATTTGATATTTCTTTAAATATTTCGGTTCTAATTATCAAAATTAGAATGTTTAGGGTCAATATGATAAAATTAGAAAATATTTTATATTTAATTTGAAGAATACATAAACTTTAGGGATTGTAAAAGAATAAAAATTAAATAGGGAACTGACTTAAACTTTAGTCAAACTTGAGGATTTAAAAATCAAATTTCCATATTTAATATCAAACCTCCCACTACCAATTCCATTTTCACGCCAGGGAGATGTCTGGTTTCGAAAACAAAGATTGTCCAATTTGGGTTTTCACATTTTAATGCTTTCTAACCAAAATTGAGGCCGGAGGAGGAAGTCCAAGGGCAATGGTGGTTCGTGCGATATTGTTCTAGGCGAGAGAGGGAGAAAAGAGGATGGGCTATGTCTCGTTTGTCATGAAAAGCTGCTGAAAATCGAGTGTTCTTCTTTGCACTTAGAATTTCAATTACGAGAAGCAAGATATGGAGAGCAAGGATTGGAATTGCGATTGAACCGAATGGAGTATGAGATTAAACTCATAGATTTCGTTTTCTGCATTTTTCTTCTCTTTGATATATATATATATACACATATATATATATATATATATATGTATATATATATATAGAGAAGAAACAAATTATAGAATTCCAAAGAAACTAAAAATAATTTCGAATGGGTTACCTGCACAGATTTTTTGCCGAGTGAAAGTTCGAGCGTGTGCAACTTGAATTTTGCAAAACTGGTGCAAGGTTTATGTTGATTAGAGGATGATGATGATGAAATTAAAGGAAATAATTGTTCCAATGTTGAAGAATTTACCTAGTTGAATGCCAAGTTTTCTGAGAAGTTTTTGCCCAGTCGTGGGAGTGAGTTTTTTTGGAGATGGTAACGAGTGATTTTTAGGTTTAACACTATTAAGCCCTACAACCATATGCTCCAGAATTTGGGCTACTATTTTTGGACTGATAATGGACTTAAACTTGGGCCAAAGAGAAATATTTGACCAAGAGAAATTTTAAAATAGATGTTGGGTGTAAAATTTGACCCGATAAGGAAAATTTGAATTTTTAAGATTAAAAATCGTTTTTGAATTCTTATATTAAATGTTTTTGCTAGACAATTCGACGGACGTAAAATAAATTCTAAAATTTGACGGAAAAGTCGTAGCGACATAATTTAAGTTATAAAATTGGTATTTTAAAATTCGGGTCGCTACAACATTAGAATGTGATACAACACCACTTAAATAAAAGAAGCTTCATGTATTCTCCACTCTCAAGTTGATTAAGGTCAACAGAAGCTTCCACAAAACCAATGAATTTATTCAAGTGTTTATCATCAATGCAACGCTCTAGAGGATCCAAATATATTTCCTTGATCAGTGAAGCAATTTGGCCGTCATATTGCTCTAATGCACTTCTAATGTACGGGGGTCTGATGCTGGACTGCATCAGAAAAATAGTTATTAATTATGTAAGCTGAAAATACTATGAAAGTAGTGGGACTTGTCTCAAAACTTCGGGATGTTCAGATATAGGAAGTGTAATGTAATATTTAGAAGAGACCAAAAGTCCTAATTTCTAGCAAACAACAAACTAAAGATTTTAAATGATATACGGAAATCCTATAGCACTTGCAAATTACCACTCAATGTCATTCAGTCAGAGTATGACAAGAATTAAAAATATAGTGAAGTTTGAAAAATAAATAAATAAATAAATAAAAATAAAAATAATATTCATGCCAATGCCATTGATTAACAATCCTCTTTTGATGAGAACTCTCTTTGGTCCTAATGCAACACCTTTTGATTCACAAGTGTAGCAGGTTTATTCTGTGAAAGAGCAAGCCACTATGAGGATTTTACAGTTAATAGCTAAATCGATGTTGGAGTAGTATCTATAATTTGCAGTTGGTAATGGAAACCGATGGTGCAGCCAAAGGCTTCGGCTCTCTTGGTTGTGACTGAACGAACCCTGCCTACTACAACTATGCCAACTGTTTAACCATTGAACTATAAAATGGAGCAGTAAATAAGAAAGCAGGATCAGGGAGATACGTCATGAATTGTTCAAGAAAATAGAAAGTAAGAAGCTCTAACATTATAATGAATCTGAAAACATCAGTTAAATTCAATCAAAGGTGGAGTTTTAAGTGCACGTTTGGTACATAGGACTGGAAAGACTACATGAATTATTTTTTCTTAAAAGCAGAATGTGACAACAATATTCTGTGAAATAACAATTTGCTTGATGTTTTGTAATGGTGACACATTATTCTAATGCCTCAGTAATCTACAATTCTCTAAGCTTTTGTAGTCAAACCCAAATTTCACTTCCTCTGAAAGCATGAATCTTTTTAATCGCATGGAATTAAACTGGCATTTCATCGAACATATTGAGCACATTTTTCGTTAAATCTTGGAACAGAAAAAACACAATTATGAACAAGCAAGAATATGCATAAAATTATACAGAGTATCAAGAATTCTCAATTCATAAACCTTAGTAGTCAACTCTAATCGCTATTTTTCCAGGAGCCATTTCTCACAAACCGTCACATGCACAAAGCTTCCTCAAAGTCACCAATATCAGCCCAATAGCTGTATCAACAACATCTTCGGTTAGCACATCAGGCATGTTTGTAAGCAGAAGTATTAACGAGAAAGATAAACATTTCACTCTCCAAACGTTGTGAAAAGTCTCACATTTCGCAATGTTTGGTGAACGTTGAGAGTGAGACTTTTCGCAACGTTCACCAAATGTTACTAAAGGTCATCAAATGTTGTGAAAAGGCTTACCTTTCGCAATGTTTGTCAAACGTTGTTAAAAGTAAAACTTTCTGCAACACTCAATAAACGTTGCTAAAGATGTTTACTGCAACATTTTTCTAAAAAACGTTGTCAAAACTCATTTATATTAACCAATGACAATATTCACTTACTAAAATGTTGCCAAAAGACCCTTTTGGCAACATTTGTTGACAAATGTTATCTTTTTAATGTTGCAAATGACCATTTTTGTTGTAGTGTGAACATCATCTATTTTAGGATATGATGTTATTTATTTAGAATTTAGATGATCAACGATCTATGTGAAAGTGAAATTATTGTCACATTGTCCAATTAAGCCCATGTTTATCCCCCATTAAAATTTTAATACATTTTCCCTTTCTTTTTTTCAATCACATCTAATAAAATAATATTACACGTAAATTGAAATTTTTTCCTTATTTTTCAATCAACAATTCTCCCAAAAAACACTACTCAAAAAATTAAAATTTCATATAATAGGATCAAACGAGGGCTAAGTTTGGGTATGTTTTTAAGACGTTGAACAATGTCACAATAACTATAACTTGAGATTTCGTCTTTATCTTTGCCCTTTATCTTTATGCTAGAGATTGGAGCTCTACGTGGACACTAAGCGATCTAAGAATGACATCAAAGGAACAGTTTTCACCTTTTAATATGTAATTCTTACGAACCCCTATAATTTTGTTTATCAATTTCAAATTTTCATTTTCCTGTGTCAACTGTAAAAACTGAAAACCACCTTCATGTGTTGGGATACCTTTTTCATTTTTCAAAGAATATTGAAGAACCAGAAATATTAATAACTATTTTTTAATGATCTTTGAATTAATAAGCTTTGACTTGTTGACCATATAATGCTGTTTTGCCAAATATTTTTTAACATTTTGGATGACAGATTACATTGCGGCAAAAAATGATTTGATGGTAAAATTGAGTGTTTTTTAAACATTCGAGATGTCAAAAAAACATTAGCGCAGATTATACGGGAAATGTTGCTCGCTGCTCATAACCAATTTTACTTAATAAAATAAATTAACATAAATTAAATTAGTGACTGGTTACTAAAAAGTAAATATTATTCGAACTCTCCCATGTGAATTTGGTTGTCCGACTCTATTAAAGATTTCTAACCCTTTTTTCTATAGAGATGAACATGTTTAAGCAACGAGAAATTTAACCAGAGGGAACTTGAAATTTGACCTCTAGAAATCACGCTAACACATAAGAGAAATTTGCTATAAATAAAATAAATCTAGCATATATGATTAAGATTAGGTTATTCAACTTTGATGAGTGTAAATGCTACACTTTTCTCATGCTTAATTTACGATGATTGTCAGTTCATTTGATCATGTTTTTATTGATTTGGTATTGTTCTTAGGGAAAAAAAAAACTTGGACGACACTATGTAGCCAGGGATGGAAAAGAAATCGAAAAAGTACGACGTTAATGCCTAGAGCCTGAAGATGCATGCCAAAAGCGAATAGAAAAGAGAATAAAGATAAATGTGCAAAAAATAATAATAATAATAAATAATTGTTACTCATATAAATAAATACACCACGTGGCGAACTGACAAAGTCACTTATAGCATGGAGATGGGAGATCCGATTCTATAACATCATTCTACCCATATAGTGATTCGGTAGACCCTCTATTGGCCAAACCCTGCGGGCCGAACCTCTAATGTCCAACGCCCTATGGAGAGTTTATGAAGATCTTGTATCAAGTGGGTGATGTGACAACTCACTAGACATGTAGCTTCAATCAATCAAACAAGTTTAGTCTAGTCTTACATATCAGGCCTAGGGCTGCCAAACCGTCACAACATTAAATGCAAAGTGGCCTATGAATTATTGATTGATGGCTATGACAAGAGGCTCCGGTTGTGTGGATGAGGTCACGAGCCCCCTCATCTAACGGCTATTAGCCATCATCTTCTACTATAAAAACAAACACTTGACACCATTTGAAGGTAATGCAAGTTTATGCACTCAAAGAAAACTTGGGCACTCTCTCTACTCAGAAGTTTACTCGTCAAGCCGACCCCCTTTTTCTCATAAAAATAATCACATTGCAAATCAAGAAACACTTGGAATCATCATTTTCTGTTGGACCATTTTTTGGAATCAACAGATTGGCGCCTTCTGTGGGAATCTTTGACACCATAACCACGTACATCCTAGTGGTAAAAGCCATCCACGAAGAGCCTTGAACAAAGGACTTGATTTTTGAAAAAGAATCACCGATGGGAGGCAATCGAAAAAGGCACCATGAATTCAAGTCACCAAGGTATGCAAAATGAAGGAAGACGACGAGAGGCTTCTGAAGAAGAAGTCCTCCGAACAAATGTCAATATGCACTGCCCCCATCATTGCCACAGAAGAGACGGTACTGCCACGTGCTTAGCACAGAGAGTTGGTGAGATGGCTGCAAACATGAGGGATATAGCCCAACAAAACGCCACCATGCAACAACTGTTAATGCACATGCAACAGCAGGCTGGATCCCAGATGCCTCAGAACAGAGCTTACCACTAAGAAGGCGAGTGTATTGACACAACAACGTATCCTCAAAGGTGCGGGGAAGGCGACCTGATCGAGAGGGAGTTAGGAGCTGAAGCTTCCAACAATTGTGCCACAAGCCGCCTCAGTGGGGATATACCCCAGAATTTCCCCCCCGGAATACTCACAAGATTGCGAGCCGCAAAGGTCTGCTAGTGTCTTTGACCGGATTGGGCCTTCCAGGCCTAGGAATAGGCCGCACCAGCTTCCAACTCAAAGAACACAGGACCAGAACGAGGAAAATGAACCTCAGGGAGTCCAACCTCTCGTTAGAAATAGGCGAAAAAGGAGGGACGCTGCTAACGCGTGGAATCAGGCCAATGCAACTCCTAGGTATCAGGCAGATGGAAATGACTCCGACGGGCCCTGTAGGTCATTCGAACTGGATGACGATGATGAGAGCTTGCCCTTTTCACAAGAACTGCGAAATGCACCGGTTCCTAACCACTTTGTCCTCCCCAAGATACCCAAGTATGAGGGCAAGGACGATCCGGCGAAACATCTCAACAACTACAAAACTCAGATGTCTTTAAGAGGAGCCTCGCCAGCACTAAAATGTAGAGCCTTCAATCTTACTCTGACAGGGACGGCGGAAATCTGGTACAGCCGCATCGAGGCAGGTAGCATTAGAAGTTGGCCGGACCTGAAAAAGGCATTTCTGAACTAATACTTATCCAGCAAAGAGGGAGAGGCCCCAATCCAAAGGCTACAAGACACGAGACAGCAAGCAGGGGAAACCTTGAAGAGCTACTAGCTCGCTTCACTGATGAAATGACATATTGCGAGCAAGTTACTGACAGAGAGGCTCTTTCGGCCTTAATAGGAGGCCTCAACATGAACACTTTGTTTTGGAGGGACGTACGCAACAAGAACCCCACCACCTATGATGCATTGGTGGAAATGATGAGAAGTGAAATTGTTAATAAAGAACTCATAGACCACCGTAATCGAACCTCAATGGGGTTGCCACCACCCCAAAGACACCGGAGGGGCCCTGTGTCTCACCTGGTGGATCAACAATGGACTCAGGCGGGGTATACTATAGCCCCTACCTCAGGGCAGGCATTGGCCACCGCGACGTTGAACGCCGTACCTTCTTTGGCATATGAAGAAGAAGGTCCCCATCAAATTCACAGGCCACCAAATTGGCCCAGGGAAAGAGAAAGAGGCAAGACGAGGGGTGGAGAGCCTAGAAATAGGCCATATCATGCACCCCATCAGTTCGCCGGACATGGCACTGAGAATTACTCGAACAAACAACGTGGCAACGAGTATGGTGATCCTCAGAAGGAAGGAAGAAACATCCATTGCCCCTAGGAAGATGCCCCCTACTCCGGCAGGAACCTCGATACAATGATACAAGGCGGAATCGTCGGAATGAGCCTCCCAGGAGGGAATATGAGGATGATAGAAATAGAGCACAAGGCCAAAGACTCAGAAGAGAACCTCCGGTTGACGCCAGGAATGCACCTATCAAAGAAATCGACACTATCATCGATGGTCCGCATATTGGAGGAAGTTCAAAAAATGCTCTAAGGAACTACGCGAGAGAAGCCAATGATCCTCCCATGTTGAGTTATTTAATCAACGGTTCTGGAAAGGGGTCTAGAACACTCCACTCATTACCTTCCCATCAGAAGACTCTACAGGGGTCCACTACCCGCATTGTGACGCTTTGGTGGTCCGAGATGTGGTGGCCAGAAATGGCCTCAAGCGCATGCTAGTTGATAACGGGAGCTCGGTTAACATACTTTTCGAAACCACCTTTGATAAAATGACAGTAGACTATGAGCTGGCTCCCATGACCGCCCCCTTATATGGTTTCACTGGTGACAACATCATTCTAAGGGGAAGAATTACTCTGGCAATTGAGATGGAAGAATTTCCTTTCTGAGTCCAACATTTTATGGAATTTTTGGTGGTAGACCATAGGTCCGCCTATCATGGTGTTTTGGGACGACCCGCTTCAAGGGAATTGGATGCAATAACTTCTATACACCATCTCTGTATGAAATTTCCCATTAGAGAAGGGATCGCAACGGTCAGGGGCGATCAGACAGGCTCTAGGGAGTGTTACCTAAGCTCTTTGAGGAAATTCAAACCCAGAAGCATCAACATGGTACTGATAGATAGATGCAGAGATGGAGGAAGGACCTGAAGAAGGTTGTACCCCTGAACAGGGGGAAGACGTCAGTATGGTAGACGCCCTATGGACAGTAGAAATAGATCTGGACCCCAGGATTACGGAATCAGATTCACAGGCTACTTCAGTGGAAGATTTAGAACTTTTTCCCATCAATTTGGAAGATCCCACTAAAACACTACAAATTGGAAAAGAGCTCAGCACGGAGCTAAAAGTCGAACTGATAAATTTCTTGCTCAACAACTTGGATATATTCGTCTGGAAGTATGAAGATATGGTGGGCATAGACCCTAACATCAGATGCCACCAACTTAACATAGACCCCAGATTCGCTCTCCACCGACAAAAAAGAAGAGCTTTAAATCCGGAGCGATACTCGGCATTGAAAGAAGAGGTACATCGACTTGTGTCCAATGAGTTCATCAGGGAGGCAGTGTACCCAAAATGGATATCCAACCCCGTTCTGGTAAAGAAGGCTAAAGGCAAATGGAGGGTCTGCGTAGATTTTTCTAACCTCAACCAAGTCTGTCCAAAAGATAGTTTCCCACTTCCAAGGATCGACCATTTGGTCGACTCCACTGCAGGTCATGAACTCCTAAGCTTCATGGATGCCTATTCTGGGTACAACTAGATCCCAATGCATCCCGCAGATGAGGAACACACCTCATTCGTAATGGACCGAGGTCTATATTGTTACAAGGTAATACCTTTTGGTTTGAAAAACGCCGGCGCCACTTACCAACGGCTGGTAAACAGGATGTTAGCTGACCTACTGGGTGAAACGATGGTGGTGTACATGGACGATATGTTGGTAAAAAGTCTCAAGTCGACGGACCACATACCCCACCTGCAAGCCACGTTCGAGATTCTCAGAAAATATCACATGAAGCTCAACCAGTCTAAATGCGCATTTGGGGTCGCCTCGGGAAAATTCTTGGGATACATGGTTAACCAGCGGGGCATTGAGGCCAACCCTGAGAAAATCAAAGCACTACTAAACATGAGGTCTCCCAACAAGTTAAAGGAGATGTAATGCCTCACGGGAAGACTCGTAGCACTGAATCGCTTCATCTCCAAAGCTACCGACAGATGTCTCACATTCTTCCAGGTTCTGAAAGGGAGAAAGAAGTTCCAATGGAATGAAGAATGCGAAGAGGCGTTCCAAGGACTGAAGAGACACCTGGGCCAGGCCCCACTCCTCTCCAAACTAAAAAAAGGAGAAGTCCTATTATTATACCTGGCCGTAAGTGCCAATGCAGTAAGTTCGATACTTGTGAGGGAACATGATAATATACAATCGCCCATGTATTATGTTAGCAAGGCCTTTTTGCCAGCGAAAGCGTGCTATACCAATGTTGAAAAACTAGCTTTTATCACTAATGATTGCTTCAAGAAAATTGAGTCCCTATTTCCAAGCCCACAGTATCCACGTACTGACTAACCTCCCCCTCAAACAGGTGCTCCAGAAACTGGATGCTTCCGAAAGATTAATGAAATGGGCTATGGAGCTAAGTGAGTTCGACATTTCATACCAGCCCAGAACTGTGGTGAAGGGACAAGCCATAGAGGATTTTGTAGCGGAGTTCACGGAAGCAACATACATCAATATTACTATGGAACTCGCGGAACCACCGACCTGGGTATTGTTTGTGGACGGATCAGCTGGGGAAAGTGGTTCTGGAGCTGGAGTGTTGCTAGAAAGCCCAGAAGGCCACAAACTTAACTGCGCCGTAAGGTTCGAATTTAAGACAACTAACAACGCAGTCGAATATGAGGCACTACGGTAGGCCTTAAGCTCACCAAAGAGATGCAGGTGAAAAGTTTGGCTGTCCGAAGCAATTCGCAACTAGTGGTAAGTCAGGTCAACGGTGATTTCGCCACCAAACACAAGGGCATGGCAACTTACCTAAAGAAGGTCAGGGGGCTGATCCCCTACTTTGATAAATTCGAATTGACCCAAGTCCCCAGGGTAGATAACGCACATGCAGATTCGGAATTACTTAAGTTCATACACATTGACTATTTCACTAAGCCCTCTACTGCCAATTCAGAAGAGGTAATGTGGGTTGTAGAAACTCCTAACTGGATGCGACCCATTCTGGCGTATCTCAAGGATCACATCCTCCCAGGAAATAAGCAAGAAGCCCAGAAACTTAGACGCAGAGCTGCCCATTACGTAATCAAAGACGAGGTCTTATACAAATGAGGATTTTCTTCACCACTCCTACGATGCACTGGAGGTGATGAAGCAGATTATATCTTAAGGGAAATACACGAGAGAATGTGTGGAAACCATACTGGAGGCCTAACCCTCGCCCACAAAGTCCTAAGACAGGGGTACTACTGTCTTACCTTAAGGAAATACGCCATTTATTTCGTGAAAAAATGTGACAAGTGTCAACGCTTCTCCCCCATACAGAGACAGCCATCCCAGGAACTCACTGTTGTATCCAGTCCTTGGCCCTTTACCCCATGCCCAAAGGGAAATGATGGGCTAATTACGCAGTTGTTGCCATCGACTATTTCACTAAATGGATTGAAGCAGAACCACTAGCAAAGATCACCGAAGCACACACATCTAGGCCTCTATGGAAGAATATCATATGCCGGTTCGGAATCCCATACTCTATAGTTACAGATAATGGGCGACAGTTCGATAACAAGAAACTCCACAACCTTTGCGACGAGCTAGGTATCAAAAAACATTTCTCCTCCTCTCACCATCCTCAAGCAAACGGTCAAGTTGAGGCTGTTAACAAGACCATAAAACATCTCTCAAGAAGAAGCTTGACGAGTCAAAGGGAGCATGGGTGGATGAGCTTCCCAATGTGTTATGGGCAATAAGAACTACGAGTCGAACTGCTACTGGTGAAACTCCATTTTCCATGACTTATGGTGCAGAAGCTGTGAGCCCAGTGAAAATTGGTTTACCATCACCTCGATGCCTGCACTTCAATGAAGTTACCAATGAAGAAATAAGCCGAGGTGAACTTGACTTCCTGGAAGAAAGGAGAGAGGCCTCATAGCTTAAATTGGTGGTATACCAAAGAAAGATGATTCGATACCACAATGCCAAGGTTAAATGAAAATATTTCAGAAGAGGCGACTTAGTGCTCCGAAGGGTGTTCCTATCCTCAAATGAGCCTGGAGTAGGCACACTCGGTCCTAACTGGGAGGGTCCTTACAGAATTGCAAACGAGGTCCGGCCAGGAACGTTCTTGATCGAAAATCTGGATGGAAAGGCTCGGCTTCATCCACGGAATATGGAATACCTCCGTATGTATTACCAGTAAAACCTCGTCTGAATGTGTACTATTTATGATCAAATAAACGTATCTTAGTTTGCCCATAACCATCAAATTATTAATTCCGACGACTCCATAAATTATGGTCAGCTCGAATTTTCTCCTTCAAAGGTTAATCTAAAATGAACTCAGGCAACGGTTGGTAACCCTCACAAAGTGTGTGTAACCTAAGTAACTCCAGACAGCTAAGTGTTATCATTTAAATGGCATACATTAGCGGAAAGTACTGGCAAAAACATAAAGGAACATATAACATGAAAAGGATTAACGAAAGATATCAATTTCATTGCAATCATAATTTACAAAGGAATTAAAAATATACAAATGGGGCCTAGTCTACACGTACGACATCCTCCTTTGGAGATCCCTCAGAAGCCTCTGCCACATCCGACCCTCCTTCGATCGCCGGAGTTGAGGGTTCTTTCGGCAAGAACTCATTCCTTAGAGGGAATAAATCCAATTGGGGATGCGCTCTGCCAACCTCAAAAGAAGTTCGTCGTAAGCGACCCTCCGCCAATGGATCTCCAGGCCATCGTACTCAGCGATTTCATGGAAATGCGCTACGTAGTTATGGACGGCCGCCTCTTCAGCCTTCTTTACCTTTTCATCGAAGGTTGACACCTTGACCTGAAGTTCCTCAACACGGGCTTTCAATTCCCCTTTTCCCTTGTTTGCCACCTCTAGGGTCGCCGAAGCAATTCTCTGTAGATTATCAGAGTTTTCCATCCGCTTCGTCAGAGCATTCACATCAGCTCAACAGAGGTGGACTTCTTCCTTCAGCTCTTTATTTTCTTTTGAAAGCACCTCCACCATGGACTCGGCCTCGGCGAGCTTTAAATTAGACGCTTCAGTAGTTTTCTTGGCTAAAGATGCAACAACGTTGGCCTTGATAGTAAAAAACTCAGCATTCTGGGCCCGGAGGGAATAATCCTTCATGATACCCTGCATTCTCTTCGCCTCCATCTGAGCCTCCAGCAGGTCTTCTATGCAGCATGATTCGGCGTGGGTGGCATACTTATCAGTCCAATACTTGTGTCTAAGCCTCGCCACTCCTTGGGCCTCCACCGGAAGCATCTCCAGAATCGCTGGGGCAATTTCGTCAGTTCGACCTCCTAAAAAATTCTAAGCTTTATTGGCGCTGGGGATGCTCAAGTTGGCAACTTTCTTCTTTTTTCTCTGAAGGGGAGCCCTTTCCTCCCTCACTTCATCACCTTCCACCATTTTGATGGAGGATATATGTTCGATGGCCATGGGCCTCTTTAGGGACTCCCCCAAGGTAGTCTGTCGTTTAGGGATAGGTGGAGGACCGACATTTTTGGAGATAGTCAGTTTCCTCTTGAGAGGCTTGTCGGCGGATACCTCTCCTTCATTTTGCCCCACTTCCTTATCTTTTTCATTAGCTTTCGAAAGAGGCGGTGGAGGGTTCACCTTGGACAAACGGGCCAATTCATCTCTCTGGCTTTTGTAGGAAGACAAGCATGTGCTCAGGGGTTTCTTCCTTTGAGCCTATCCGAGGCTCCTCAAATTGAACAGGGTAGGCTTCACACGTTCCTTTTTATCGTGCTGACCTACAATAAAAAGCGAAAAACCAAGTAAGCTATGGTAATTGAGGCTCGAAAAGAAAACAAGACCCACAATATTACCTTTTGTAGCCATCAGAAAGTGGGTGACAAAGTGGGCTTTCTTTGCAATCAAGTTTTTGAAGTTCTTCATCTCTATGGATAATTCGTAGATTGCCCTTACCATCGCCCACTGAGACGGGTCGAGTTGGAATCGATCAGCTGCAGTTGCACAAACCTATTATTAGTTCGGCCTTAATAGAGAAAATAATAAACATTAAATATCAGATATGGCTCAACTTACTATACTCATGATACTGAGTCAGTACTGTTATCTCTGGGACCACATCCCCTTCCACAGTCTGCCAGCGACCCCTCACCCAAAACCAAGATGACTTCCAGTTTTTTATGGAGGTTGGGGTCCCCTAGATGAAGGGGGAATGTGAGCCCCAGGGATTGATACAATACCACCCCTTGCAATCAACCCCCCCCACTGGAGGCTCGGGGTTAAAAGAGGGTTTGAAATACGTGATGAGGCATATCCCCACCTAGTGTAGCCTCTTTCCACAGAAGGAAAGCCCCCGTTAATTGACTCCAGGCATTAGGCACTAATTGGGTGGGGGCAAGGTTATACTGCCTAAGAATAAACCTAAAGAAGATGTGCAAAGGCAACCTTAATCCTCTCGCCAGTATCGCCTCACTCATTGCCACGCAGCCATGCCTTGGAAAACAGGCTCTCTCCTCTTGGGTCGGTAACATCAGTTCGATATTGTTTGGGATCCTATATGACTCCCTAAACCCCTTGAGCTCGTCCTCCTTTATGTCAGTTGGCCATAGAGAGGCCCCACCTAACACCATAATCTATAGGCCCCCTCCTGCATCATCCAAGCACTATGGGGTTCCCCCATCGCCTCCATAATCTTCGCAGTAGGAATAACTGGAGGAATCCCAGCCTTCGCACAGATAATAGCCATGTCTACCCCGGAAACCCCCCAGATCTCTCCTTTCTCGAAGAAGAAGCCTTGAAAAGTGAGAGAAAAGTTTAATATCGACTCAATAAAGAGGTACTTAGATACTTACGCAAAATCTAGAAACCCAAGCCCTGAAAATATAAAACAAACGAACACGATCCAATCACTAGCTACAACAAGAAATATCCGGCTCGGACGAGGAAACTCCAAGAACTTAACCTCCAGAAATCTGAGAAAGTGAAAAGATGAAAATGCGGGCTCCCAACGACTTATATAGGCTTCACGGGGAACCCCCACCATTGGATGTCCCTTCAAAAATAATCTGGGCCTTACACTTGTAATCCCACCATCTGCATCAAAGTTAAAATGACGCATGTTTGTTTCGAATCAAGGGTCCTGATGGATTCGTGTCTGGTACGCACCCATAACACGCGTAAACATGGGCATGAGCGCGCTGGCATCATCACTGCACATTAAATGTACACGTTGCTCAAATCTTGGAAATGGACAGAATATCCAGCTGTCATGTATTGGGAATTTGCGAATCTTGAGTGGAAAGGATGACATCAGGTTGGAAAAAAGGATCGCCTTAACAAAAGGGCCTCGACCAAGGCAATTCAGCCTCATCTAAGGCTGCCTCTTCCCGAATGGTCTCACCATTTTACTTCTAAAGCCCCGCCATCGATCCTTCTACCTCATAGAGAGTCTCAACTATTGACATTTTCTTCTTTTAAACTGGAAAGTCCACGCATTATATAAATAATCATACCTAGACTTTGGGGACTAATGTTACTCATATAAATAAATACACCACGTGGCGAACGAACAAAGTCACTTGTAGCATGAAGATGGGAGATCCGATTCTATAACATCATTCTACCCATATAGCGATTCGACCGACCCTCTATTGGCCAAACCCTGCGAGCCAAACATCTACTGTCTGACGCCCCATGGAGAGCTTATGAAGATTTTGTATCAAGTGGGTGATGTGACAACTCACTAGACATGTAGCTCCAATCAATCAAACAAGTCAAGTCTAGTCTTACATATCAGGCCTATGGCCGCCAAACCGTCACAGCATTAAATGCAAAGTGGCATATGAATTATTGATTGATGGCTATGACAAGATGCTCCGGTTGTGTAGATGAGGTCACGAGCCCCCTCATCTAACGGCTATTAACCATCATCCTCTACTATAAAAATAGACACTTAACACCATTTGAAGGTAATGCAAGTTTATGCACTCAAAGAAAACTTGTGCACTCTCTTTACTCAAAAGCTTACTCATCAAGCCGACCCCCTTTTTCTCATAAAAATAATCATATTGAAAATCAAGAAACACTTGGAATCATCATTTTCTGTTGGACCATTTTTTAGGGTCAACAATAATAATAAAAGGCTTGATTGAGCAAGCCATACTGAAAAAGAACAAAACATTCGTGGACTCTATGTTAGAGCGAGGCAAGATCGAGAGCAGTGATTTGTAAATGTATTGCTCGAGCTGCAAGATAGAGTAGAGACTTGTGCGTTGTATTTTTGCTTGCTCGAGCAAGATTGGAGTAAATTCAACATTGTTCAGAGGTGTGTTATCTCCATAAATTACGGAGCGTACACATTGTTGGGGGTAGCGTGTGAATTGTAAATTATAACTTGAACAATATAAATACAATCAAACAAAGAACCAACTTACTTGAAATGATAAACACAAATGCAGAAAAGATTATTAACAATGAAGAATGTAAACAACACTATATCTTTAAGACGAATTTGTCCAGCAAAGATGCTAACAGAGTCTTAACAATCATCTTCTAAAATACAACGGTTTCTCATTGCAATGGAAGCACTTCAAACTTCAAAGAATCAACGAACTTTGAAATGGAATTTTCTCGCTACTTCCTGGATGATTTTGATGCAAGAAAAAAAACAATTTTGAAGTGTTTTTTATGCAATAGAATCAAAGTGAATAATATAGAATGAATTTAGACCACCAGAGATGTCCAATTTATAGAGGTGGAGAGATTGTGGCGGGAGATATGTGCCTCAAAATTCAACATGTTTCAAGAAGAAACATGGCTCTTCAGGCATTCACTGGCCCACTGGAATGCCACTCGAGTGCTCAAAGCAGGGAGTCTGTCGTTCGCTGCGTGCTAAGCTATCGCTCGAGTTGCGGTGCTGAATTTTCATTTATTTCCTTCTAACTTTGGACAATAATTTTTCATTCATCGAAATTGATTTTAAGATTCCGAATTTACTATGATCATCTACTCGACGAGTAGAACGAGTCAGTTTATTCACTTACATAATTTGACTATCGGAACAACAAATATTTGGCTGAAGTTAATATAAAATCAACTTTCATTAACCAAATTCCAA
This sequence comes from Fraxinus excelsior, assembly GCA_019097785.1. Lineage (NCBI taxonomy): Eukaryota > Viridiplantae > Streptophyta > Magnoliopsida > Lamiales > Oleaceae > Fraxinus > Fraxinus excelsior. The sequence goes on from CM032629.1 coordinate 29,016,223, forward strand.
TAATTCTCCGCATGAATGAAAATTACCAGAACTGCAAATAATAATGCAGACAATAGTAGAGAGACAAGCGGAAAGGCATTGCATCAGGAGAGGTAGCTTGGCTAATTAGTGAACTTGGTGTTTTGAACTATTTAGTAGTTGTTGTAACCATTTCGATTCTCATAGTAGTGTTCATTTTGACTCTAAACCACTCTTAGATTTCATAAGTGTTTTAGAAGATTCTAGCCTAAAAAATTCTCATACAAGTGGCCACACTTTACATTTACATAGGTGACTTCCTATTGAGAATATTTCCCCATACTCTACTTGATCTACTTAAGTTATAAGAATCACTAAAAGTATAACTTAACTTTAACATTGTGCAGAAAACACTTTTATTATCATAAGAACTAATATAAATTATTTCCTAAGTATTTCATAGAATTCTTATAACTTAGTTGTCATATTGAACCAAGATCTTGAGATCTACAGTCATCATTACAAAAATTCTTTAGTAGTAGGCCTTGATCTCATTATCTTTGATAGGCAATATATTTGATCTCTTGGTAAGTCTTCTGTAAGTAGATCCGCGATATTTTCCTTTGATTTCACATAATCAATAGACATAATACCATTTGAGAATAATTACTTAATAGTATTGTGTCTACGATGTATATGTTTAGACTTACCATTATTCAACTGTTTTAAGCCCTTCCAATAGCTGCTTAACTGTCCAATGTATATCAATTGTAGGTACCGGTTTAGGCCAACATGATATGTCTTCCAAGAAGTTATGAAGTAATTCTGCTTCTTTATTAGCTTTTGTCTAAAGTTATAAACTCTGATTCCATCGTTGATCGGGTTATACAAATTTGTTTCAAGGACTTCCAAGACACGATAGTACCACCAATGGTAAAGACATAATCACTAGTGAATTTGGAGTCTTTTGTATCAGATATACAAATCGCATGGCAATATCCTTCCAATACATCTAGATATTTCGTAAAATATGATCCTAAGTTTAAGGTAAGTCTTAGATATCTAAGAACCCTATCCAATTCCTTCCAATGGTCATTGCCTGAATTATGCATCAATCTACTAAGTTTATTTGCAGCGTAAGTATTATAGTTGAGACATCGGTTCGCCCTTATTTTTAATTGAGTGTAAACTTAAATCAATAGGGATATTTATTGGACTTTTATCATATATATTAAACTTTTTTAAGTGTGTTCTCAACATAATGAGATTGGAAAAGAACAATTACATTAGATATTCTAGAAAATTTAATTCTTAATATAACATTTGCCGCACCCATATCTTTTATGTCAAAATGCTTTGTCAATATTTTCTTTGTGTTCATGATGATATCGAAACTATTAACTATAATTAATATGTCATCAAATATAGACACACAATAACACATGACTTAGGTGTATGCAGAGACGGACGTAGAAGTTTAAGATTTGGGGGGGGGGGCACAATCGAACTTGCAAGGAAGTTGGGAGGAATTTTACAATCGAAATTTTACGTCCAAAAAAATCATACCCCATATAATTTTACAGTCGAAAATTTACATGTGATATGACTTTTTCGGATGTAGAATTTCAAAAAAATTTGAAGATTTTCTAATAAAATGATGAAAATTACATTGATAAATTTATATCATAAAAATAATAAATATTAATAAAATAATTGATTTTTAAAAAAATGCGAGTTAGACGTCTTTTTAAAGACTCACGTTTAACGTATTTTTAACTATTTTCGATATATGTTTGAACTATTCGATATGCCTATAATGTAGTTCTTAAAATAAGCTTCGAAATGATATAAGCAATATGTAGATTTGATTAGCTTACGATCATCGGTGAATTTTTAAAAATAGTATATTATTGGAATTCAAATTTATTTTGATTTTACCCCTGTTTGGTGGAGATTAAAATCAATTTTTTAGTAAATCTTGATAAAAATTAAGCAGTTATGAATTCCATGAAATACATTTTTAAAATTAATTATTAACTTTGATTTATGTTAAAATTAAAATTTCAATCGATACCAAACATGATTTTAAAAATAAAATAAAAAATTCAAAAGTTGGGGGGGCATGTGCCCCCCAGGACCCCTTGGGTCCGTCCATGGGTGTATGTTTTATGTATACACATTTGTCGTACTCGTTAATTTTAAAATCATTTGATAATATTGTTTTGTCAAGCTTTTGGTACCATTGCATAGGAGTTTGCTTCAACCCATAAAGCGAATCAACGAATTTGCACACTTTTTTTTTTGTTTGTTTATGTTAGGAGTAGTAAACTCTCCACCTTGCTCTATATATATTTCTTCTTCTAATTCACCATTCAAAATGCAGTTTTAATGTCTATTTGATGAATTTCAAGATTATGCAATACAATAATTGCAATCAACCCTTGTTTGATGGCTATAATTTGGTCAAAACAATGCTTTAAATAGTAGTTTTTAGGACAATGTGCAGTTAAAAATAGGAAAGAAATTTAGGTTTATGTGCAAAATATTTTATCGTGTGAATGTGTAGTTGAAAATGAGTACGTAGAAAATAGAACTTTTAAATCATAACTGTCAAATGGGAGCTAAGTGTCGAAGAAGTCAACGCCTTTTGTTGTCTATAGACTTTTGTAACCAACGCGGTCTTGTATTTATCCATGGATCCATCCGAACTCAAATTGTGTTTTTTTTTTTAATTCATTTAAACTCTAAAGGCTTATTTTCAATGGAAGATCAACAAACTCCCAAGTATGATTTTTCATTTTTCACGAAGAGATACAACTATTCAAGTGCATTTGACAGTCGCACACCACTCGAGTGCTCAAAGTAGGGAGTCCACCGCTCGCTGCATGCTAGGCTTATGCTCGAGTGGCGATGTTGTGTGCTTAATTCTCATTTTTCTTCTAACTTTGGACAACAATTTTTCATTCATCCGAGATTGATTTTGAAATTTAAAATATTCTATGATCATCTACTCAACGAATATAATAAGTTATCTATTCATTTACATGATTTGACTATCGGAACCTACTCGAATACTTGGTCGATGTTGATACAAAATAAGCTTTTATTAAACAAATTCCAGCACGTGATGGAGGGAGGTCTACATTGGCCAACTAGACATCGATTGATTATTTGGACTGGCTCGATTAAATCAAGTAACCTCATCTTGAGCATGAGCTCGGTCCATTAGCCATCGGCCCATTTTCCTTCCCTTATATATAGGCGGGCTCACTATTATTAATTAATTTTACAAAGATCAGTGATGGAATTAAACTGTAGTAATCAAATTGATAATATCTTTCTAATTCAGCTGATGTAACATTCTCATTTGAAAATGAACTAGTAGATGAAGTAAAAGACACATTGCATTTCTTGGCTATTAAAGAAAAGAAAGAACTTTTACTTTTAAAAGCCGTAGCAGAACTCGTATTGGAAGGAACATTTTCATTATTACCATATTTCATAGCATAACTATTGTACATTTCATTAATAAAACATTCTATTTTCCCGATTTGTAATACTTATATTGAAAGATAAAGTTTCAGAAAGTTGGTCCATAGCACACTGAACTCCAAAAAATTTAATACGAGGATCCATTACATCTGCAATTGGAAAAATCATTGGCATATTTTCGTAATATTTTCGAAACTTGTCCTCCAGTGTACAAACAATATCATAGAAAAATGAATCGTCTTTATGACTTGAAAATTGATTAGCAATTTCTACAAATTGTAAAAGCACAAGATTACTTGTTGAATAATAAACTCCAGAACTAGTTTTTGTTGCTTTATAGAATGGTTTCAAAAATTTCATGACTTTAAATGTAATGTTCCAATCAAAATCATCTATATAAAATTGATGTTGCTTTGAATTAACAAAAGCATTAATAGAATCTGTATAACCAACACACGATTTTAACATAAGAAATGTTGAATTCCACCTATTTGGAATATCATCAATAAATTTTCTTTTCCTCAATCCAAGATTTTTACAAATTCTTGTTGTCTAGAATCTGAACAAGAAATGTAGTTAATAGCTTCTCTAATTTTTGAAATTTGTGGTGTTATTAATTTTAAATCATCTTGCACTACTAAATTATATATATATGACAAACACACCTCATATGAAATAATTTAGAGTCAAACGATGGAGTAAGTGTCCTTTTCAAAAGTTCAATGCATGCAATATTTGCACTAGCATTATCAAAACTAATGCTAAATAATTTGCTCAATACATTAAATTCATTAAAAACCTGTAATAAATTCTCACACAAATTTATTTCATTATGTAGATATTCAAGTCAGCGAAAAGCAATAATTCTTTTGTGAAGTAACCAATTATTATCAATAAAATGTGCAGTAACACATGCATAACCATTGTGATTACGTCCAGACCAACAATCAGATGTAAAACACATAACTCCATCAAATTTGTTAAATTCAGTTTTTAATTCTTCAGTCATTGTATGAAATAATTTCAACATATCTGAGCAAGCAGTATTTCTACTTACAGACCGATAAGCGGGTTGAACATACTTTTGTGTAAACTCCTCAAAGTATCGATCTTCTGCGAAAGTAAAAGGCATCTCTCTTACTGTCAAAAATTCAGATATTCCTACTCTCATTCGATCCTGCGAATAAAAAAAATTAGAAAAAGTAATTGTTCCACTAGTATTAGGAAAAGAAGTAATTTGAGCTTGTTTAGTATCTAAATGCCCTCTTTCATTCATGTGTTTATCTTTGTGTCTTCGCAATGTGCCCGTGTCTTGACCTTTAACCCGTGCATAACTCTTTCTGCAAAGAGTGCATATTGCTCTTTTGTTTGGTTCATCTACTGTAAAGATTTCTCAAACATTAGATGTGTGCTTTCTATTCCTTCGCTGTTAAGAAAATCCAATATTTGAATCATTATCATCTTCCAAATTTATTGGAGAACGACTATCATGTAAATTGACTTTCTTGAAGAAAAATCGTGAGAATCCATAACACTTTAACAAAAAGTTTTGAAATAATAAGATGAAAAGAAAGCACAAAATATTAAATATTAAAAATACTTACTGAAAATATTAAGAGAGAATGAGAAAATAGAGATTTCAAACTTGTAGATTGTAAGAGAGTAGAGACTAAGAGTTTGCTATTTTTTCAATTCACAATAACACAATTTATAACAAAAACAATTATTACCGTTAGCAAGTTTCGAAAAAAAAAATTAAATAAAATGCAAACAATAAACGGTCACAGGATGTAAGACCGTCTGTTGTCTGCAGCAGCAGGCGTGACTGCACGCCTGCTGCTACAGGCTTTTTTTATTTTATTTTTTGTTGGGGAGTAAAAAAAATATTTAAAAATTAATTTTTTTTAAAAAAAAAGCAGTCAAAGGATGTGACCGTTTTTGGCCTGCAGCAACAGGCGCTGACTGCAGCGCTTGCTGCTGCATGCGTTTTTTATGTTTTTTTTTTTAAAATTTTTTTAAAACAGGACCAGCGGTTCCCTTGAACCGGACCGGACCGGTTTCAGGTCCGGGCGGCCCGTGATTCGGCCCACTCGGTTCATGGGCCGAATTATGGGCTTGTTCGCCTCCGGGTGGGTCTGGGCGGTCCGCCCATCTTGACACCACTAATCGGACCCGACCTGACCCATTACCCACCCCTGACTGAAAATGGAGAAGACATGCAAATTTTAATAGTTTCCTCTCAGATAGTCATTTCTCCTCTTGCACTCGTTGGAGTGTCGTATCAGAGAGCTTAGAAGGAAAATTTCTTGATTAGATGAGAGAAATTTGTTGGTCAATGTTGGAACAGGGTATTCAAGAAACAGCCTCATTTAACATACATGAATATGTTTTTCTTGCTCTATTTCATAGAGTTAATAGTACTTGATTAACCAGTTCTTAAGCTATCTTTGACCTTTTGATTTTCTAAAAAGCCAACATAAGTAATTAAAGGGATCGCCTTTAGAGTTGGAGAATCTTAAGGAAAATAAGAAATTAAGCGTGAATGGTAAATAGTTTACCCACTCATCAACGTTGCTCCTTGTCGTGTTCATATTTTCAATATAAAATCAACAAAAAAGATCTTATTTATGAGGGTAGAAATCTCCACAATATGATTGAACTTATCTAAATTCTTCAATCATTAGAGGTTGCTTTTAGATTTGATTGTGGGAGTCAAAAAAGATAACTTAGTGAAGACTTTTCGGTGTAAAAACATAAAGAAATTACACAACTTAAAAGAATAAAAAGGTTCGATTGTCCTTATAAATATCAATTTTCACAATGCTTAAATGCTTTGTCAAAAAGAAAATTAAAATTATTGCTAGTGCATAAATTCACAAGGAAACATTTTAATGGCGTTAAAAAGTAATAAAGAGAAGAGCGCTTTGAAACAATTCACGATCGAGATTGTTTAGGAAGTGTTCGTAAACAGTTTAATTTACAAATCAACATAAATTCAGCGATAAAACAACTGATAAACATTAGTCAAGCCCAAATATGGGCTAAGCTTTCTTTTCCTATGTACGGGGAGATCTACTCACAACTCATTGAAATTGCATCGGAATCTTAGTGGAACTATAGTAACTTACTCGATAGTCAAAATAAAATCGATCACTAGTGATCGAGCTTACTAGCCAACGTTTGTTTTTTCAGACTTTTGGTGATTTGAGGTTGCAAGATTACAAAAGTTTGCACAAGAGAGGCCTTTGATGGCCCGACACATAATATTACATACATGTGCTATTATTAAATGTAAATTAAATTATAGTACATGAATAAAATAATTATGATTATGACATTGGCGTGAAAAATATTCCCATGGATATGATATATAGAATTTACTAGGTGAAATGAACATAACGATTATCATTAATCCACGGCTAATCACCAAGGGAGGTGCACCAAAAGGGCAAAGGACTTTTGGTCCAAATGACCGGAGACAACACTCTTACGAAGTGCCGACCGACACGTGTACGATGTTATGTAAAGCAACCTTTTAAAATTCGCATTTATTTTATGTTAAGACTAATTAAAACTTAATTAAAGTGTGGACATGTAGCTTAGGCATGGCAATGGTAGGGCCGGAGTCGAGGGTCAAAATATCTTTATTTTCAGCCCTGTTTTCCACTCACTAGTTTTTTCAAGGATAAAGATACATGGTCAGGGGTCCATGGGCATACCCCCAGCCAATGGGGAGTGGGGGCCTTGGCCAAGTAGTAGACCCAATGGTAGATGGACATTTCCTTTCTGGACTATGCTACGTTTACCAAATCTTTTACTAACTTGACACGTGGCGTGTCAAGTTGGTAAAATATTTGGTACAAGAAGATTATTCCTTTCTAAATTCGTGTCTACATAGCAAGTCTCGAAAATTCCCAACAGGACGGTAATGGTAATCACCGTCCCGATCTCCCCCAACCCCATTTCCATTCATATATTAGAAAAATATGTTTCTAACTTCTAAATGACTTTTTCAAAAAACTCTTCTAAATGGTAAAAGTAAAAACATAAGCCTTGATGAATCTTAGGCCTAATTTGATTATGATTATTTGATTTCCAAGTTCTTGGTTTTGGCATGTTTGAACAACCAAAATTTCTAGGGAAAAGTTTTTCCAAACAAGCCCTCTATGCGCCTATTTTCCTTGGTTTTGGGGAATTGCTTTCCCACCACAATTCCAGGTTATTTTATTATTATTATTATAAATTTTTTTTTTTTTTTACTTTTTGGCATTGTAAATAACTAATTGTAAAAAAAAAATTTCACTTTAATAGACAATTTACATGTAAAACGAAGCCAAACGAACACTAAATTTTGATGAAAAATGGTGAAAAGATAGTTTTTGAGCAAACTTTTTTTTTTTTTTAAAACTTTTTGTCGATGGTAACAAATTTCATAACCAATTGTAAAACAAAATCACTTTAATGGATAATTTTCATACAAAATAAAGCCAAACATGAACAAAAAGATCCAAAATTTTAAAATTTTCCGCCTGGAAAATTATATCAATCAAACACACTTAATTAACAATTCCCTGAAAAATAAGTTTTAGACAATTATTTTCTCTAAAATTCATTTTCTTTCCATCCATTTTCAACCTTACAATCAAACAGACCCTTAATTCATAATATTTTCAAATGATTCTAACAACTCACAATACTTCTAGCAACTACTGTCCTCATTCCTCAATAATAGAAGTTTGAAAATATTCTATAAACAAGTAAAAGACAAAGAAATCCCATAATAAAGGGGACATAAAGAGATGAACCATTACGCATATTTTAATGGACGTTTTGAATAGAATCAATTTAGAGTGTATTTGATTGACTTTATTGTTAATGAAAAACATTATTTTTCTATTTAAATTTCTATTTTTGAGGTTTTTGATTGACAATTTTTCCATATTTTCCTCAAAAATAAGGAAAATATTTTTTTTATGGATGAGTGTGTTTTATTTTTCGGCTATCCCCTTTCTCTCATTTACCCAATAATTAAAAAAAATGACAAACATACTATTTTCTAAAATGAATATTAAATCAATCAAATACATTTGCGCGCCCTGTTTGAGCTTCATTATCTAAACATTCAATTTTTTTCAAATTTATTTTCAATCGCACATTCTTCTAATAAAATAATTTTATACGTAAATCAAAATATTTTTCTATTTTTTAACCACACTTTAAAAAAAATAACTATTACAAAATTCATTTTCTTCAAAAATGAGAATCAAACAAATGCTTAATTAATAGTTTATATATAAATAAATTCTAAACAATTGAATTATCTACAATTTATTTTCTTTCTATACAAATTTCATGTTCGTAATCAAACGCACATTTAGAAGAATTCAAGTCTAACAAATTTAAAGGTTTGAAATTTATATCACAAAAAAAAAAAAAAAAAAAAAAATCCAATAAAAATTGAAGAGTTAAATTATATGTAAGAGTAAATTTCCTTTGAATTATTTCAAATTTCAATTATTCCGGATCATTTTCAAGATTCGGCAATTTTAACTAATTAGATTTTTATATGATGTGGTCAAATATTAGTCTGTTAATATTTTTAAAGTGTGTTTGGTAGAGATTAAAATTGAAAAATTAGTCGTTATTGTTGACTTTTATTAGGCGAGTGAAACTCAATAACTGCTATATTTTCAATTTTAATTAGATTTTAATCTCTACCAAAAATGCCCTTAAAAAATTTTCACCCATAGCTAGAGCTACACGTGGAAAAAAAAAAGGAAAGAAAAAAATAAAGAGGACAGAATCATGAGTCGTCTTCGTGTGCGATCAAGGATCCCAGAATAGTAATATAAATTACTGGTGTCCCTTGATCAGTCACTTGATGGTTCTCCATTGGTGATTGGTCGGTGTACGGGGTTCTCATTCATTGAATCATCTCACCATTGCTTCGAGCAGGAGAAGGTGCATAATAATTTTCTTTCTACAAAAATACAAAAAATTATTTACATCTTCGGTCCCTCATCTACCCATCCAGTGACAAATTAGTCTCTAATCTTTCACTTAAATTGCACATTCATTGCTGAGAATTAAAAAATAATAATAAAAAAACTGTTTAATGGAAATAAAATGGTGACAGACAAGGAGTCACCACTCACTGCATCTACATAAATGTTCTGTTTTATACATTTTTAGAATCATAATTTTCATTTACCTCTCAAAAATTACTAGAAATTGTTACTTCTGTTATTTTGGAGTTTAAAAGTCTCCTTCTAAAATTACGATAGAATTACCTTATGAAGCGTAACAAATTTGATCAACAGGATTGCAATATAAAATTTAACCCACTGAGTTCACAAAATTTCTTTAAAACGAATTTGCTGCCTTCATAGGTGCTAAACAATCTAAACAAATTTGTCCAGCAATCGTTTTTCAGAATATAACGAATTTCGTCTCCTACGAAAGCAACAAAACAATCTGCATGAGTTCCAACAAACTCAGCGAAGTGTTTTTTCACTTTAAGAACAATATTAGAACGAGAGAGAAGAGTGAGATTCAAAACAAAGAATATTTGTAATGATGGTATAATTTTTTTGGCAGTAGGGCAAGCTATTTATAGATTTGTTCGTGACCATTCGAACAAACTTCAATCCTTTTCAGAACAATCGTCACCATTTAGACAGGCTCCCAAAACCCGAACAAACAGCAATGTTCAATTAACAGAGGCTGTTTCCAAAAAATTACCGAAAATAAGCCACCCAAGAATTTGATTAATTATAATTTGATCCAAAGTTAAATAAATTTTGTCCAAGAAGATAATATAGTACAAGGATGAACCGTACCTGCACACGAACCGGACTAGGCTCGGGTCATGCCGTGTTGAGCCGACCGGACGGACGGTGGCGATGGCACGCGAGTGTAGGGTTTGGACCGAATCCCATAAGATATAGGTTTCCCCTCTTTTAAAGACTATTGATATCCCTTCGAGCCCAAACCCAATTCCTAAACTTACACTATATAAACCACACCAAAGTTTCATAACTTCCCTATGTGGGATAAATGTTTAAGAATCTTTCAGTAAATCAAATTCTTCACTAATTTATAGTTTCAAGTGGGTTACTTTGACATTGAATATTTCATTCAATTCTAAATGGTTTTCAATAAATAAATATATCATGTTGATCATCTAGCCGAAGTAGAACGTGAATATGTTTGGTCCCGTTATAATCGACGCACGGGTCCCACTCTTAATGGGACTTGAAGTGACCCATTTCAAACCATTTCCCAACAATCCCCCACATGAATGAAATATGTCGGCATTTTTTCAAACAACGTCTGATATGTTTTTCGAAGTAAAACTGAAGAAAACTGCATTAGGATAAGTAGCTAAAGACTTTGAGCTTTCCTAGTAAAATCTATAGAATATACTTGGTCAATCAGTAGCAAAATGCTTTGAATAGTCAGCAGTTTGTGTACACCTAGACAATAGAAGTCACACAGTTTACTTTGAACACAATTGGTTCTCACGTTTGTGTCCATTTTGTCCTGGACACCTCCTAGTTTATGAGTTGTTTTTAGAGAATTTATCTTCACATAACTCTCTTAGAAGTAGCCCATTCTCACTCACATAGGTGATTTCCATAAAGAATATTATGTTATACTCCACTTGAATGGATTAAGATATAGAAATCATTAAAAGCGTAACTTAACCTATATTGCGGCAGTTAGGCACTGTCTCACATGGGAATGAGTAGGAAGAAAAATTTCCCTAGTGCGTACTAAGTTTTTCACAGTTCGATTTTCCCATTGAACCTAGATCTTGAGATCTCCAATCAACTAGGTTGGGTTGCCACCACGGAAACTTTTGATTATTTTATCAATTTTAATCTCATCCCCTTCGATAAATTTTCAACTTGCTCTCTTATTAAGTCTTTAGTTAGTAGATCCGCATTATTCTCCTTTGATTTCACATAATCTATAAAGATAATATTAGTAGAGAACAACTGTCTAACAGTATTGTGTTTAGGATGTATATGTTAAGATTTACCATTATACATAACATTTTGTGCCCTACCAATTGCTAATTGACTATTGCAATAGATACATATAGCAGGCACATGTTTAATCCAACGTGGAATATCTTCTAGAAAGTTTGATAGCCATTCGACTTCTTCCCCAGCTTTGTCTAACGCAATGAATTCAGATTCTATTGTTGATCTAACTATACATGTTTGTTTTGAAAATTTCCATGATATTGTAGCACATCCAAGTGTAAAGACATATCCACTAGTTTATTTGGTGTCTTTAGGATCTGATATCCAATTTGCATCGCAGTATCCTTCAAGTACTACTGAGTATTTCGAATAATGCAACCCAAAGTTTTTTGTATGTTTTAAGTACCCTAAAACTCTAACATTTGCCCTCCGGTGCTCAGTGCTCGGATTACTCGTATATCGAATTAGCTTACTAATAGAATAAGCAATATCAGTTCGAGTGCAATTCATGACATACATTAAATTGCCAAAAAATTTAGAATATTCCAATTGAGGCTTGCTATCACCAGTGTTAGAAACGAGATGCTTACTGGCGTCCATTGGGCTTTCATAGGAATTATATCGTATTTTTTGAACTTATCAAGAGTTTTTTCAATGTAGTGTGATTGAGATAATATGATTCTATTGGACGTTCTATGCATTTTAATCCCTAATATAACATTGGCTATTCCCAAATCTTTCATTTCAAACTTACTTGTCAACATCATTTTAGTAGTTTGAATTATGGTATCATTATTACCCATAATTAACATGTCATCTATGTATAAACATATCATGGCATATCTATTTTGAGTGCTCTTGACATATACACATTTGTCACACTTGTTGATTTTAAAGTCATTTGACATCATTACCGTGTCAAATTTTTCATGTCATTTCTTAGGAGTCTACTTTAACCCATAAAATGATTTAACAAGTCGACACACTTTCTTTTCTTGTCCTGAGGTCACAAATCCTTGAGGTTGCTTCTTATAAACTTCTTGTCCTGATGTATATCCAAACCATTCAACACTGTTACCGCAATAAGCATACACATGGAAGTAATTTTTGTTACTACTGAATACGTATCGAAATAATCAAGTCCTTCCTTTTGCTTGTAGCCTTTAGCGACAAGTCTAGTTTTATACTTGTCAATTGATCCATCTGTTTTCATTTTCCTTTTGAAAATCCATTTACACTCCCAATGACTTATTGTCAGGAGGAAGGTCTACTAATTCTCATGTATGATTTTGTAGTATGAATTCAATTTCATTATTAATTATTTCTTTCCAAAATGAAGCATTGGTCGATGACATAGCCTCTTTATAACTTTGAGGTTCATTTTCTAACAAATATGTTAGAAAATCAGGCTCAAAGGAGGTTGTCGTCCTGGCTCGCTTACTACGTCTAGGTTCTTCTTCATTTATAATCTCTTCCTTTTCATGAAATCTTTTCGGTGAATTTGATTCACTTTGCAGGTTATAAGGAAAAATATTTTTGAAAAATGTAGCATCTCTCGATTCAATAATCGTATTAACATGCATTTTGAGTATTTCAGATTTATGTACAATAAATATGTACGTACTACTATGATAGGCATATCCAATAAATACGCAATCAATGGTTTTAGGTCCTATCTTAACCTTTTTAGGTTTAGAAACTGCAACCTTGGCCAAGCATCCCCATACTTTTAAGTATTTATAGTTAAGTTTGTGACTTTTCCATAATTCATAAGGCATCTTGTACGTTTTTTCATGTGGCAATTTCTTGAGAATATAATTGGCAAAAAGCAAAGCTTCTGCCACAAGTTCTTCGATAATCCAGAATTTATCAACATAGCATTCATCATCTCCTTCAATGTTCAATTCTTGCATTTAGCAATGCCATTAGACTGAGGAGACTAAGGAGCGGTAGTTCGATAAATAATTCCATGTTCTGAACAGAATTGTTCAAACGGAAAATCATATTCACCACCTATATCATTTCTTATTGCCTTAATCTTTTTGCTAAGTTGATTTTTAACCTCTAATTTATAGTGTTTAAACATTTCAATTGCTTTGTCTTTGCTTTTGAGTAAATACACATAGCAATATCATCAATGAAAGCGATAAAGTACTTATTACTGCCTCTAGTTTGCACAAACTTTAAATCACAAATATCGGTGTGAATTAAATCTAGTGGTTCGGTACTTCTTTCGACAGAATGAAAGGGTAAACAAGCTATTTTTGCTTCTATACATATATCACATTTGTAATTAGGATCTAAATCGCACTTTGGTAATAGATTCAATTTGATTAGTCTACGCAAAGTATTATAATTTACATGTCCTAATCGTTCATGCCAAATATTAAATGACTCGAGCAAGTAAAAAAAAAGATGTACTTTTATTCATAATAAGAGGCACAACAGTTGTTACATTCAACTTAGAGAGCCCCTCATTTAGGTAGCTCTTTCCTACAAACATATCATTTTTTGTAAGTAGAAATTTGTCTGAAACAAACACTAATTTAAACCCGTTCTTGCTTAACAGGGAACCGATACCAAATTCTTTCGAATATCGGACACATGAAGAACTTCATTCAAAGTGAGCTCCTTTCCACTTGTCAATTTCAACTCTATCTTTCCATGTCCTCCAATCTTGGAAGATGAAGAGTTTTCCATGTAGAGATGTTCATCATTATCCATCCACCATTCTTTAGTGTTTCCAACTAAGTTGCATCCAAAAACGACTACTGAAAGATTAATGTCTTGTACCTTATCAAAAAGGTTGTCATGTTCTGTATCGTTGGCCTGAGAAGTTTTTCCCTTGGCATTCATTAGCTTTCAATAGTCCTTGGGTTGATGTCCTGCCTTGCCACAATTGTAACAGTTGCCTTTGAACTTTTTAGGAGTTTTTGAAGAACCAATTTTCCCTTCGCCGTTGTGCTTCCTCTTTTTGCTAGTCTTTAAACCTCATTCCACAATGTTGGCCTTTGATTCCAACGAATGAGATGCACCATTCCTCTTTTCAGATTTGCGATTGTCTTCTTCTATTCTCAACCGGACAATGATATCTTTAAATTTCATTTTATTTTGCTTATGCTTTAAGTAATTCTTAAAGTCCTTCCAGGAAGGTGGCAATTTTTCAATCAGTGCAGCAACCTGAAATGATTCGCTTAGTTTCATTCCTTCGGCTTGAATGCCATTGAGTATTATTTGAAGTTCTTGAACTTAGGATATGACAGTCTTGCTGTTAACCATTTTGAAATCTAAAAAATGACCGCAATGAATTTCTTTGTGTCAGCATCTTCAGTTTTGTACTTGGTGTCCAAAGATTCACATTGTTCTTTTGCAGACTTCGCATTGCAGTACACATTATATAATGTGTTGTCCAGTTCGTTGAGTACATAATTTCTACACAGAAAGTCAGAATGTTTCCATGCATTAATCGCAACCAATTTCTCAACATCATAATCTTCCTCGGTGTATGAACACGCATCTTCTTTGAGAAATTTTGTCAAACTTAATGTTGTCGGATAAAAAAGCATTTTTTGTTGTCAACACTTAAAATTTGATCCATTAAATTTCTCTGATTTTTCTCCAGTCGTATTAGAGAGTGTAGTACCAGGAGTTGTCATTTCTGAAACACAATCAGAAGATAAATGAGAAGGAATAGAACCGGAATAAATTCACAAAAAAATCGTTTTAATATTGTTATTCTGGAGTATAAAAGTGTCCTTCTAAAGTTACGACAGAATTACCTTGTTAACCGTTACAAGTTTGATCAACAAAATCACAATATAAATTCGAGCCCACCGAGTTCATGACGTTTCTTTGAAACGAATTTGCTGCCTTCACAGATGCTAAAGGTGTCCAGCAATCGTTTTCCAGGATAGAACGAATTTCGTCTCCTATGGAAGTAGCACAACAATATGTAATAGTTCCAACGAACTCAACAAAGTATTTTTTCACTTTTAGAACAATATTAGAACGAGAGAGGAGTGTGAGATTCAAAACATAAAATATTTGCAATGAAAATTGTGTAATTTTTCTGGCAACGAGGTCGGCTATTTATAGATTTGTTCGTGGTCATTCGAACAACCTTCAAGCCTTTTCAGAACAGTCGTCATTGTTCAGACAGGCCCCCAAAACCTGAAGAGACAACAATGTTCGGTTAATAGCGGCTATTTAGACAATTAACATATGACTGTTTCCAAAAAATTACCGAAAATAAGCCAATTAAAAAAATATTTTCATTTAAGTACCCAAGAATTTGATTAATTATATTTTGATCCAAAATTAAATAAATTTTGTCCAAAAAGATAATATAGTACAAGGACGCACTCGCACACGAACCGAATTGGGCTCGGGCAGTGCGGAGCTAAGCCAGTCGAATGGAAGACTGCGGCGATGGCACGCGGGGTACCAAGCCAGTTGGTACCCATTGTGGCCCAAACTCAATTTTCAAACTTACACTATATAAACCATACCAAAGTTTCATAACTTTCCTACGTGGGATAAGTGTTTGAGAATTTTTCACTAGTTTATAGTTTCAAGTGGGTTACTTTGACATTAAATATTTCATTCAATTCTAAATGGTTTTTAATAAATAAATATATCACATTGATCACCTCGCGGAGTAGAACGTGAATATCAAACCATTTTCCAACAACTTGAACACCAATAACGATGACTTTAGGCTTGGGTTCGTCTAGGGATGGCAAAAAAGCTCGGCGGCTCGCACGGCTCGGGCTCGGTTCCACCGAGCCTCATTTTGAGGACTCGGCCTGAGTGGCTCGGGTCGGCTAGCAAAAAAAATCAAAATTTGCCAACTTATTCCACTCATCATGAAACTAATAAACTAATTATAAGTGACAAATTTATCTCATAATGTATCACATAGATTATTTTGAAAAATGGGTGATATTTGTTTGTTTAATATTTATTGTATTATTAGTTTATTACTGTTTTCATTTCTCTAAAACTCTAAGTACCTAAATATTTAAAGTAAGCATTTTCTCATTTACACAAATGTTTATTATTCTATATTAAGTGAAATTATTAGTGATATATATTGCTTAATTGCATTTAAAAATTTAGCTAATTTCATCAATGGTTACTAAAATTTGTAAGAAAATTTAAATCGATCATTAAAAAGATTTATTACTTTATTATAATGGATAGTTACTCATTTATAAATCTAACATGTTATCCGACATAAGCCTATAAGGTACCACAAAAAAAAAAACCCGACCCGGCTCGGGCTCGGGCTCGGCTCGGCTCGGCCTGCTAAGGCTCGGGTCAAAAGCTCGGGCCAAGCCCATTTTTTTTGGTCGGGCTCGGCTCGGGCCCAAAAAAGCTCGGTCCAAAAAAGCTCGGGCTCGGCTCGAGCTTTTTTTTTCCGGCTCGGGCTCGACTTGTTGACATCCCTAGGTTCGTCTCTAACATGGCAACACTAAAGTCACAAGCCATTCAAAAATAGGGAAGATGGGGATAACAAACTTGTATCTTTTATAACTACTTTTGTTTGTTGCAGAGCTGCATATATATTTTACATTAATTTATTTAATCTCAAATTTGACTTTAATCTCTTGCATATCATGTTTTAATTTGGTGTTGACCGTTCCCCCTTTCAAAAAAAAAAATCCTTTGATTGGGTTTCATTTACTTTTACTAAAATTTTACTTTCAAGAAATGAACAGCGGACGATATTTGTGGATCTTACGAATTATATGATTTAAGGTTTGAAAAAGTAAATTTCAACAAAAGGAACCAAAACAAAGGCAGAGTATCCACCAACCTTATCCATCCAAAGCTGGGATGCAATGACAATTCTCACTGTTTGGTAGGAGATAAATTAATTCCATGTTTGGCCTCCATTTCTTAAGATTAGTTTTTTTCGAAACTTATTTTTATCACATATTTTATGGAATTTACACCCTTTATCAACTTTTCAATTAAATATTTTCGATAATTTTTATTGAAATTTACTAAAAAATTAATTTTTATTCAAATCACACAAGCTAAATGTACATAGAATGATAGAAAGAGGGTGGGAAATTTTTTCTATAAACCATTTTTATTTGAGCTATACTGCTTTAGGCCCTTGTTTGAGCCACATTGTTTCTTCATTAAAATGAAAAATATGACCGTTATCCATCATATCAACATTAAAATTCAAACTTTCTATCTCTTGTGTGGGGCCCATAATGACTATATTTTTCATCCTCATTCTCATTATAATGTGGTCAAACGGGCTCTTAGTGGGATGGACAAATACCTAAATTCTTGAAAGAAATGAACAAATGATTAAACTAAGAAAGAAAAACAAAGAAATTATTACATGGTAATTTTCCTTTTACTTTTAAAATGGAAATGCTACTCATGGCCGTTGCAAAGTGTCCTCTCTATTAATTAGCCAACTTGGTGAAAACTAGCAAAAGACTAGCACCATTTTTAAATGAATTAAAGATTTAATTTTTTTAAACTTATTCTTATTCTCAAATTACCCCAACTTGTCATTAATGACAATTTTTGTTCAAAAATTTTGTTAAGCAAGTAAACTCTTTGCCAACTTATTTTTGAATAAACCAAAAAACAAATACAAAAATATGGAAAAAAAAATTGTCTCTAAGGTTATCTTTGATAGCCCTTGTTTTCCATGAAAGATGAAAAATAATTTCCATTTTTCATGAAAATTGTTGTTTTATGGAAAAATTTGTCATGGAAAACAATTTTCACCCACCCCCACACGTGTACCAATTCCACCAAATTAAGGAAACCATTTTTCCAACATTTAGGTGGGAATATGGTTCCAAGTTTGCTGATTTTTATTATTATTTTTTTTCGCAATTGGAAAAAAATTCTAGATATAATGACAAAAAAAATTATCACTTTTATTGACAATTTACATGCAAAACAAAGCCAAACGAATGATATTTGGTATGGTAATTTTTTTTTTTTTTTTGGTAATTGGAACAAATTTTAAACACAATGGTAAAAAAAATACTACTTTAATGGATAATTTTAATGAAAAACAAAGTCAAATGGACACCAAATTTTTAACATTTTCGAAGTGAAAGTTTTTATCAATCAAACATAATTAATTATAATTTCAGTAAAATAAATTCTAGACAATTTAATTCCCCGTGATTCATTTTATTTCCATCCAAATTTCACATTCGCAATCAAACGAACCCTAATTTTAAAGCATGTTAACAATATATTTTGACGAGAAAACGTGATCAAGGACAAAATTTGCTGGTGAATGAAAAATTAAAGATAAGAATGATTAAAATTAAACAACTTTTATAGCATAATATTTCAACTATAATTCAAATGGTGGGTCCCACATGGCCAACAAGGCTCAGGTGATACCCAGTGTCACGCCATCTCAATCCCCCTATTTTTCTTCCTTCACCTCCATTATAAATAGTAACCCTAGTTATTTATCTTCTCTCACTCACCCCTCCCAAAGCTCGGTAGCTCACTAAAATCTCATCATTCACAGTCAACAAATCACCCAAAAAAAAACCCATTTCCCTCCTCAATTTCTGCTAAATCTCTCTCTTTCTTGGGGTGTATTCTCTTGTTATCATTAAAAGTAGAGCACACAGTAGATTCATGGCCGTAGTCCCCCTAGCTGAAGGTGCTCCACAGCAGCTGTACTTCGATGAAAAATGGAAGCTCTCAAAGAAGGAAAGTTCATCGAGAAGTCGTTCCTCGAATAATTTCATCAGAAATTCATCCCAGAAAAGGTGTTCTTTTGCAAGAAAGTGTGCTGCTTTAGTTAAGGAACAAAGGGCCAGGTTTTACATCGTGAGACGCTGTGTATCCATGCTCATTTGCTGGCGTGAATACAGTGATTCTTGAATAGGAAAAATGTAGAGAGAGAAAACGAAACATTTTACTTTCTCTCTCTTCTTTTTTTTCCTTTCTAAGAGACTGTCCTTTTCCTGGTTAAAGATTTTTCCAGCGTCCGAGGAAGGAAGAAGAGGAGGAGAAGGAAGAAAATTGCATTTACACGAGATCCATATATATATATACATACATATGTATGTAGCCCCAATTTTTCTTTCTTTTCTTGATTCCTTTAGTTTGTCTTAGAAATGTATTTTCTTGGATCCAAAATTCACTGAAAGGAGAAACGGGTTCTTTGAAGATTCATACAAATTTTGTGGGTTTAATTATTTCTGTTAATTTTTGCAACAAATTAATGATATCCTTTTTGATATCTAGAGAGAGAGAGATTCCATTACTGATTTGCTAGCTTGCATTGCAGCACTGTGTGGATCCAATTCCAGTGTGTTGCAGATAGTTACGACTGCAACTCAAGGTGTAGAGGTTAAAATCGGTTTAAAATTAAAAAAATTAGTCGTTATTGTTGACTTTTATTAGACGAGTGGGATCCAATAACGATCATATTTTCAATTTTAATTGAATTTTAAGTACGACTGAACACATCCTAAATAAGTCATTTAATTCTATATTTCATTCGACCTATCAATTATCATCGAGCGCTATCCAGAGGTTGTAATTCGATGGGACTACATAATATTATTTTTTTATTTTATATTTGTAGCGCAGTTGATGGATCAAACGTGAGTCTCTTGGGATTCCTAAAGGGTCATGGGAGAGATAATTCAGATTTGCCTTTTCCCTTGTGCAATTAATAACTTGTTCATTAATTTTGTGTAATTTATAATTAAATTTATGTAATAAAGAAAGGTTGTGGGGGCTCCAGCCTCCAGATAAGGTAGGTTGCTGTCATTTCTTATAGATTAATATTATTTATCATTATAATGATGAAATATCGATAATTTGATAATTTAAGTGAAATAATATAATATGATTTGACAGTTCAATTTTCATGAAAATGAGGAAAATTGAACTATCATATTTTATTATTTGGGTAATTGGCGCAAAACGTCCCTACCTTTGCCTCTGTTTGTGGAAAACGTCCATACGTTTGATTTTTTGACGCCAAACGTCCTTACCTTTGATTTTTTTGGTGCAAAACGTCCTTTTTCCCTAATTTTCACATGAAATGACCGATATACCCTCCAATTTAAATAAAACAAAAAGAAAAAGAAAAAAAATAAAGAATAAATTACAATATGCTCCTCAACTTTTTTAAAAATACAAATCAATCCAAATCTTTACAACAAACATCAACAAAACATTTTAATTCATTGGCGAAAATTTTCCCTAGCTACCCTTCCTCCTCCAAAAACGACCACCAACCGCCACCAAAGCTGCCGGACATCACCAACATTGGAACCACCTCATCTCCCTCTACAACCTCCGCCCACAAACTGCCCATAAATCCGTCGAAAAATGACTAAACAAACAGAGACGTTTTCCACAAACAGAGGCAAAGGTAGGGACGCTTTGCGCCAATTACCCTTTATTATTTCATCTAAATTGTCACATAATCGATATTTTATCATTATCATGATAGGTGGGAATGACTAATGGGTGAGGGTCGTTCTTGTCCTAATAACCTTTGGATTTTCTGATTCCTCTCAGACATTGACCATCGGGGACCACTTGGACTTGTTTAATGTTAAATTGTCTTCCAAGTGTTATAGGTAACTAACAAATGGATGAATTGCAACATGTTTGACGATTATTAAAATGAGTTTTTTAGAAAATATATAAATCTTGAAATATTGAATTTTTTTTTTTTGAATTTAGGTGTAAAATATTTTTTTTTTGAGAATGTAATTGAAAATGAGTTTGAGAAAAAAAAAAAAAAAAAGAGAAAATGAGTTTGATAATTATATTAATTATCAAACAAGGGCTAAATTTTGGCTTATTTATTTATTTTTTCATTTTCTTGTATCATAATTTGATAAAATACTCGAGCCGCCTATTATACAAGTCACACTTGCAATCCGCAAATCGCTTTGGGCTCTTCGCATGTATTCATCCTCGCAAGTAGCCTTTAAAATTTTCAAACTTGAATTCTCGTCATGACGTGACATCAAGTGTCATGTTATGTCCTTGTGATAGTTCGTGATGCGTCCGAACACAAGTGGTGTTAATTAGACAGAAGTCAAACATTATTTGATTTGAATAACCTAAAAATCAACGGGTTTAGGCAGTGTTTGATACCAGTCATTTTTTAGGGAAAATGGAATTTTCCCACATTTCATCTGTTTAATTGTCAAGTTTTTATTGGGAATTCATTTTGACAGCCGCCGTTTCACGTGCTCATTTTCCTGTGAATCAATGAAAACGTTTTCCATTTGGTTGGGTGGATTTTTATTTTCTAGCTTTGCGTTTTTTTTTTTTGGGTAATTGAAAAAAATTCTAGATACAATGGTAAAAAAATTTATCTATTTTATTGACAATTTTCATGTAAAACAAAGTCAAACGAATGATATTTTGTATGTTAAATTTTTTTTTTTTTTTAGCAATTGAAGCAAGTTCTAGACCCAATGGTAGAAAAAAAAATTACTACTTTAATGAACAAGTTTCATGAAAAACGAAGCCAAACAGATACCAAATTTTTAACATTTTCTAAGTAGAAAATTATACCAATCAAACACAATTAATTACAATTCTCGGTAAAACATTTTCTAGTCAATTCAATATCCTGTAAAACATTTTTCTTTCTACCAATTTTCCACATTTACAATCAAACGGACCTTTAGTTTTAAAATTTCAAATTTTTCAAAAAAATCCCTTATCGTTTTCAATTTTTGCCCCACAATTAAAATTTCGCGAAAATTGCTCCCACAATTCTTTTATCCTAGCTCTGTGCTTAACAATTAGGTGTATGTGGAAGAGACCACAATCTTCATGAAACAATGCTTAGAACCATGAAATCAATCCAATTTGGTGTAATTTCAAAGTTTATTTTGAACTATATTAACCACATGAATGTGTATCTACAATTGAATTACTTAATTTAATACTTAGCCCCCTATTTGGTGGGATTAAAATCATTTTAATAAAAATTGATGAAAGCTATGATTCAAAAATTGTTGATTTTATGAAATTAATTATTAATTTTAATTTAGATTAAAATTTGAATTTGAATTTTTATAAAACATGAGCTTATTCAAAAGTAGACAAAAATAAAATGAAGAAATAAAAATCGGTGCCCCCGGGACACAGCTGAGTTGGTGGATCAATTGCATCTGTGGGCTTGCAACCTCAGCGTTGAGGGTTCGAATCCTGCTTCCAGCAGTGAGGAGAGCTTTCTTGGGGTCAGGAGTTAAAGCAATGCAAGAATCTGTGATCCAACTTGGGCATATCCCGCGATTTACCTTCCACCAATTAATGAGGGGCCGGAGGTTGGAGGTTCAGGACTAGTCAGGCGCAAGCCTGAAACCTGGGTATAAAAAAAAAAAAAAATAATAATAATAAAAAAAAAGAATCGGTCAGGGTTTGGTCAACAGTCACATCAAAAAGGTAGAGTTAATGAAACAAGAATATTATAGAATAAGATGAATCCAATAGGGGGGCTGCAACCATTGCTCACATGGCTAATGACCTATGGACCCAATTTCACATGCTGTCCTGGCTGACTCTCTTCAGTACGCTTATATTCATTATGAATTTAAATATTTTTTTGGACTTACATATATCATCTATGAACCGTCACTTTCCTCACACATTTGTTGGACATACAGATTCACAATTAATATTGTGCAAAAAAATTGGTTAGGACACATAGTTTGACAAGTAATTGTTTGTATACAATTTAGAGCATCTAAGTGCCCTCTATGAATTATTATTTAGGACTTCTAATTCATATGATATTGATATTGACACTTGGAACTCCAAATTTGTCTCTAGCACATTCTATGAGTTACTTTTTGTGCCTTTTATTTTCTTAAATAAAAACAAAATCATATTTAAATTTGGATAAAACAGTATAAATTCAGAAATATAATGTAATGTTTACTAACTTACCCCGTCTTAATAGAAGTTCTGAATCTAGACGGAACTCATTGTATTTTTCTGTTACGTCAACTTGATAGAGTTCACGTTCGGTTGCATTGTAAATATTTTTTAAACATCATCTATCCTTGCTTAAGTGACTAACTTTTTTTTTTTTTTTTAACAATCCATGGTTTTGTTTAGAGCATCTCCATGTATTTAATAGTTATAATTTATGTGTTACATAAGTTGAAAGACTTGCATCATATGGTATTGATATCAACAAATAAATGATTAAGCCTAGAATTCGTTTTCAATGGATTCTATTTACGATCAAATGTTATTGGACATATCGTCTTATCTACCCTGTGGTTAGTGATGTCAAAAAGGCTCGACAATGGCCCGAAAAAAGTCTGAATTGGGCCGGTTCGTGGCTCGAGCCCCATTTTGGGGCATCGGATCGAGCCGAGCCGAGCCAACCCGTGAGCTTTTTTAATTTTTGAGTTTAAATGTATTTTTTTATATATATTATATTTAGGGTGTGTCAAGTAGAAATTAACATTAGATTAAATTAAAAAATTAGTTGTTATTGTTGACTTTTATTATACGAATGAGACCCAATAACGACTATATTTTCAATTTTAATTGAATTTTGAGCCGTATCGAACATGTTTTTAGTTATTATTTATAATACGTATAAATTGCATAAATTTTAAATAAATTACAAAAAATTATAGATTTATAATGAATTTTTTTTAAAAGAAAAACACGAGATGGCTCGTGCCCGCTAAGGTTGAGCCGAAAGCTTAGGCAGAACCTCATTTTTTTAGTCGAACGTTTGCTCAATTCGGCTCGAACCCAAAAAGCTCGGACCTGTTTTGCTCGAGTTGAACCCGAGCTTTAAGTTTTTGGCTCGGCTTGTCTCGTCTCGTCTCGTCGACATGACTACCAGTAGTAAAATATATAAAATGGGAAGAAAGAGATCGCAGTGGGTGCAGAAGGGTTTTAAAGATTTCTTGTCTCAGTTGTGGAGTTGTACTAAATTAACTCGTGTACATGCATCATAATCATGAATACAGGGTGTTAGGTGTATGATATAGTGGATCTGATCAAATACCTCTTTGTAGATGCTGCAATAAAATCCAAATAAAGGCAGATCTATAAAGGAAGTAATCAACAAACACAAATCAAGAAAACTGTACAAATTTAATGAGTTCTTCAGTTAATACCAGGAGACGGCTGCGTCGCCCTCACACCTCCGTCAATAGTGGTGGTGGAGGTTGTGGTGATATTTTCTGTCTTCATAGGCATATCCCGCTCTCGATCCCGTTTCAATCTTTCTTTTACTCTCTCTCTTGACCTGGTGGATTCTTGAAACTCTGCTCCACCATCTTCATCTGTAACGAAAGAGCTCAAATCTTTAGCAAAACCAATATTAAAAAATCGAAGGTTGATTTGGGGAAAATCTTAAGAAAGTTGGAAATGGGAAAAGAGTTTGAGAGGAAAGGGGAAAAAGTTTTGGGTTGTTTGGTTCGCTTAATGAATGGTGATTGACGAAGCCATCAGTGTAATTGGAAAAGCAGGGGATGGTTTGGGGGGAAAAGGAGAAGAAGAAAATGGGAATGAAACGAAAAATAAAGAAATGGAGAAGGAAAATAAATTGTAGGAGAATGAAAATTATGAAACAAAGAAAAGAAAAAGGAAAATAAGTTAAACTTTTCTCAATATTCAAGGAACGCTAAAAAAAGTAAGAATTTTCGCAACAATCAATTAACGTCGCGAAAGACTATATAGTAAGAGTTTCAATAACAAGTACTGAACATTGTTACAGAACTAGATTTTAACGATATTCAATAAACATTGCAAAAAAGGAAACTTTTCGTAACAATTAATAAACGTTGCAAACAACTATATATTAAGAGTTTCAACAATATATAATGAATGTTATTATAAACCTGATTTTAACAACATTCAATAAACGTTGAAAAATGTAAAATTTATCATAATAGTCAATAAACGTTGCAAAAAGCGACATTAACAGCATTCATTTAAAAAAATATTGTTAAAGCTCAATTATGAAAACCAATAACAACATGGGAAAAATACATAAATCCTACCTTTACTTTACACTATTTCAAAAATGACAAAACAACTTTCACATTTCAAAAATCAGAAATTTTGACCTATACATACACATATATAAATATATATATATTAACCCACCCCCACCCCCCAACAGTTCCGGCGACCGCCCCTACGACGCTTCCGGCGACTGCTCCGGTGACCATTCCGACGGCCACTCCGGCGACTGCTCCGGCGACCATTCCGACGGCCACTCCGGCGACTGCTCCGGCGACCATTCCGACCACAGCGCACGTCACAAATTCACAACCCAGGTCACGGGTCAGATCACGGGTCACAGTCCAAGTCACAACTCAGGTCACAGGTCACAATGCATTGTCATTTGTTTATAATAATTGATAACACATTTTAATATTTCAAGTCACAACTCAATTTACAAGTTCACAGTCACAGACAAGTTCACATTTCAGGTCACAGTGCACGTCACAAATTTACAGCCCAGGTCACAGGTCAGGTCATCCTTTCCCCTCCGTAGGAAACACTCATCATTGCTGCCAACGATCCTTTTCAACCTTAGAAACTTGAGCTTCCAAGATTGATATTCCCCTCTTCCATTTCCATGATTCATTCCCCTTTTAGTTCCTCCCCACAATTTAAATACAACCCTCTTCACAACTTTTTTCCTCCCCCTTCTTCTTCAACTATTACTTTTCATCCTGTTTTCCCTCCTCCTTATGATGGATCCTTTCTCTACCAACTCTGTCAATGGCTTCTACAATTTCTTGACTAGAGGAATTGATGATCTTGAACGTGTCTTCTCGTCCAATAACTTCATGTCAATTCAGTTTCTTCAAAGTGTTTTATCCCTCTTAAGATCCTTCCATACTCAGTTGACCCTTCTCGTTCAAAAACTCAGATTGCCAGTGGGCGAAAAATGGCTTGATGAATACATGGATGAAAGTTCAAAACTGTGGGAAGTTTGTCATGTTCTTAAAACTGGGATTTCAGGCATGGAGAATTACTACTCCTCTGGGTTCAGTATAACTTCTTCTCTTGACAGTCATGGGCAGTTGAGCCCACAGCTTTCTCGTCAGGTAAAAAAAAAACTAAACACCGGTTAGGGATTCGGTGGGTGTGAATAGAGAGGAGTTAGGTGGTGCCGGAGGTATTGTGCCGGCGGTGTGGTGGCGGTGGAGAAATATTGAGAGAGAGAGAGAGGGCGGCGGCTGGAGGAACTAATGAGAGAGAGAGATGAGAAATTAGGGATTTATGTGTATATAAATTATTTTTTATAATATTATAATTAATATTTAATTAAATATAAAAATTTGTATCTATCTATAAAATCTCTGATTTTTGAACATTAAAACATAAAATCTGATTTTGGAAATTGGATCTCCAAAAGTAGGGATTTTGGTCATTTTCACTAACAACATTCACTTATTAGAATGTTGTGAAACACCCCTTTAACAAGACCCATTTAACGTATGTTGCCTTTTGTATGTTGTAAAATGTCATTTGTATTGTGGTGAGAGAAAACTCAATGCTCTAGAAACAAATTGAGTATCAAATTAATTATTGCGTCAACAACTCTAATAAAGCCTCTAAATTTAAATTGGGCTCTAGTCAATGTCTGTAATCGGAGTCTCATTAGCTTGCATTGGAGATGAATTTTGATACAATATAATTGATGTAGTTGTAAATTACTGTTTTTTAAGTACATAAGATTTTATAATGTCAAGATGATTTCATTGTTACAGAATAAATTACAATCCAACAACTACGAATTTTTAATTAAGTTAAGCTCATGTATGATGCTACCAAAATTTGTACTTGGGTCAACTCGAGCTGAATGGAAGAACTCCGCGTGATCCAATCTTCAATACCTGAAACAAAGGCGTCGATGTATGTCCTCGTCACCCCTCTGATACTTAAGTCAGTTGAGTGCTTAAGAGAATTTATGCTGGATGCTTATGAAAAACGTACCTGAATAATAGGGATGAGACACACATTTATAGAGGATGGTGGTTGAGTCTTAGATGGACTAATATTCCTTTTTGAGAGGATGTTTGTGTTGTGCTAGGATTGTATGACCTTTAGACAAGCTGAAGTTTATGGTAAGTTGAGGGGTTTGATGGTTAAGTCAAACTAGTGTTCTATGGTCACGTGTAACTGGAGAAGAGCACGTAACGTAGGGACCTAGATATACCCCGACCTCGCATAATGGGCAAGGGCCCAGCAAGTAAAGTAATGAGGTCGGGTTTGGATTCCAAGACACCAGTGTGTGATTGTAGTACTCGAGCTCGACCTAAGTGGCCGTCCTATTGGGCCAATTGAGGGAGGCCCAAGGTCGATCTCGGGTTTGCATTATCAATGTATATAAATTATTTATACACCATCAACCACTTTTTATACTATTATGCGTTTTGAAAAACCCATATATACTATTCACTTAAATATCTTTACTTTCTATTTATTTATAATTTCAATAGGTTACAAATACTACCAAAACATGCTTTAGGGATATTACATAGAACAAATAAATGAGTCGATAACACAGTTATTTTTGGTCCCATTCGTCCTTTCATGTGCTCTCTTGGACTTCAAGGTCTACTTTAAATCACATGCACTGCTTCAATTTCAAATTTGATTACTTTAATTTAATACATTTTCACATTTCAATAAAAACGAATTAGCCCTATTTTCCAAAGGGAAAAAAAATCTTGTTAAGAGTATGAAGATTTAAATTAGCGTAGACCGGACGTGTCGACAGAGAGAGGATGGGTGAATTACTAGGTCAAATAATTATTTTGTTTTTTAGATTATTTTTCGTAATAAAAATAAGAAGAACTCGTATAGTCGAAATATGGAGAGCAATGTCTATTTTCGACCAAGTTTAAATAGAAACATAATAGATGACTTACTACTGAAAGTAAGTTCTTTGGAACGATATAGAGCCAATTATTAAGAATCTTGTCATCTTCGTCGTTTCGAATGTTTAGGTTGTTTATTAGTTTCTCTAATTGTGACACGGTGAGGGTTGTGGCTAGGAGTTTTGGGCTTTGTTTTTGAACCTATTCCAGTTGTTTTTTGTGGAATGATTGGTATTTCTTAGGGATGGTGGCGACCTAACATTTCACAATAACTTAAGTATAAATGGAGAATTTACAAGTACAATGTGAACTAAATTACTTTATAGAGTTCTATCATAGTATTACTATATCTTATTTACACAAACTATATTGAACTAAGACTTGTCTCTAACATTTCCCGCGAGATGGTGGTTTCATTAGAGACATCGAATCTTGGACCGCAGAAAGGTATATCTGAGCAATGGGCAATTAATTGGTAAGTTCATCGACATGTTGGTCAAAGCAGGCAACATGAGAAACCCAGAGGTCACCCAATTGGACATTATCTCTTATGAAGTTCATCAAAAGAAATTAATGTCTCACGAGCATGGACGATAAATGAAATGTCTTTTACTTATCAGGAAGGTCAATAAAGATTTTGAGAATGAGATCTTCGAAGTGAATTGGAGAGTTTATTACCGAAAGTTCACATGGCTTTGACTGGTTGAAGGTATTCTCTATGATGGACTAGATCCTTCGGAGATATTCGATAGTTCAGGTATTTTGAAACTCTCTAGATCCTTTAACGTCTGAGGCAACTTGGTGGGAAGAATGACACCACACTCCTTACTTAAAGCTATTGTCCCGTACTCTTCAAGCTTTGTCTTCTTGAATAACATCTTCTTAATGAAATTCATGCACATTAGCATATGAGCCAATGCTTCTTCATAGGGAATATTGATGTATAGTTTCTTGAAAGTATTGAAAAAACACGCAAATTGCTTATCATGTTGAGTTCTCAGTAGCCTCTGAGGAGAAGGCACGTGAGAGGCATAAGTTTTGGTAGGAACATACGTCCCACTTGTGGAATATTTAAATTTTCTAAGTTGCATCTTTTACCTTTTCGGACCATTTCACTTGCTCTTTGTCTATGGTAAGTACCATGGGTTAGGAATTTTAGAAGGTGATATGACGCAATATGAAATATAGATCGCACAAGGAAAAATAAGGTTAAAAAGAAAATAAGCAAGAAGATGAATTGGTAGAGGAACGGAATACTTTATTAATAACCAACAAAGAGAAAATACAATTTATGTAATATTCTGCTTACAAAATTGAATGAAGAGTCCACTATTTATAGGGGAATTGTCCAAAACCCTAAAACATGGTAACTAAGTTAAAAAATTGCTTAAAATCGAAAAATAAGGAAAAAGATTCGCAGCCCATGCTTGAGCGATAATGGAGTGAGAGCCTGTCGCTCGAGTGACGGCTCAGCGACAAGCTAGCGATGGATTCGCTATTCCAATTTTGCTCATCTCGCTCGAGCGGGAGTCGAGCGATCGTCCAGCGCCATCAATCCGTCATTTTTCCTTCTTAGACTTTATTTTGACATCTTCAAGCCCAATACTCCCTAGACCAATTTCAGACTGAATCTAGATCACAAAACCCAACAACCTCCACATTGACACAAATTCCGGTGCAACGAATGAAGCTCCAAAATCTCTTCACCAGAAAAATAAGCCCGACTGCAGTGAAACACACTGAACTCTTCAAATTGAACCAAACCTCTCCAACACTTAAAATTACTCTTCATCTTCCACCATATCCAAACACAGATACAAATGAACCCAATCCCCAGATTCCCAAAATTCATAATGAATTCAAAATTTAGCACACAGGGTCGAAACACACCCTGTAGCAGAATCTCCACTAAATACTTTAACTGAAAGCCCTTGGCTAGACTCGTCTCCTTCAACAACTCCAAAAGTATGCACATCCTGATCAGCATCCCTGTACCTATTTTCAATGAGTCTCTCCCTAGCCGTTGAATACAATGGAACCACAAACTGTGGTGGAAAAGCGGAATTAACAATATCTCCCAAACTCGACAAAGTAGTATTCTTCAAAATGGACTCAAAGCCACTTCCCGATGGTACTGTACCAAACTATATTTCCACCACGGTACCAAACTATGTCAGCTTCACCTGAAGTCTTTGATTGCCTTCCACGATTTGCAGTTGAATTACCCTTATCCTCCAACTTCTCGCAATCCCTCTTAATGTGTCCTTTCTTCTTGCAGTAAAAGCAAATCCTATTACTGAAATCCACTCTCGACTTGCCCCTTCGTTGATCACCACAAACCAAAAGAGCTTCATCATCTTTGGAACCAGCTCCAACCAGATGCTTTAGCTTCTCCTTTGAGAACAAAGCATCATATGCTTCTTCAATGGTGAGTGTGTCACGACTGTACATAATCGTATCCCTAAACGACGAAAACGAACCAGGCAGCGAGTACAACAGGATTAATGCCAAGTCACCTTCATCATATTTTACCTCTAACATCTTCAGATTAGCGACAATCTCCTTAAACATGGCTAGATGATCTTCTAGTGATTGGCCTTCTGCCTGCGATGAGAATAAAGCGTTTGCTTCAAATGAAATTTGCTGGTCAGACTTTTGGTCATTCACAATTGCTCCAGTTTCAACCATAATACAACTGATATCTTATCCTTCAAGATGTTTTGAAGAATGTTGTTAGATAGATGAAGATGAATCTGCGAAATTGCCTTGCTTTCCTTTCGTTGCTTCTTCTCTGTTATCCAAGTCTTGGAGATCTTGTTAAATCCCAACAAAATATCATCCAAATCTATCTGCGCCAATATATCTCTCATCTTCACTTGCTACAACGTAAATCTTATATTGCGATCCAATAGCAGAATGTTATACTTCATGGAAGCCATTAATCAAAAAACCTTGAATGAATCAAATCCTTGCTTTACTAAGCTATTGAGCCTTAACTCTGATACCACTTGCTAGAAATTCTAAGAGATGATATGACACAATATGAAGTATAGATCGCACAAGAAAAAATAAGATTAAAAAGAAAACAAGCAAGAAGATGAAATGTCAGAGGAATAGAATACTTTATTAACAACCAATGGATAGATAATACAATTTATGCAATATTCTACTTACAAAACTGAATGAAGAGTCCACTATTTATAGATGAACCATCCAAAACCCTAAAACATGGTAACTAAGTCAAAAAATCGTATAAAATTGAAAAATAAGGGAAAATATTCGCTTGAGCGATAAACCCTAATCGGACGAGAGCCTGTCACTCAAGAGACGGCTTAACGACAGGCTAGTGACGGATTCGTTGTTCCAATTTTGCTCCTCTCACTCGAGCGGGAGTCGAGTGATCGTTTAGCGCCATCAATCTGTCTTTTTTCCTTCTTGGACCATATTTTGACATTTTCAAGCCCAATACTCTAAAATGTGAAGCCCTAAATCAAATTTGGACCGAATTTAGATTACAAAACCCAACACCATGTCCTTTATCGCAATTGGTCTTTTGACGAATATCTTGAGCAATTGAACCCACTTCGAGTAGAGATGGCTTGAAGCTACTTGATTGGATTAGTTTCAGTGTTGTCTGACACTGTGCCATCTGGCCTTTCTGATATGCTTGTGGCTAATTATTCCATTTGGTTTTCTAGAGTATGGATTTGAAAGTTTGTGCTAGTTTTTTGCATAAAGGCATATGCCTTCTGTACATACTGCTAAATGTGTCCAACAAGTTGTTCCATAACACTCTCAAAAGATTATTACATCTCCCGTTGTTGGAAACCTCGTGGGACATTTTGAATATTTTGATTTCCACTCCATAAGAAGTTAGGGTGGTTCCTAGAATCATGATTATAAGTGGCTAAGAATGAATGATTCTATTTATAACTGACATGCTCTGTAAATGGATCAATTGGTTGGACAATTAGGTGATCATAGTGTTATGGTTAGAACCACAATTTTTACAAACAGAATTTTGAAATTTTACTGCCTTAACTGATTGTGTGAATGCTAATTCTTCAAATTCTCTGGTTAAAGTTGTCATAAGTGTAGATAAAATTGTGAATACATCGACCTCATGAAGATTAGAAGCTTTCTAATGCACTATCCTCTTGGTTGATGAAGACAATCTTTTTGAGAAGTTTGATTGTTTCATTTGCAATGTTGGTCATCATCGACCCATTTGTTGTAGCATTAAAAGTAATTTGACTAGCAACCAGCATAAAGTATTTCACTTGTGCCCACTTCTTCAACCTATTTGTATGCATGTGTGAATAACGCTGCTGTTATTTGAACAACAAAACATAGGAAAAAAAAAACTGCAGGGAATATTTTTCTTATTCATTGCATAACTCTTAAGAGTTTTTTTTTTTTTTTTAACAAAAGTTCAAAAACAAGTTGCTGAATATGCGACAATATTGACAATACTCATAAAATCAAGCTAATGAATTCAAAAATAAAGCAGTAATAACAAAATCCTATAGACTTGGTATTCTTCCTCCTGCTCAACATCTTTATTCTAGCATATTTTTCAGCACATGCATTTTTTATGGCATCTGTCAACACTCCTCCTTGCCATAATTAGCTGCAGAGACGCAGTTTGTTTCTTAACACTTCAAGTCTGACTTTTGATAATGTTTTGGTAAATATATATGTCACTTGATCTTCAGTTTTGCAATAAAGCAGATTAACCTCCAATTTTTTCTACACTTCTCTTAAGTTATATAACTTAATGTTGAAGTATTTAGTCCTCCCATGAAAAATATGATTATTTGCAATTGAAATTGCAGCTTAGTTTTCTTTATGAATCTATTTATGCTTTTCCTGCTCCATGTATAAGAGCCCATTTGGTACCGATTAAAATCCAATTAAAATTGAAAATATAGCCGTTATTGGGTCTCACTTATCTAATAAAAGTCAACAATAATGGCTAGTTTTTTAATTTTAATCTGATTTTAATCTCTACCAAACAGACTCTAAGTCTACAAGCAATTTTTTTGATCAAAATTGCTCGATTCACAACAGCAGTTGTTGCAACTCGAATTCTGCTGTGCTTTGAGCCTCTATACCTTATTTCTTTAAATTTCATTAGAACATTCATGATCCAAAACTGAAATAGAAACAATTTTACTCCTCATGTCATCAACTGAACCTGCTCAATCACTATCAATAAATCCATGAAACATAACATTCTGACAGTAACTGTATTTGATGGCATAGTTCATTGTCCATTTGATATATTTTATGACTCTCTTTGCAACCCGAAAATGTACTTAGTACCACAGTACATGAACCTTAAAAGTAAAATTATAACAAACATGATGTCAAGTTTGGTTGTTGTAAAATACATAAGACAACCCATCAAGCTTATGTAAAGTCATTCATCAACCTTGCCTCCTCCATCATTCTTACTAAACCTTTTCTTTTGATTCATTGGTATGCTTATACTCTTGCAATCTTCTATACGAAATTTTTTAAGTATTTCCTTTGAATATTTCTTTTGACATATCAAGACTCGGCAATGACTTTGCTTCACTTTCATTCCCCAAAAATAGGACATGAACCCGAGATATATTAGCTCAAATATTTTAAGCATTTCAACTTTAAATTCTTGTATCAACTTTTCATCTAAGCCTTTACAAGTAAATCATCAACATAGAAAGAAACTATGATCTTGTTAGCATTTGTTCCTTTTATGTACAAAGTGACCTCACTTGGACTCTTAACAAAACCAAGACTTTGCAAGTGTTCATCAATTCTGCTATACAAAGCTCTAGGAGCTTGTTTGGGATCATATAAAAAATTTTGCAATAAGTAAAAATTTTCCTCTTGTCCCTTCACTTGAAAACCCTCAGGTCGATCCACAAAAATCTCCTCATGCAGATTACTATTTAGGAATGCAGATTTTACATCTAACCGATAAGCTTTCCAACCTTTCTATGCTAACAAACAAGCAACATTCTGATCGAATCAAGCCATGCTACAATGGCAAATTTTTTTGAAAAATCTACTCCAAACATCGGAGTTCATCGCTTCACTACTGATGTGGCCTTATACTTTAAATAGAGCCATCTACATTGAGCTTAGCTCTATAAACTCATTTGACACATTGATTTTTTTTTTGTTCTGAGGCTTGTTTACCAAATCCTAGATGTCATTCTTCTCAATCACTTTAAGCTCATCTTTCATAGCTTCAATCTATTTATCATCTTTCTCCGCTTCCTTGAATTCTGCAGGCTAAAAAATAGCAATATTAGACCTTTCGTAAATATTAGATAAAGGCTTTGTAATTGTATCTCTGACTAGTTCATCATCTATGTTGTCATTAACATTTTATGAAGTTTCTCATGTTTGCTTCTTTTTCTGGTTACTCCCATTTCCATTGTTTATCATCTATAAATTTAACATATCTCCTTACCAAATTTTTTTCATTTTGCTATTGAAAAATTCTGTAAGCTTAGGATAGGGTGTTACGTCTAATAAATACTCCAAGTTCTTCCTTCTTATCCTGTTTATCTCTTTAAACTTGAGGTACATAAGTGAAACAAAGACAACTAAAAGTTTTTCAATGTTGTAGGTCTAGTTTGTATCCAAACCATTCACATGTTGCCTTTCTTCTTGACACAGAAAGGTACACTGTGCGGCAGTAATATGCTCCACTAGACTATCTTCCATCTTTTCTCGATCATTTCGGGATGAAAGAACATTTGATTACAATTTGTAGAAAACTTACAACAAAAAATTGAAATGCACTGAAAGTAACTTGATCATTGGTTGTTTAAAAGCTAGAAATTACAATTGATGAAAGTAAGAAATTGCCAAGGCTAGTGTAGGGGGTGAATACTAGAAATCTTGAAAGACTAATACTTCATATAATAGCATTCGGAACAAAAATCCAAGTGACGGGAGTAGACGTTTAAATGCCGAAGAATCATACTAATCTTTTTCTAATATCTAGCCATTTTACAATTAAAATAAACTATTACAACAGAAAGGAAATTACAACTCAAACATGAACTAATATTTACAATGTGCGGCCAAAGTTGGGCAAACTGCAGTTGCGATAGGGTCAAAGGGTTTAAGTAAAACTACAATCATTGACATTCTCCCACATTTGTTTTGACGATGTCCTCGGAACCCTCAATGAATGATATGCTTCAATTAGTGGTTTGAAGACTTCAAGGTCTTTTTTACTTTCCCAAGTATTCTCCTCGCTATTGCATCCGTACTCTTGAAGATAATTCCTAAAGCTCAAGTAGTTCGATGGTTAAGAATCTCTTCAACAACCTTCTTTCCGGATCTTTTCAATTCAAACACAAATCGCTTCACATTTGTAGACCTTTTGTACCATTTTCTGAGCTTTTTCAAGATAACTCCTAGCAATTTCAATATTTTGTTTCCACTCTTGAGAGAAGCTTTTTATTTGAGGGGATTTGGTACTTTGATCGATATACAAAGTATGAAGGAGTAATGGTTGTTGGCCAATAGCAATCTCAAAAGGACTCTTATTGGTGGAAGTGCTCTTTTGGGCATTGGAGCACATTTGAGCCGCATCCAAAAATTTCACCCAATTTTTATGCAAAGCAGATATAAACTGCCGAAGATATTTTTCAACATAGAATTGAAGCGCTCCATCTGTCCGTCAGATTGTGGGTGAAAACTAAAACTCATGCTCAAAGTTGAACTAAGAAGTTTGAATAACTCAGTCCAAAGTATGCTAGTCAATCGAGGATGTCGATCACTAAAGATGTCCTTAGGCAGTCCCTAGTAATTAACAATATGTTTGAAAAAGAGTTGAGCTGTCTCTTCGGCTGATACATACTTGGGCACTGCGATGAAAGTTGCTTATTTTGGTATACGGTCTACCACAATGATGATAGTGTCTAAATCTCCAACTTATGTCAATTCGACAATATAATCCATCGATACACTCTCAAATGGTCTAGTTGGGATGGAAATGGGCTCCAGCAAGCCTACATTTTCTGATGATCTAACTTATCTTACTGACAAACAATGAAAGTTTTCACATAAGTTGCAATGTTGACCAGCATTTAAAGCCAGTAGTATGCACAATTTAGTAATGCAGAAGTGCGTTCCTTTCCGGGATGCCCTGCCTAAATCGTGTCATGACATTCTGTGATTAGTGATTTCCTCAAATCTCCACCCTTAGGGACATATATGCGATTTTCCTTAGTCTTCATTAGGCTCCCATCGAGTTAGAACTATCGGGGTTTTCCTTACTTGATGAGGTCGACCAAATATTGAGTAGCCGAGTCCATATCCAAAAGTGCCCAAATTTGGTCCCCTTGTATTTGTGGTCTTGTTTAGGGCTTGATAGTCACGGTACATTCTAAGAGGACTATCGGCCTTTTTCTAAAACAACACGGGAGCTACATATGGCAATTTCACAGGTACGATAATCCTACTTTCTAACATTTTTCCCAACTGTTTTCGAAGCTATTTAAGCTCCAACTGAGATAAACGGTAGGGTGCTCTGAAGGGAGGTTTAGCACCCAGAATAAGTTCAACTTCATGACCAATTGCCCTCTTTGGTAACTCATCCTGCATGATATCCTCAAATTCCTTAACAAGCCTTTTGACAAGTTTTGGAATAAGACCAACCACCTCTTCAATCTCCTCTAATCAAAGAGTGCACAGAAATGAGGGTTCATTTCTTTTGAAATCCTTATTTAATTGCGTAGCCAAGTTACTCTTCTCACCCATCTTCCCAGCTTGCGTAGTGATAACACACAGTTTACTACCCATCATCATTAATGAATCAAAATACGACATCACTATTGTCTTAGTATCCCGAAGAAATTTTAATCCTAAAATAAGCTTAAAGTCATCCATCTGAACTACAGACAAGTTGGTCCTTCCCTTGAATGGCCTCGTTTTGAGCAATATAGATTTCGTTATTCCAGCTATTGGTTGAGCAGCGGAGTTGATGCTTTGACCTTCCTCTTACCTTTTTCCAAAACAAGTGTGAGCCACTCTACTTCGAAACTTACGAGGTAGTTGTAGGTAGCACCGGTATCTATCATAACCCTGATTGGCTTCTCATTGATCTTCACATCAATGTACATTAGACGCCTTTTACCCTACAAATGCGAGCATTCGATTATTCCATCTTCGACTCTTTCGAGAGAACTTCATCTCTTTTAGTAGTTTGGTGCAATAGTATATTGCACAAATGTAAGAATGCACAAGCTACATCATTGTCCTCTTCGGAGTCGGTCTCCCCATGACAACTAGTTTGTGGGACATCTTGCTTTTAACTCAATCTCCCACTTGCTAGTTGGCAATATTTATTCACCATCCGTTTCTGATGACACTCCACCACTCGATGTGGTCATTCACATAAAGAGCACATCAATTTAGGAGCTACATCAGATCTGCCCTCCGTCTTTTCCTTTGCTCCTTATTACTGCTACTTCCGTATAGTTTTTCTTGACGCTATTTTTGAAGTTTTCCTTGAAGTTTACTTCACGGGTGCCTTGTAGTCTCCCTCTCTTTTATGAGAGTAACGCCCTCTTCCATTTGAGTTCAAGTTGGGTTCTGAGGTCTGTTTCCACCTTCAACAAATTGATTATTTCCCGAAAGTCGATCATTTCTCGACTCCGTTTGATAGTCATTTAAACATTCGACAGCTCTCATTGCCGCACTCAAATTAGTAACCTTATGTCTCTGAAGTTCTGTGCGTGTCCGCGTTTCAACCCTTCCATGAAGGTGAATAGCTTATCCTTTTCCGACATATATGGAATGTTCAACATATGTCCTGAAAAGGCTTTCACATATTCCCTGATAGAGCTTGTATGTTCCAGTTCTCGTAATGCTCAACGTACCTCATATTCCACTTTTCAGGGAAAAACTGAGATCTAATCGCTTCCTTGAGGAGACCCCAATAATCTATTCGGACCCCATTGGACTAAATGTCTATATACTTTGTCCGCCACCATAGTTTTGCATCTCTACCAAGATATATGGTAGCTGTTGTAACTTTTCTTGCTCGTCTTTGATTGAAGCCGCAGAAAGTATTGTTCCATATCAACCATGAAGTTTTATTGACTTTCTTTTGGCATCACGTGCCCCTCCGTAGGTACACGGTTCTGGAATCCTAAGCCTATGAATGTGCTCCTGTCCGGTAGCTTGCCAATTGTCAATCGAGCATTGAAGCACTAGTAATTGAGCTTTCAACGTTTCCATTTCATCCTCCAGATCAGGTATGATAATAGCAACTTCAATCATTACTGTGTTAGCCCTTTAGCTTTCATCCAGTTGGATAAGTAATTCTCGGATTTCCGACTCTGCCACTTCGACTTTTTCTTTGAGACCCTCAATGCATAGTACAACCTAGTAGTTGTTTCATTAAGCGCATCCACACGCTGTTTCGTAGTCCTCTTTTGAACATCTACCACATCTGTGGTGTTCGAGAAAATTAAATCCATATCTTTCTTATCGAGAGTCGTAAGTCGCAGCTCTGATACCAAATTTCACAAGTTGTCTTTCTTCTTAACACAGAAAGGGACACCGTGTGGCAGTAGTTTGCTCCGTTAGATTACCTTCCGCCTTTTTTCGGTCGTTTCGAGACAAAAAAAAATTTGATTACAATTTGTAGAAAGTTTGCAACATAAAATTGAAATGCATTGAAAGTAACTTGATCATTGATTGCTTAAAAGCTAGAAATTACAATTGACGAAAGAAAAAATTTACAATGGCTAGTATAGGGGGCGAACACTGGAAAGTTTGAAAGATATTTGAAAGACTAATATCCCATAATAGATTTCGGAACAAAAACCCAAGTGGACAGGAGTAGACGTTTAAATGTCGAAGAATCATACTAAACTTTTTTCTAATATCTAGCTCATTTTACCATGACATAACCTATTGAAATGGAAGAGAAAATCAACCAAACATGAACTAATATTTACAATTTGCGGCCGAAGTTGGAATAAATTGCGGTTGTGATTAGGTCAAGGGGCTAAGAAGAGATGCGGTCCTTGACACCAAGCTTCAAATGGAGTTCTTTTCTGCAGAACTCTAGTTGGTAGCCTATTCAGTAAAAAAACAACTATATTTGCAGCATTTTGCCCATAATTTATTTGACAACTCCTTTTCATGTAGCATACATCTAGTTATCTCCATGAAACTCCTAATTTTTTCTATCACTCACACTATTATGTTGTGGTGTGTATAGTGCAATAAGTTGAAGGTCAATGCCAACTTCATCACAGAATTGTTGAAAGCTTCTAATGGTGTACTCATTTCCATTATCAAATCTTATAAATGCATCATGTAGCCACTTTGATTTTCCACCCATGTTTTATATTTCCAGAACACATTAGCAACTTCATAGTTGAATTGAAGGAAATAAATCCAACAAAATTTGGTGTAATCATCAATAAAGGTTATATTGTATCTACTACCATTTAGTGAAGCAGGTTGTGTCTCTACATGTATAGGAGTCCAGTATGGTGAAAATGTTCGAGCATTCTGTGCCACAATTCTTCATTGTCCACGTTGATAGGAAAAGCTATCTGCTGTTCATCCAATAGTTTTTGAGCAAAGCTTTTTACTTTCATTTTTACCTTAAACACTTTTCTGCCATTTTCATCTATGATCATAAAAAATCTATCTTCAAATGTGACTTTGAAGCCAACAAGTTGTCCAACACTGATAAGTGTTTTTTTTTGATCAATATCGTATTTTGGGATATTCACCCAAATCCAATGCACGATAGATAAACACCCAGAAAACACACTCTGCAAAAACGAAAATAACACCAAAATTTCCACCAAATTCGACAAAGCCTAATCTGGGGCCTCAAAGATAAACCAAGCCCTTGACTAGCAAGAACCTTAAGAGAGAAGGGGGGGGGGAGCTATGGTTAGTGTGCCATTATGAAAGTCCATTTCAGTTTTGGATGTCCTTAAGAATGGTCTTCCCAACAAAATAGGGAGAGTCTGATTACTACTGCCCATGACAAGCACATAAAAATCAACAGGAAAAATCAACTCATTAACTTTCACGAGAACATCCTCAACTACTCCCTTAGGATAGGCATTAGATTTATCAGCTAGTTGAATTATCACACCAGTGTCAATTAAAGGTCCTAATTTCAAGGAAGTGTATACAGAATATGGCATGACATTAATAGATGCTCCGGAATCTAACATGACCTTCTCAAACTTAGTATTGCCTATCATGCAAGGGATAGTGAACATACTTGGATCCGTGCACTTTGTAGGAAGTTTCTTTTGAATTATTGCAGATAGCTGTTCTCCAACTTTTACCTTTTCAATCCCCTTCAATTTCTGTTTCCTTTTACTTGTGCACAATTGTTTCAAAAATTTAGCATAACGAGGCACTTGTTTAATAATATCTAAAAGTGGAATATTTACCTCACATTTACTAAAAATTTCATGTAGCTCATCATGATCTCGTTCATATTTTCTAGATCCTACTAAAGCTTGAGGATAATGAGGTACATGTTTATAATCAGAAAGAGGTGGAAACTTACGCTCAGTTACCTTAGTATCATTGGGAGCACTCTTTTCTGCTGTGATATATTCCTTATTTTCTTCCATCGATGATGTAGGGGCTACCTTCACTGGAGCTTCAACCTCCGCTCCACTCCTCAACGTGATTACACTTACATTTTCATTTGGATTTATCACTGTTTGAGATGTCAATTTCCCCATATTCTGTGACTCCAACCTACTGACCGCGTTAGCCATTTGACTCATTTGATTATCCAAACTTTGAATGCTAGCCCTTCTTTCCTGTTGAAATTGAAAAGTGTTAGTGGCAAGAGATTTAACTATATCTTCTAAAGACATACTAGAGTTAGAAGTTTGGCCATGTTGATGTTTAGGAGGGTATGACTGATTATATTGCTGGAAATTTTGCCAATTTTGATTCATAGGTTGATTCACTTGTCGATTCCCATAACTAAGATTTGGATGATCCCTCCATCCTTGGTTGTACGTGTTTGAATATGGATCATAATTCCTTTGTGGTTGTCCAGGAAAACTACCGGATGCATTTACGTGTTCAACGGATTCTTCTTGAATTATTGGGCACATATCAGTTGGATGGCCTACCAATGAACAAATTCCACAAGTCTTTGATGTTTGCATAGTACCTACAACCATTTGACAAATAAGAGTAGTTAGACTCGCTAGTTGTTGTTCAATGGATGAAACATTTACCTCGTTAACTTGTCTAGAAGGGAGATCAAATCTAGCGCCAAATTGTTGAGAATTGGCAGCCATATTTGCAATCAAGTTTCTTGAGTAGAAGATCGAGTTATGGGCATAAACTATCAAGGAAACTAAAAAAAAATATATGAAAAACAAGTTAAAAAGAAACTAGAATAAGA
Organism: Fraxinus excelsior; assembly: GCA_019097785.1. NCBI lineage: Eukaryota > Viridiplantae > Streptophyta > Magnoliopsida > Lamiales > Oleaceae > Fraxinus > Fraxinus excelsior. The sequence continues at coordinate 29,057,955 of CM032629.1, forward strand.
AAAATAAAGAAAATTCTATGCTAAAATTTCTAAAAACAATAAATTGCCTAAAAACCTAAATTTTTTTGATTTTTTTGATTTTTTTTTTCAAAATAAAATAAACAACTAAAGAAGCACAAAAATAAATTAACACAACTCCCCAACAACGGCGCCAAAATTTGGTGTGCTGTCGTATGCACCCAAAAATAGTCCTTAAACCTCTAAAACTAATGTAGTAGTGGAATTAAGGGTCGATCCCACGAAGAGTGTGTAATTTAATATTTTATGCTCCGTACAATGATTGGGGGGTTTTTGTATGCAAACAATTGTAAATAACGCAATTAATAACAATGAAAACTAAATTAACGAAAATAATCAAAAGACTAACCTTGGTCCAAGTCAATATCCACCTTCGACCAAGTGTAAAAGTTTAGTTACAATTCATGAATATAAGAGAAAAATAGAGAAGAATAGAGTTGGGAGGCGTTCTCCACGTTCTGGTTGTGTTCTAGGGTTTATAAAGTGTAGAAAGATTTGTTTCCATAAGTGTTTGATTGAAATTAGGAAACCAGAATTTTCGTCCCGGAAATGAACCATGCGGCCGCATGGTTTAGAGGCTTGCGGCCGCAAGGAACAAGTGAAATCAACACTTTAATTCTCGGGAATGGTATGTGCGGCCGCATGGAATTAAAGGCTTGCGGCCGCATGATTTTACGAAACTTCTTCCGGATAGTGTTCAGTATTTTGGCCATAACGTCTTCTACCGATATCCGATTGAAGCGATTCAAGATGCGTTGTAAAGATAACTCAAAGGGCTAAAACTTTTATTCAGAGAACATCTTCAAATTCGATCGTTTACCATGTCCAAAAGTGGTCTTAATATGAGGCTGAAAATCGATGCAAAACTTTTCAGCTTGAAAGTTGATCTGTGAAAATATCTTGGCCATATTTCATCCCTTTGAATCCTTTCTTCATCCAATTGACCTCTAACACTCTCGAATCTTCATCACAAGGTTAGACACAAGTTTGGAATATTTGCACTTTAGTCCTTGAACTTTCACTTTCTTTCATTTTGGTCCTTTTTCACATATTTCTTCCAAATTACGTCATATCCATAGAATTGCCACCTAAATCAAAATATGAGCGTAATGAGTACATTTTGGCACAAAATAAACAGAGCGCATAAAATAAGGAGGAAAAAATATGCATTTTACATTCCTATCAATAACATAAAGTCAAGTGTGCATAGGCGATTCAAGGGAACAAGTCTAGAAAAATAGAGAAGTTAGTGAACGATGCTAGGTTAAGGGAAGATGTGAGTATATCTTTGCCTACAATGGATGATGAGCTAGAGGAGGAAGAAGATAATGAAATTTCGATTATTGAAAGAAGGAATAGGAAAATGCCTATTAATGTGAGACCCATAGATCAACTTGCAAGGTCTATTAATGTCGATGATACTTCTATGAGTGCAAGTAAGAAATGGAGACAACAAAATATGAATGATGCAATTTCTAAGAAAAGGTTATTAGAGGTTTATCGATATTTGGCAAGATGGGTTTATGAAGCCGAAATTCCTTTCAATGCCATTAACAATGATAGTTTTAAATTATTTGTGGAAGCTCTTGGTCAATATGGCCATGGTTACAATCCCCCTTCCCAATACCAACTAAGGAAGCGACTTTTGAATGGAGAGGTGGAGAGGACAAATGAAACTTTAAAGAAGCAAGAAGAAGAGTGGAAAAATAATGGGTGTTCAATCATGATCGATGCTTGGAGTGATAGAAAAAGAAGAAGCATCATGAATTTGTGTGTGAATTGTAAATTGGGGACCACATTTATTTCATCAAATGAAGCTTCACATGATGCTCATACCGGTCAATACATTTTTGACTATGTCAATGAATGTATTAAAGATATTGGGGTTGAAAATGTGGTTTAAATTATAACCGACAATGCTTCCAATAATATGGCCGCTGCAAAATTGTTGGAATTAGAAATGCCTAACATGTTTTGGACATCATGTGCCACTCACACTTTAAATCTTATGCTTGAAGGAAGTTCTAAACTTCCTAGCTTCAAGGGAGTGATTGACAAGGCAAAATCCTTCACTATTTTCATTTATGCACATCACAAGACTTTGGCTTTAATGAGAAAGTTCCCAAAAAAAGAGATAGTTAGGCCGGGGGCTACTAGATTTGCAACCTCTTTCTTGATATTGCAAAGTTTGCTTGATAAAAAACAAAAGTTGAGAAGTATGATGACTAGCAATGAATGGGATAACACGAAATCGTCTAGGAGTAAAAAAGGAAAAGAGGCATTTGATATTGTTGTTCCAAATGATTTTTGGAACACGATAGAGTTGTGTTTGAGAGTGTTCACTCTACGAGTGAAAGTGCTTAGACTTGTTGATGGGGAAGAAAAACTTTCAATGGGCTTTGTTTATGGAGAGCTACTAAAGGCAAATGATGACATTAAAAGGACATTGAAGAGGGAAAGTGATTACAAGCCAATCTTAGACATTATTGGTGTTAAAAGCAAGGGTCGTCTTGATGGTCCACTTCATACAACAGGTTATTTTTTGAATCCGTTCTATTTTTTCAAGAATCCATGTATCAAAGATGATCAATTGATTATAAATAATTTGATTGCGTGTGTTGAGAAATTCTTTCCTGACGATCAAATGCAACATCATGTGATAAATATTGAGTTACAAAGATATGTTTAAAAAGAAGGTTCATTTGAAAAAAAGCTAGCAATAAGTGGATGTGAGAACAATGATGCAAACTACAATCCTGGTAAATTCTATATCTAACTTTATCTCTTCATTGCTTTTTTTGCATCTTGGAGTATAACTTGTTCAATTTGAATTATATCATGTAACATGTTTCTCTTTCATTTATATTTATTAGTGAGTTGGTGGGATTTCTATGGCAATGAAACGCCATATTTAAAGACAATGGCAAAAAGGATAGTTGGTTTGACTAATAGTTCATCAGGCAGTGAAATAAATTGGAGTGCTTTTGAATGGGTAAATACTAATTAAGTAATTATGACGTACCTTTCTTTTTGTTTCTTTATCTTTATCTTTTCTTTTCTTTTTGTTTGTAGATACACACCAAGAAAAGGAATAGACTTGACACTGCGAGGATAAACAGTCTTGTTTATATCCAATTTAATGCAAGGTTGATGAACAAGAAGAAGAGGAATGTCAAAATAGAGACTTTACTAGCAAGTGATGCTACTAATGCACAATCTTGATTGTAGAGGGTTGTGATGATGAGGGTGAGGAGGAGAATGATAGGGTGGACAATGATATCTTACAACCTACAAGAGGTACAAGAAATGATCAAAATGAGATAAGGGAGCCAGAGAATGATGAGTTTGTATTGGACGATACGGATGACGAATTAGATGAAGAAGAATATATTGAATTGGAGTCCGATAAAGAGTTAGATTATATAAGATTTAAGCAACAAGTTATCTACGTTACATAATTATAATTTTGAAACTTATCTTTATGTAGGAATTATTAAGTAAATACAATATTTTATAATTTTAGATATTTGGTATGTATTATTTAAATTGTTGAATTTTTTTACAATGCTTAAAAATTTAAAATAAAAAAAGCTTTTTTACGCCTAAATTTCGTCTAAACTCGTAAAGCTTGAAGCTTGGCTTCCAAACCTAGCCACGCTTTACGCTTTTTAGAACACTGGAAGAATCACATAAAATTGCCTCGCTAAGAGAGAATGAAACCTTGTGAAAAATAGAAGGCAAAAAGTGATAGTACAGTAATCACCAATGAAATATATGTATTAACCCTCAGACATCAATCAAATCGAACAGCCCAAGTAAGTACCAAAGAAAAACAGATCCAGGTGATGGTCAATGGACCAATAAAATCACGCTAAGTGGACAGACCAAGTAAAAACTCATTTTCACTTCCAAAAATGGTTTTAGAACCACAACTCACAATATTAACCTTGGTTATAAAACCTTTCACACTCTCTAGTTACTACAATGCATATGATAGTATTTTACCCTACATCATCGCCCATGCACCTGCAAAAGATTAACCAGTATCAATATGCAGTAAAGATAAACAAGACCTAAACTTGTTCATAGATAGAATTTTGGTTCCCATATCATATGGATTTACATCGGTATGAATTTTTTCAAGAATAATCTCACCACATGCAATTTTCTCACGTTTAAAATGGTAATTCACCTCAATATGCTTGGATCTTCATGATAAATATGATTTTTGTATAGTAGTAAAGTACTTTGAGTATTAGTGAAAATTTTAGGTATCTCATGTAAAAAATTCAATTCTCCCAAAATTCTCTTTAACCAGATACATTCTTTTATATATTCAGCAATTGCCACATATTCAGCCTTTGTACTGGATAATGTGACAATAGGTTGAAATTGTGACTTCCAAGTGATACAATTATCACCTAATGTAAAGAAATATAGAGTAGTAGACTTTCTTTGGTCTTTGTTCCTTACGAAATCAGAGTCTACATACCCTTTCAATGTTAATGGATCAGTTTCCTTTTTAAACACCAGACATACTCAAAGTGTTCTAGCTATATATCTCAACAACCACTTTAACCAAGCCTAATGGGGTTGCTGAAAGAATGAATAGAACTCTAATGAATATGGTTAGGTGTATGCTGATCATTTTTGGATTAGCTAAAGGTTTTTGGGCTAAGGCTGTGACTAGTGATGGCAACGGGGTGGGTTCGAGACGGGGCACCCCCGCCCCGCCCCGCCAATCCTCGCCCCACCTTTGATGGGACGGGGCGGGGCGGGGCTGATTTTTGCCCCGTTTAATGCCCCATTTAGTTTTTTTTAACCAAAAATTTCCAATTAAATACAATTCAAAATTTTATAATCCAAAGCAAATAATATTTAAAATAATTACATCAATATCCAAACCAAATAATGTCCAAAATTAAATAAACAACGTTCAATTTTATTTTTTTAACTAGGCGGGACGGGGCACTGGCCCGCCCCGCGAGGTGGGGCGGCAATCCCCGCCCCGCCTCGCCAACCCGTCGGGGCGGGGCGAGTTTTTTTGCCATCTCTAGATATGACTACAACTGCTTATCTTATAAATAGATCTCCATATAGTTTTGTTGAGTTTAAGACTCCACAAGAACTTTGGACTGAAAAGCCCCCAAACCTTTCTCACATTAGGGTGTTTGGATGTGCGGCATATGCACATCAAATTGAGGGAAAGTTGGACCATAAAGCCACTAAATGTGTTATGCTTGGGTACCTTGAAGGGTTGAAAGGGTATATGTTGTGGGTGTTAGGTGTGCAAGGCATTAAGATCATTAATAGTAAAAATGTGGTATTTAACGAGTCTGAAATGCCGTGTTTGAAAAATAAAATTGATAATCCTAAAGAGAAAATCAAAGAGAATACTTCATAATTTGAGGTGAAGTTAGCTAGACTCGATCCCACTCAACCTAAAAAAAGTTGAAACTAATGTTGAACATTCTGATGAAAATATTGTTAACATAGATGGAGGTGAAGTGGAACTACCTCAAGCTAAGGTTGAAACTGAAATTGAGAATACAAATATCCCGACAAATAAAACTAGCATTCAAGATTATCAATTGGTTAGAGATAGGGAAAAGAGACAATTTAGACAAAATCCAAGATATGAAATAAATAATTTAACTGACTTTGCTCTTAGCTTGGTGCATCTCTAGAATATCCAAAACCTTCATCTTATGAAGAGGCCATGAATAGTTCTGAACTTGAGACATGGAAAGATGCTATGAAGGAGGAAATGAAATCCTTACTTGAAAATAAAACTTGGAAACTTGTAAAGAAATCGAAAACTCAGAGAGTTGTTCAATGTAAATAGATTTTCAAAGTCAAGGAATGAATTAATTGTACTAACTCTTTGAGATATAAGGCGAGACTTGTGGCCAAATATTTTACTCAAATGGAAGGTGTTGATTACAATTAATCTTCTCTCGTGTAATCAAATACAAACCAATAAGATTGATCTTGCACTAGTTGTTCAATTCAATTAGGAGCTTGAATAATTAGATGTCAAGACTGCTTTCTTACATGAGGAGTTAGAAGAGAATATCTATATATGTCAACCCCAAGGCTTTGAGGAAAAAGGAAATTCGACTTTGTGTGCAAGTTGCAAAAATCTCTATATGGACTTAAACAAAGTTCTAGACTGTGGTACATAAGGTTTGACACATATGTGCTGAAAATTAGTTTTAGGGGAATTGAATATGATCATTGCTTGTATTATAATAATACCAAAGCTAGCAAAGAGGTGTGTCTACTTCTATATGTAGATGATATGTTGCTAGCTAGCTAGCAAAGTTAAGATATTAAGGTTTAAGAATTTCATAAAATCTAAATTTGATATGAAATGCTTAGGGAATGCCAAGAAAATTTTGGGAATGGTTATTAACAGGAACAATAATGAAAATATATTGACTATAACTCAAGAAACATACTTAAATAAAGTTATAACCAAATTTGGCATGAAAGAAGCTAAGTGAATTAATATTCCCCTTGTTGCCCACATGAATCTCTCTTTGGCCCAATGTCCTAAAATTGAATCTGAAATTAAAGATATGAAGAACATTTCATATGTTAATGTCATAGGGTCTATCATGTTTTCTATGGTTAAAACTAGGCTTGATTTGACATATTCTATCAGTTTTCTAATATGGAGTGTTCAGCTACTACCTATGAGCCAAGAGTAACTGGATCTGTTGCTTGTTGCAAAACATATCCTCCTCTTGATCTTGCTTTGCAACAACATTTGCCTTCACTTTAAGTTGCTGTGATTTGCATACTCTTTCCATGTGTCCACCTTGTTTACATTTTCTGCATTTGATGCCAGGTATCCACTAGCACTTTCTTTGAGGATGGTTTGTTTTCTTGTAGCTTGGACAAGTATCCTCTTTGTTGGCCTTTGGCTTGTTGAAATTTTATGATTTCTTGTTGTACTTCTTTTCGTTATATTTCTTGTCTTTGCCTATTCATGAATTTTGTGCTTTTACATGAAAAGCAGCCTGCTCCGTTTCCTCTTGTCTCGGTTTCCTCTTGTCTCATCAGTTTCCTTTTATCCTGTACTTGTAAAGCATTCACCAATTCTCCCAAGAAAATAGTTGATAAGTCTTTGACTCTTCTAACAAAGATATCTTGACAAGTATTTTTTGCACAACTGTTCATCAGGAATATCCTTACTAAGCAGCCTTACCTTATTTACAAGGTTCACCAACTTGTCAGCATAATCTTTGATGTTTTCTGTCTCTTTCATTCTCTGCATTTTGAATTTTCTGATCAAGCACTGCATGCTTTTGGTTCTTGGGCTGCCTTGGTATTCAGAAATGAGATAATCACAGATGTCCTTTGCAGATTCCAGGTTCAAGATCTTTGTGATTATTTATCTTGACACATTAGAGAATGTTAGGCTTTAGCTTTGGACTTCCTTGTCTTATTTTCTTTGTGAATCTTTATTCGAGTCATCGTAGGATCTGGATGCAATGGATGAATGTCATAATCTTCCTTTTATGGCCTCCTAGTGATCTAATGCTTCAAGATGGACTGTCATTTTGATAGCCCAAACTTAATCATTATCGCCATAGAAAATTAGTGATGCAACATATGAGATGGATGTTTATGTTTTAGGTTTTGTGTTTGTGGTTTAGTTTGTGTTTGTGTTTGTGTTTATATGTGGTTGAATCACATAATTCTAGAAATTCTAATAGATGAGCATGAAGATCTTCATCTACAGTTTCGTTGAACGCACTCATGTTCTTCATCGTGACATGGGCTAAAAAATCTACAGTTTAAAGCATGAGGTGAAATGTTAAACTGACTGTATGGTACAGGTAAGACCACGAGCTTCCCAAATAGTCGATTATCATCAACTTCTACAACGGACACAATTTATTTTCAATTGGTGGCAGTCTACCTATATTCACTAGACTGTTATTTGATAGAAAATGCATAAGGGATTATAGATTCAATACAAATACTATAATAAAATCATTTCTCATATAAACCCTAAATTTAAACTCCATGTTGAAATCCAAGAAATCAATAGAAAATAAAACATACATCGATCCATTGATGTATGATTCTTTGCTTGAATGAGTTAGATCTTCCAATTGATTGGTGGTCACCTCTTCAAATTTTTGCTCTCTATTGATGTGGATGTAGAGAACTCAAAAACACCAACAATTGGGGACCATGACCTATATAATCATATGATAATGAAATGTCTTTATCTTTCATTTGTTTCAAATCGATCCCTTCAACAATTTAAAACAAACTTTCGATCTGTACACTTTTAATTCCATGAAACCTAATACACATTAGTCAAAATTCATTTTTATTGAATCACTTTAATTGATGAATATTCTTTAAATAATAATACAACACATTTTAATATATTACGTGGGGCCCCATATATGTTAGAATTTTCCAACATTATTATTATCGTTTTTTACGTTCCTCGTTATATTCATTGTGATATGTTATTATTACTTTTTTTTTTCATTCTTTCTCTTTCCACTGTCTTTGGTTGAATGTATGTTTGTTCTATGAATTAATATCGACCGAATTAGAAGGGTTTAATCGTGTCATACACTATACAAAGGAGCCTTATAGAATCAAACAATAATAGAATTAATTAAATTAAACAAAAAATAGCTACTCATCTCCAACAATGACACCAAAGACTTTTTTGATACAAATCACAAGTGCATGATATCGCTAATCTCGTAGTAAAGTGGACCTAACAAGTTTGGATTATAGTTCGTACAAAGACCACATTACTTATTTTTGACCTACTTAATACTGTTATTTATTTGAATCAAACCGAGAAAGTAATCAGAAAGAAGTTTCGATTCTATTTTCTAAAACAAATTAAGATAGAACCAATTAACCAGTTGGCAAATATGATTTTGGAGATTTCACTATGAAAACAAATATATTTCTTTATTGGACAACATCTCTTCATGAACTTCATGTACAATGGAATTTGAGTTAACGTTTCTGTGAAGGGGATATTGATGTGTAATTTCTTGAAAATATCAAGAAATTTTGCAAATTGCTCGTCTAGTTGAGTTTTATTAGCTTTTGAGGAAAATTGATGGGAGGAATATATGTTTTCATAGACACGTGTATTTTCAAGTGTAATATCTAAATTTTCTTTCTAAATCAATTTTACACCTATTTAGGCCATTCCATTTGCTCTTCATCTATTTTTTTTTTTCATAGTTTAATCTCAAAAATCAACTTTGTTGACTTTGTTAAATGATTCCAACTTAATTTTAGTTTAGAAAATAAAATAACAAATAACTTCTCTATTACTATTTTGTTTTGGTTCAAATAAACATTAAGATTAAAACATGTCAATGATAAGTAATATGATCTTCATGGAATGATAATATGGACTCTTTAGGTACTATGAGTGTGGCGATATACTACACTTGTGATTTCATTAGAACATACAGGGATTATAAATATCGATGTAACCCATGAGATCATGGTTGATAAGACTAAGGAAAATTGGAGACACCAATAGGGATAATAGTGGTTACTTTGAGAGAGTCTTGGATTGCAATATTATAGATGTTTGGAGTTGGAAAAACTACAAGGTTTATCACTCCAATCGGCTAAGTATAAATAAAGCTTATTTTTTACCTTCATTTCTTAAAACTCGTTTTTTTTTTCAAATACAAATTTATTAAGATTCACAATTTTTATCAGCTTTTTAATCGTACAATTCATTAACTTTTATTAAAATTTACTAAAAATATAATTTTTATTCAAACCAAATGGAGGCTAAGTATTTAAAAGTGAAATGTGAACTAAACTACTATGTAAAGTTTTATCCTAGTTTGACTAAGCTCTTGTTTGATACACATTAAAATTTTAATTTTCATTCTTCTACTCATTTTCAACTACACATATTCAATAAAATAATATTTTCCATCATATCAATAATTTTTTCTTCTTTTTTAACCATACATCTATCTATATATAAAAAGTGGCTATTAAACGGAATTTGTTGGTTTAATAGAAAAACTAACGGAATTTCTTGATTTAACGGAAAAACTAACGGAATTTCTTGTTTTAACGGAATATCTTTTTTCACCACCTCTTACTTTCAAAATTATAATTAAATAATAATAATAATAATAAATTATCTTTTCATAATTCCTTCAAACTAAAATATCTTGGAGCTAACTTATCCGAATCGACTTGTTCTCCGGAACTGATTTATGTATCTAATTACGATTCATCACATCCACGAGACAATATTCATATATTTACGATATCTCCATCAATATTAAATATGTGACACAAATAAAATATAATTTTATAAAAGTATCGATTTAGGGGTCCATAACTTTCTAATCAATATTAAAATATAGTATATAAAAATTGAATTATATTTTATGAAAATTTTCGGGTATTACATTCTCACCCCTTAAAATATTTTCGTCTTCGAAAATTTACCCGTCACTTACCAATACTAAGTCTAACACATGATATACATATATTATCGTAATACATATCATACTTTAGCGATAAAATGAATTGCATTATTACTTAAAAAAGAGTAAAGACTTAAGTCATGCAAAAAGTTTAAGCCTCCGTTTGTTTCTCATTAAAAATCCATAAAAATGAAAAATATGACCGTTATCCATCACATCAATCTATCAATTTTGAATTTCTATCTCTTGTGTGGGGTCCAATAAGACTATATTTTTCATTCTCATTCTACATTAATGAGAATCAAATGGAGCCTTAAGTAAACTCATCTTCTTACCCCTTAACATACCTTGAGTTTTCTGTTTGTGATTTTGGGTTGTAAATGACAGAAAGAAGCACTTTATTTAATTATTTATCAATTACATAAACATTACATCATTAATTATTTAATTAACCAAAAAAATTACATCTTTATTAATAACAAATTAATTTTTAAACAAAACTATTAAATATAAACTATGCAAACGTGCATTGCACGTTGCTTGCACCTAGTTCTCTATTAATCTACTATTCTAGAATACATTCTTCCAAAATAATATGGCTCAAACACATCCTAAATCTAGTATAGGTCACATAGTCACATATTTCCAAATTAATTGGTCACAGATTTTTTCACGGTCACAAATTATATAATTTTTAGGTCACATATAACAAAATGGTTGGTCACGGGCTATATTTTTAATCACAAATTATCGAATTTTGGTCACATAGGCCAAATAGTAGGTCACATACCACTACCACTTTCGACCACCCTTACCTCGGCACCACCACAACAGCACCAACGCCACACCACCACATTCACCATCACCACAGTCACCACTACCACCATAGTTACCATCACTACCACAACAGTCGATCTCCACTGCTACTATCACAATCGACCGCCACTACCACATCCCAAGCAGATTCTGAATCCATTAATGAAGTCGCAAGGCCACTCACAAAGCTCAAATACCCAGTTGTAGGGCTGGGCAAAATGTCCGAACCGAACCGAACCGAACCGGAACCGAACTGAACCGAACCGAACCGAACGGGTTTTCTTAAATTAAAAACCCGAACGGGTATCCGAGTCGAGAACCGACGGGTTTGGTTCGGTTCTCGGTTCTAGACCAAGAACCGAAGAACCGAATAAGAACCGAATTTTTTTTTTTTTTTTTACAATTGAACATTTGGGCTTTAAGTATATTGAATATAACCCAAACCGACCAACATAAAAAAAATTGCAAAAAAAAGCCACTAAATATAAAAGGGAAAGAGCCCTAGAATTTTCGGTCTTCTCTTCTTCTTCTCTCTCCAGTCCATTCCTGCCGCACAACATGTTTCTCGTCCAGTCATTAGTCATTTTCTCTCAACTTGAAGAAGTCCTCCTCCTTCTAGTTCCCACACTAAGCTGGAGTACTCTCGTAATTATTCTTTTCATATTTAAGAGACGTGAGATTTTACCCTCTTAACGCTAACAGTGTTTTCGTTCTTTTATCGTGTTTACAATGACAAGTTTTTTAAGCCTTCCAAGAGCTTTGCACAGAGATTTCCAGCTCTAGTTACCGGATTCTTTTTCTTTACATGGTACTCAAGAAATTGTTAACATTTTAATGGTACATGGCAAGTCAAGCAATCGATGATTACATTACATAGTTGGTAAGTACTTTTAATACTTTAAAATATTACGTTCATTTGTAAAAGCTAAGATTGAACCTAGTCAATATTCACACGCAGATTTACTCGGTGAAAGTACTGAGCACGTTGGGATTGCCTCACTTCTCACAATGTTTTCAGAAAATAGGAATGATTTTGGTACCACTTCTCAAAATGGAGAATATAGTTAGATGCTTTTATAAGTTACCTTTTGGTAGGTAAGCAGTGGAGTAGTAACTGTTTGAGGGAAGCAACAAAAAAATAATTGTGATCTATATTGTCTAGTACTAAAGTGTTAGCATTTTGTAAAAACTTTCTAATATATTATGGATTAATTATTCAAGACGCACTGACAAAGTTTTCTAAATATATTTATATAGTGTTATTATAAATGTTAAAAAAATTAATTATAGTAGGAACCGAACAGAACCGAATGGAACCGAACCGAACCGAACCCGAACCCGAACGGTTCCAGAATTATATCTGGAACCGACGGTTCCATTTACTAAATACCCGAAAATTTCTGGAACCGAAAAAACCGAACCGAACCGAACCGAACCGACCCGCGCCCACCCCTACCCAGTTGTTTTACTGATTTCCTCGGATGGTTTTCGATTTGGATACCAATTCAAGACCAACACTTCTAACATCAATAGAAGGGGTAGGGGATGGAGAAGGGGCATGGGGATGGAGAAGGGGAAGGGCCACCACCACTGCACGATACCACCACCCATATCAACGATTCACCACAACCTCCTCAGTTCGAAAAGAAAAAGAAAAAACCCCAAACCCCCTCCCCATGCTGGCACCAGTCGACGTCGAAGGACTGCAGCATCGTGAACGAAGGTGGTCGTCGCTGTGAATGAATGAGGTCTTCGCTGTGAACAAAGGCGGTCTTCGCGGTATCTGCACAGCGGCGCTCGGAGGCGGTCGTCGCTTTGACGCTGTGGTCTCCAGCGACGACGGGTACTCATGTTTGAGGGAGATGATAGATAGACGAAATGGAGAAAGATAGAAAGAATGGAGGGTCGGCAGTGGTCTCCGGCAGCGGGCGGCGGCGCCACGGCGTGGGTTGAGTGGAGAGAGTGAGGAGAGAAGATGGAGTGAATTTGAATTTTAGGGTTTGGAATTGGATTGTGATGAGATGTGTTATATATTTTAATAGTTAAATCAATACCTGAATTTTGAATAAAAAACATTTTCACTTGATTTTTTGCACAATGATTTTGAAATGCCTGGAATTATGTAATTTTCCCAATATTCACAAACTTGGGCCATGGGCCCGAATTCAGTTGGGTAAGGGATTGGGCCAGGCTCAAATTGCCCACTTTATCCCAGTGAAGCCAACTCGTGCTGGTAGGCCCACTTTTAAGTACGATTAGTTGGGCCACGCAGAATTTTTCTGTTCACACTCGTGATGGAACGCGCTTACAGTCGCGTGGCTGAGGAATCTTTATTTTTCGTGTATAAAGAAGCAGCGACTCCCGTAAAGAGCCAAGAAAAGAAACACCGGAAGCTTTATGGCCAAGGACTTCTCCTCCTACTATACAAGTTCCGCCGATTTTTCCAATTTTACCCTCCGTTTTTCATCAAATTCTCCTCCTACCCTCACCCTTCTTCTCCATTTCCCTCGTAGCTCAGGTACAATTTTTATTTTTTATTGAATGGCTTCAAGTTTTATGGGTTTCTTTTTTCTATTTTGATAAAGTACTTTAATTTTTGTGGGGGGTTTTTTTTTTTCTTTCTTTTTTTAGTTCTGGTAATTTGATAAAGTACTTCGCGTTTTAGTCTTTATAGATTTTTCTTATATTATTATTTGTGATAAATGTATGAAATTTTGGATATGCAATTGAAAGGGTAAAATTTAGTGAATTCGATAGCTTGGAATTTTTTGGGAGACATACTTTGAGATTAAATTACAGTTTTTTTATATGATTTAAGAAATGTCCCTGCCATAAAAAAAAAAAAAAAAAAAATTGATGATGTTTATACTACTTCGTCCCAGTGAACTGTGCCCCTTTTACTTTTTTGTTAATTCATCCTTTGATTAATCATAAGTTTCTTAATCTTAGAAATAGATATTTGCAAAATTTTAAACTATGAAGTAATTATTAATATACAAATTGTAAAATGTTGCATTTCTAAGAAAATACCACACATGGACGTATAAAATACTTCTGCAAGAAACAATATAATAAAAGAAATTAATTTTAACATTTATAGTCCGACCACAGTATGTGTTATTGTAGGTGCATCACTGTAATTGTAATATTTCAATATTCAACATTTTTTCCTATGTAATTTTGTCGTTAGGCCTTTGAGAAAAAAATGTATCTTCCTGCATTTTTGGTTTCAGATTTTTGCATAGTTGTACAAATTTTGACACATCATTTACATCGGTCATTAGGGAACCATGGGAGATTCAATGGATTTGACTGGGGATGGAGGTGTGCTTAAGACAATTGTGCGGCGAGCCAAACCCGATGCAATTGCCCCATCAGAGAGCCTTCCTCTTCTTGATGGTACGTCCACGTAGTTGATTCAGGCACTCTTAAGATTTGATGTTAATTTCCATTTTCATGGGAATCTTAAAGTTCTGACTGCAGTTGATTTCATATTTTCAAACACAACAATGTTAAAGCTGGGACCTGATAAGTTCTGCATTTTATGACATAAGTGGAATGACTAGAATTTGTTAGTTTGAGAAGGCAAATAAATGATAAAATGGGAAACGAGAACATAATTATATTGCTAATTTCTTGGAAAAATAAATGAGGACAAGGGTTAAAATCAACCACCACCTTGTAAGGAATTAGGAAAATAGAAGATCACCCAATAAAAAACATTATAAGATGATGCTTTAGTGAAAGTACGCTAAACTCTCTATTTTCTAAAACTATTTTAGAGATTCATTTAACCTCTCATGTTGCTTAGTTTTGAAGTCCAAAAGTGGAGTCCTTGAATCGTGGACTTATAAATTGTAAAAGTCAGTTTAATGAATATGATCAACCTCTATCTTGCATTTACTGTAACCAGTTCTGCGTTTTTCTTCCAGCAAGTTTTTGTCTCTTAAAGTTACTGGCTTTCAACTCTTTAATTTATTTACTGTGTTTTCCTATATACATAATTTGGTGAAATAGTTGTGTTTTCTAGTTTAAAATGCTAGTCAAGAAAATCATTTTTTGCCGAAGTACTATTTAAATTGCTGTCATTGATTTTCAAGTTACTTGGCTTATAAAAGTATACGGAAACAAATCACTTGCACGAAAGTATCTTACCTCAATAAATTTGAAAAGTTGTAAAGGAATGTAAAATAATGCACGTGAAAATCCTTTTCTTTTCCTTTCTCTCTCTACCTTGTGTATGAATATGAATAAAATATATTATACAATGATATTGTTGGATTATCTCTCTATCCTTGATTTTCTTTTTGCCATATATAAAATCTTTTGTGGTGAATGATAAGGTCTCTGACACGAAATTTATAGTTGCAAAAGACCATAGAGTTTTGGTACAATAGGTGTCCCACTAGTAAAAAATGTCTCAATATTAGGGTGATGATAATCCACAAGTCATAATTACCCATTCAATATGATATGTTGATAGGACAACACGTGGACAACTTTTGGAATGGAAAAACTAGTATACAAATTGAAAGAATGAATAAGGTATTGTTTGGTAATGTTTTTCTATTAAGTTGTTGCTAGGGGTGGGCATGAGTTGGGTTGGTTCGAGTCGGTTTTTGCCTTAACCCAAATCCAAACCTAACCCAACCCAACATGATCGGTTTGATCAAAATTTAACCCAACCCAACCCGATCAAGTATCGGTTGGATTAGGTTAAGTTGGTCGGTTTGAGACAACTTATCAACAAAGATTAAAGTCGTTCAATTTTCTATTATACTAACATAATCAGTATAATTATTTTTGTATTAGGACTGCATAATCAAGCCACAAGAAATCCTGTTGTAAATACTAAATACATGTTACACTATGAAAAAAGAAGACAGAAGAAATCTAAATGTACCACTTCATTTATAGACGTCCTTGCATCTTAATGAAGCCTTTATGGTTTTTAATACCTGGATATGGATATCACTAATAAACTGCTAAAATAATGAGGATAAAGCCTTAAATAATTTACAAGCAGAAAAGCAAAGGACCAAATTTATTTAAATGGACTTAAAGAATCAAAACCCCTTCAAAATTTTAACGTCAATTTAACGCATAAACACACATAATCACAACTTCGTCAAATTAGATATGAAATTGAACAATTAGGAGAAAGACAGAATCAAAGGCAATACATTCAGAAGGACAACTGACCTTGCCACTGATGACTTGGTTAGCGAACTGGCAGATTTGCTCTAACGTATTTTCGATTTGCAGCTTCAAGAAAGCTTTCGGAGTGAGCTTAGGGTTCCTTAACCAATAGTAACCCACCATTCGCATTCCATCACTCCCTTTCCAGATTCACCTAATTCTTTACTTCATATACGCAAAATTTCAGCAAACAGAACTTTCGAATCAGGAAAACATATTAAATGAATTTTAGATCCACAAAGAAAGCTAAAACTCAAAGATCTAACCTAACCTAATAATAATATGGCAAAAAAATACAGAAATAGGTAGATTAAACTGAAAGTAAAATTTACCGGTTGACTCTCGTTGATTAAGAAATGCCTTCTTCTCCTCAATGTTCTTCCTCAATTTTTTGCAATTGCAACCATGTCAGGCCATGCTAAATGTGAAGGCTGGAGTGGAGAGTGCGTGAAGGCTGGACTGGAGTCTGGAGAGGCGACAAGCGTTTTGGGCCTTTTGGCTTTTAGCTTTTTAGGGCAGAATTCTAAATCATCAACCAAATTTAACTAAAATTACCAATTAAAGTTAATTTCTTTGGACTTCAATATCTCGAGCCTAACTTATCCAAATTAACTCTTCTGGATTCCATGGTGCGCCATTGGATTCGAACTACCCTACTAGCCCAATATTGACCTACTAAAACTTGCTCTATCAAAATCTCATTTTGAGACCCAAAAATAAAACATTTTATACCTATTTAACTTTATTCCCTAAACTTTCAAAATTATAAAAATTTAGACCGAAATTTTTGTTCTATAAAATTTCCAGGGCTTCATAGATGAAATTTACAGCTGTTTATCTTGAGATTATAGTAGTAGATTGCGAGAGGGAAAATTGTACAAAAGTGTATTTGTAACATGTTGCAGTAAACTTAGGCTCTTATATACATTTGAGTAGTTTACTGTCTAAGAACACCAACACGAATACGAGTGTCCGACATGTTGACATGTTGATTTGGATTTTTTGAAGAGGTTTCAATATGATACATCGTCGATACGTTGATTAAAATATTATTTTTTTAAGTTAATAGTCAAAAGTAATAATTTTTTAATTTGACCAACTTTGTAAGTTTGATTTTTTATTGGGGGTAAAATGGTAAAAAAATTTGATCCTCATCAAAATCTACCTTTTGCTTTGTTAAAAGGGTAAAGCTGCAAAAAAAAAAAAAAAGGTCTATCAAATAAATACTAGGAAAGAAATTTTGTAGAGCATTTAGCCCATGTTTTCTCCCATTCTTTCAAAATTCTTTTTTTTTTTTACATATTCATTTTCAACCACAAATTCACACAATAAAATGTTATAAATGTAAACCTAAATTTTTTTCCTACTTTTTAACCGCATGTTCTCCCAAAAAAATCACTATAAAACAATGTTTTTCCAAAAAAATTGGCAACCAAACATGAGCTTAATGTTTTGGGGTCCAACAATTTGAATTGAAAATTACATTTCGACAAGGTTTACTTCCTCAGCACTCAATATCTGCCAAACACACCTCTATTTCCTCCTCAGCTGTTAGTACCTTTCTTCTGGTCGTCGCTGCCAAGGGTCGACACAGCATTGAAGTTCAGTCCGGGCGGACATTGACCGGTCAACGCCGACAATCAGTGATCGTAAGGGGGATGTCGTTTATTAATATTTAAAACTTAATATATATTATTATGTTAACAATAATATTAAACTCAGCGAGTGCCCCAATGGTAAGGATTCCAATATTCTTTAAAGATAGTTACGGGTTCGACTTCCTCTCCCTATTGCCATTAATTTTGGTAAAAATTGGAGAACTAAAAATATATTAATTGCAAGCTAGGGAAATGAACCAGAGATATCTCATAAGAATTACAAGCTCCAACCAACTCAATTGAAAGAGGCTTTTGAAAATGAAATGAAATAATATGTATATAAGCTGAAAAATTTATCTATTGTTAAGAAAAAAAGTTCTCGGCGAATCCAGCACGGGCGGCCGCGGGGGCTGGCCGGGTGCTGAGTCCCCCCTGGTCGCTGCATTTATTCTTCATTAGTGCGACAGTCGTCACATACCTCTTCTGCATTTCTTTCGGCCGTCCATTTTCTTACTCATGTCGGGCACTAATACGTAGACGCAGTCAGCGTGTCGGTGCTATCCTGTATAGTTTGGGGACTCTTTAATGGATACTAAGGAATCTAGAAATGTCCCACTTTGAGGGTAGACTTAATGAAGCTTCTCGAGTGCTAAACTATTCTCTCAACTCAATTAAATTACTTGTTTTGATCATTGCAATGCTTAAATTCTTTTCCAATTTATTTAAATTTCGGGGAATAAAATTTATGTCGTATGTAACTCAATTACTAATGCTTGGTAACCTTTTTCAAGGTAACATTGTTTGGGTAGCCACTTTCTTGGTCAGAATGAAATATGGCATTCATCTGATGGTTTGCTTATTTATATTCATTTTACAAACAAAGCACTTCATTTAAAAATTTTACAATGTCAGATCTTATCTACCCTTCCACTTCAAATTGTTGTTTTTAATTTAATTGCATCAAGTTAAGTGTCAATTCGAACTGCTAGCCATTCCACTTGACCCTATTCAACAACAATAGAATGCTGTATTTAATTTTCTACTTTCACTTTTCAAGCTATCTAACTTATTGTTAAATCTTTAACTTACCCTCCGTTTGGGAATAATTTATAAACGGTTTAATTTATAAATAAATATAAATGAGCAGGGAAGAAGTGGATAGTATTTGACTATTTGTAGGTTCATTGTATTGTGTTGTTGAAAATAAAGTTTGAAAATCTATGAATGATTTATAAAGTTTGCCAAATGAAAGCTTAAATTTTCCAAATGTTACATCAATATCTAAGGTTCACAATACAACTCATTCGTAGTCAGAGTCTTGGCCTAGTTCGCTATGCCCTCTAATCTATTTCCAAAATGCCAAACCTATATTCTTGTAGAAAGTAGTCAAAATGTTTCTTAGACGAATTAATGGCCAGGCAAGTATTCCAAAGATGAAGGAACCCTTTATAAAGGACATTTTTGGGTTACTTTTTTTTAGTAGCGAATAGAGGGTATTTTCAAGAGAATTGAAGAAGATGGCCTCTAAATAGGCCCAAACCACTCAAATTGAGTAGGGTATTGCTCTACAAAATTGTTTGTCTTAGAGCATGTATGGGAAGTGCTTATAAGCGGTATAAATTATAAATAAATAGAAATGATTTGTGGATAAGTGAATAATATTTGTAGGTTCATCACATTGTGTGGGCAAACAGTGGCTTGAGTGTTTATAAATAATTTATAAACATGATCCAAATAGAGGCTTAGTTGAAAAGGCAAATCAAGTCATAGAATGTGGAAAGAGGATATGAAAATGGATGTGCCGAAATGAAGGTAGTTGTGCATTTTGACTTCCTAAGAGTTCACGTCCTCGAATGATCTAGTTTTCCTAGTAATACAAGTTTTTGGCTTGGATAAGCCAAGGTAGAATGAAGCATACTAGTAAATGAGGAATAAATTACTAAATGCAACACTTGTTTCACTTGGACAATATTCCCTAGAACAAAGTACTAAAATGAGTTTATATCCAAGTTTGCATTCAGTTTTGACTAATCCCATCCATAAATCAATAGAAGAGAAGATATGCTGAAACTATATTTACTTCATGCAAGGGATGTTATTTTACTTCTAAGATATTGATTGAAAGAAAGCTTTTAAGAGACATATTTACTAACTCTAAAAGAAAGTAAGGAGCCAGGATAATCAATAGCTGAGCAAGAATGGTGGCAAAGATACAATTGCTAACAATAAAATGAATGGTGATATTGCTCTTGCATCATTGAATGATAGGCGAAAGGGTAACATGAATAAAATTTACCTCGATTTATTTGGGTTCTTAAGTAAACACCTTGAACGCTAATCTCCTTCCAAAACATTTCATTTGAGAAATTGTCTCGGACCTTAAAAAGACCCACGTGGTGGAGTTGCCGATAACCCATCTCCTTTTTACGTGGTTCATTTGGATTTGTTCCATGAAAACATACCTTGAAAAGGTTAATTTTTTTTTTAAATCCTTTATTCTTTTGGGGAATGACAAGCTGGTTTATTTGGTTGTGAAACAATTAATCTGAGAAAAAAAAAAAAAAGATGTCTCTGAAACTATTAAAAAAATTATATGCCCTAAATATAGTGAAAAAGGAAAATAGAGTTTCCGTTTATAAAATGTAGCCTAATTTGACTAGTGTGTTTTAACACGGTAGTAATCCTATTACAGTAACTTTATTCTCACTCCATCCTTTCGATTATTATTGGCAACAAAATGCTGAGATAATTAAGGCTCTATTCAAATGTGAATAGAGTGATAGTTGTTGATCATTTGATCACCATTATAGCTTGAAGTAGTCGTAGAAAAGAGCTTAGCAGCAATGCTTTAAGTTTAAAATGCACCAGCCTATTGTGTTTTACGTTTAAAAGGCCCTATAACTCATAATAAAGTCTTAATTATCTTTGATTCGAAAAGTTACGGTATCGTTTTGTTGATAACTATAGCAAAACTACATATGCCATTTGTGAAGAGTCGTTTCAAACTTTGACAAGTAAACTGCACTCCGTTCTAATGTTTTTGAATAGTCATTTGTTCCAACTCTTAACAAAACGGTCGGGTGTCGTTTTGATAACTATAATTTGGGGTACTCAGTTGTTTGGTGAAGAGTTGTTTGACCCAACTCTACGATTGGCAGTGTTGTTTTGATAACTATAACTACGGTTGAATAAAAAAATCTGCAGAATTGAAACAGCTTGGGTCTACATGGACTCTTCATTTTTTAGCCAAAACAAATTATTTAGAAACAATTGATACGATTTTTTTTTTTTGGGGGTTTTGATACTTAAAAATAATTTGAAACCACACCAAATTGTTGGCTCAAACTAAAAAAATTGAACTGAAAACAAAGTTGTTAGGACAAATTTAACTCATATTTCGAAAGTATTATGGGGTTTGAATAATTTCAAGGATATGACATTTAAAATTAGTAACATATAACATTTTCTTTCAAGAAATATTTAAAAAATAAACAGAGTAAATGAATTAGCTAAAGTGCCAAATACTTTGATGGGATCCATAATAATTAGTATGCAAAAAAATAAAAATAAAAAAATTGATAAGTGTTTGGGCAGTATTGAAAAGTTTAATAAATTGTTGTACATTGCAATAATTCTTGACCCACCAATGCAACGATAGTCTTAAAAATTGTTGCAATTATGATTGAACTTTTGTAATATTTTATTGTTATAAGCTTGTATTGAGATCAATATATTAGTATTCAAATGTTTATATTTAGAAAGTTCCAATTTAAACTTTGTAATTTAGATTTTAGACTAATATATTTATGTTTTAATTTTTTTGAAAATGGTTACTTTTGTCCCAAGGTAAGCGGTGGTTCAAATCCAAACCAAACTGATCCGAACTGCAAAACATGGCTTGGTTCGGAAAACATTTTTCCCTTTTTTTTTTTAATGGAGTTCTTCTAAGTAGGCCCAAAACCACTCAAAATGAACTGTGTTTACCCCTAACTATTACAAATGGATCTCCAAGCGTTTTAGAAATTTGGTGCGTTCGAACAAATTTTTTGTCTATAAGCAAAATAAGAAATAAGAAAATGCATAAATGCGAGAATAAGAGCTTAACTTGGAGCTAAAGTTGTAAGTTTTTGTAGAAAATAGATGGAATGATACTATTCGTAGTTATATTACAAAGCAAAGGAAAGAGATGAAGTAATTGGTGTATTTTGTGGATTTTTTTTGAATTTCAAATGAGTGGAGAAGATGGAAAGTTGTGGAGTTTATGTTTTGAATTTCAAAATTTGTCCTAATTTCCAAGATGCAAACAAAGTGTGTGATGTTTGTTTTTGTTTTGAATATAAAGGGTATTTTGGATGAAACATTATATTTGGGGTTATAGTCTATAATCGCACTTGTGCGGCTATTTGAACTAAATCTACAAAATAAATTTGTTTGTCCAAAGTATAAATTTCAAGACAAAAACAAAAACCAAACACTTTTGTCTTCATTTTAGAAAATAGGAATTTGAAATTCAAAAAAAATTCCATAAACCTTTCATCTTCTCTCCTCATTTGAAATTCAAAAACTTCCATCTTTTCCATTCTTTGCTTTTGTGCTTGGTATGATATCAAATAGTGCCGTTTCATATTTTTACTTGAACAACTTGGAATTTTAGCTAAAAAAAGCTCTCATTCTTGCATTTATTTTTTACATTTGGTTTGTTTATACAAAGTTTTCGATTGTCGATTTGAACAAGCTGATTTTATTACTTTGTATTACAAATGACATTAACATTTGTAGAGTTGGGTCGAACAAATCTTCACAAACAGTAGAGAGCCATTCGTTATAGTTATCGAAACACTAGAGACGACACTTTTCCAAGAGTTGGGTCAAACAACTATTCACAAATTGCAGAGTGCTAGTTTGGTCACCAAGACGACCCTCTACCATTTTGTTCTGATTATTTAAAATGATACTTTGCCTTTTTGAATTAAGGGTATCAAGACTTTTAATGAGCTGTGAGGCCTTTCAACTTGCAATGTTGAGCGAATATCCTTTAAAGTCGTATGCTAGTTGTCAACCTACCACAGTAGTCTTTTATCCGGGCATGGGGCCTGCCATGAAAAAAAAAATGGGCAGTGTTAAAAATATTGCATACATGTGTTTCTCTACAGAAATTTGAACAAGACAATTTGAGTATTTCATGGAAACCAACATATACACAAGTTAAAGCCTAAATTTTGAGATATCATGCGAGGTTAATTTTATGCTAATTAGGCATCTTGCATTTACTGTCGACCCAAAAATAGCTGCATCCAATGGGGATTACAGGATTTCTACATAAACTTGTTACTTGTTTGCTAACTTGTAATAAACTGATTTTGTTATGTAATTTCGAATAGGTCTTGAATTTAGCTTTGCCTTGGAACTGCACGTGTATTTGGCAGATGGGAAATCTTGTAGAGGATAATGAACTTTTTATTCCTAAAAATATAGAATGGAAAGAATTTTGCTTCAGGTTTCTTTAGCTCCCCTTTCTTTATCCTATAGTAGATAGTAACTTTTACTATTACAAAGTTACTTTCCCTTATTTAATGCTACCTAGGGAAGTGACTTGTCCTAATTAGTTTGTTTTATTAAGAATAGAGTAAAAGCTCTTCCAGAAAGAGATTCCACTGGCTATGGTTATGAGTTGATAGATTATTTTCTGGACAGTTCATTATGAAGGCGTTCTTGCCGAGACTGGTGAGGTTTTTGATACTACACATGAAGATAATACCATCTTCACCTTTGAACTGGGCCAGGGCTCTGTAATTAAGGCTTGGGACATTGCACTAAAAACCATGAAGGTGAATATTCATGCTTTCGATAGCTATTATTGTGGAGAGTTTCTACCATAACTTTATTTCGTTTGTTAAACTGTTGAGAATAACCACCTAATATATTTTGTCTTTTGATGGTTCTTCTAGGTTGGTGAGGTTGCAAAGATCACTTGTAAGCCAGAATATGCATATGGCAGCGCTGGTTCTCCACCAGATGTCCCCCCAGAGTAAATGGCTTTCTTCTTGAATCTTGAACATAATCTGTGAAAATTTCCGTTGCAAACACAAGTATGCTAAGTTCGGAAAGAAAAGTGAAGGAGACTCTCATTATTTTGAACTTTTTGTAACATCGTGTTAGCATGAAAAAATGTGAGGAATACTTTGTTGTTTGAAAAAACTTCCCTAATTTATTTTCCCCATAAATACATTAATGTTAGGAATGTTCAACTGCCCCTTTTTCCTTTAACTACTAATTATTACTTCAACCGTCCTTTCAACCAACATGGCTATTTTCTTGGAAAGTTGATGAAAAATGAGTTGTCACTGAAGACAAATAGGTGGTTGAAAGTATCCAGAAAGGTTACATTTTTGCAGGAAAAGACGGGGTAAATGAGCATTTCTTCTATTTTTAAATTTTCCACTAGCCCCATTGTTGGGATGCTCAAGCTCAATATTATGCATATTGCCTGTGTTTCCATAAGGTATTTTCAATTCTTTCCTGGATACCAAATGCATGAAAAATTCAAACAACTTCCTTTGACCTTCCTTTCTCTTGCCCATCACCCAAGCACTAACTACTCGTTGGATACTAGGAAGGTTAATATAGTCAAAATAATTTTCTTGTGTTTGTTTGGTTGAATAATTTTTTTAACGAAAAATAGGTGGTAGTTGAAAAAAAATGCGTGGTTTAAATTTCCTTGTGAGCTTCCTAAATTTTTGGGCCAGAAACATTGGATTTTTCCTCCAGAAAAGTATTTTCAATTATTTTCTTTTTACCCTACACAAAATATAAATGGGAATTTTTCTGAAATAGTCATTTTTTTGGGCCAAAATGATTTCTCTCGCTGGAAATTATAGTAAATGTGATAATTCAACGATTTGGTGCCCTTTTATTAAAATGTTGCATTGGGCAATCTATGCAAAGTTGACGAGTAAGACTAGAATGTCTAAATAGACTTGGAACTCTCCTTGGTTTTGCCTAGTTCAATGAGAATGATTAGATGGTTTGAAATTCGTGCAATACTAAATTTTTGTCAACTTTGTCTAGTTTAACGAGAATGCCCTTATGGTTTGGAATTCCTACAAAAAGAAAGGGGGAGATTTGGTTACATATTTGAAGAGAGAAGGGTAGATTTGTCAAAAAGTTCAAAAGTTGGACATGATTTACAAATCCAAAAAGTAGCGGACATATTTCATTTCTCACTTTCAAGTGTTCTATGGGGTGACCTTCCTGCACTTTTCTTTTTCATTCCTTGTAATAAGAATATTTGGGTGTTCAGTATCCCCTCTCCGAAGGCTAAACTTTTGCTTCCTGTTAACACTAGCAATCATGGCTAAAATAAAAGCTATGTGATTGAAGTCTTCCATTAGTGTGCTTGTAACGATGTACACATTTTAACTAGCTAAAATCTTGATCTGAAAAGAATGTCCTTGTACTAATTGGGATCTTGATATGTAGCCTGCCACCCTTTATTTGTGTACATGTTTCTCATATCTTGTAGTTTTCCCCACATATGATAGACATGATGAACTCTTTGTACCTCCGCAACATCAATCAATTGATATTCTGAGCACTCAAGATTTTAACTGGTAATAATACTTCGTCACTTTTGATATCTAGTAATCTTAATTTATGGTTTTTCATCTATATGATGCAGTGCAACACTTGTTTTCGAGGTGGAGTTGGTGGCTTGCCGACCTCGAAAGGGCTCTAGTTTAAGTAGTGTTTCAGATGAAAGGGCTAGACTGGAGTAAGTTATCTATATTGTCTCGTTGTTTTGGTCTATATGCTTTTGAGATTTTACCACACTGTAATTTTCTAGTGGTACATCAGCTTTTGACCGAAATCATTAATTTTCACAACGCATTGAATAGTGAAGAAAGTAATGCATGACATGTTGTCACAATCATCCAGCAAAATGAAGAAATTTGCAAGTGCAATAACGTACAACCTGCAGCTGTAAAACTTCATGAAATGTGACCAATCTGTGGAAAAGTAGTTGATTGATAATTGTAGTCAGGAATTCTTGATTTTTTCCTATATGATAAGAGTCGAGTTGATTTGATAAATGTAGTGCAGTAATTACAAGTTTGTCCTAGATTAAGTCCATGTTTGGCTAATATCTATAAACTGCTTATAATATGTCACTTTTTTATCCACAAGTTTTGTAAGACCCACAAGTATTACCCTCTTATCTACCACTGTTTGTATCAATTTATAATTTAAACTGATTATAATCAACTCCCGAACATACTTTAAGTTAAACAGTGCTTGTTTCTGGGCTACACTCCAATGACGTGTTTTGCAAGTTGAACAAGATGGAATTTAAGAGAATAAAGTTCAAATCTTATTTGTTGTCCTATGTATTTTGTTCATTTGCATACCAAAAACATTTGAATATGATGTACTAATTCAGTGTACCCTGCAAATTCTTCAGGGAGCTTAAGAAGCAGAGGGAACTTGCGGCTGCTGCGAAAGAGGAAGAGAAGAAGAAAAGGGAAGAAGCTAAGGCTGCGGCCACTGCTCGTATTCAAGCCAAGCTTGAAGCAAAGAAAGGTCAGGGCAAGGGAAAGGGCAAAGCTAAATAGGATATTTAGTCATTGTCCTATATGTAGAAGACATATTTTGGATATTATATGTGGAGTCATCTACTTTTTATAATTTTCAGTATTCAGAGTACTGTTTGAAGATGGCCTATAATCTCGATGAGACAGTTTGTGTCGTTCAAAAATATTGACAGTGGTGTTTTTAAAATTGTTCTCCATATATTACCATTTTAATAAAAGATTTCTTGTTATAATTTTTCTCCCCAGGTCTAGTTTAACGTATCAACGATGTTCCATGGAGATTAGGATTCTTTTTCGTGTTTATGCCTGGCTGGTGGTCGGGGTTTTGAAAGTCGTAAATCAGCAGTAAATGGTGCTATAACAAGTTGTAAATTATCAAGGAAGCTGTTATTGCATCAACAAAGGAGCAAAAACTATATTATAATGCAGAAAACAACGGGACCGATCGAGTCATTCTGTGTTTTGCCCAAACTTCAAAAGTTTGTTTATGCATAAGCACTAATTCCACATTTATATAATTGACAACATCTCTCTTTTTGTCCCTAAGTAGAACTCTCTCAAACGCACAAGCAGTTTCTTGAACAGGCATAAATTCTACCCATCTTCTTCTAACTCGGCTCTTCATTTTCCTTCACACTTGTTATCCATTCAAATTTAGGCTTCTCAAAGCAATCACTGATTTAACCTCTCAAAGCAAAGAAAACAATCCTAAGGCCTCGTTCTCTTTGTCGTTTTCAAGCCGTTTTCTATTTTTAATTTTTCAAAACAGCGAAAACACGTTCTCTATCTTATTTTCGAAAACGCATTTTTGAAAATGAAAAAAAAAAAAACAACTAAAAACAGAAAATGTCTAAAACATCGTTTTGGAAAATCTAACAAGAAAACAACGAAAATTCACAAAACATGGAAAACACATTTCTCAACTCTCTCCCTCTCTCTTCCCCTATTTTCTCTGTAAATCGATTTCCTCTCACAAACCCACAACCAAAAAATGAAAATAGATCGTGAAGACAAATCGAAGGGTTTTCTACGGGATCTTCGAATCAAGGTTTTGAATTGGTTTAGCCGAATCGAAGGCTTATCAACGGGCTGTTTGAATCAAGATTTCGCACCTTCAAATCAAGGTTTTGATTCTTTGCTTGTGATAATCTTTGGTTATTTGCTTGCTATTCCATGTCATAGTTGTTGGGTCTGATTTCGCTTCTATTTTTTTATTTGTTAGGTGTAAAAATTGAGGCTGGTTGGATAATAGTTGGGGCGGTCAATTCGCAGGGGGAAGGGTAGATGGTGGTGGAGGTGGAATTGCAGGTTGAATTCACACGGGGAAGGGTAGCTGGTGGTGGAGGTGGAATTGCATGTTACATGTGGGTAATTTTTTTTATTTTTTATTTTGGCTATTCTTGCTGTTTGGGGGTCTCGGTTCGGTGGTGGAAGCGGCAATATTAAGGCACAATAATAAGGCGTAGAATAGCAAGAGAGCAATAGATTTAGGGACAATGAATGTTGGTGTCGCTAGATAGCCAAAGAATAGATTGTTCCAATTATCTTCCAATGCATTTTTGAATAGCAGATACCTTCCAAATTTCTCTATAAGTGATATGACTTTGATCTAGGCCAAAATCTTTTGCATAACCAACATTCGCCTGGGCAAAGATCCATAAATTGATTCCCCATTTGCCAGAGCAAACTTCTTGTGAAACAATGAATCCAATTGTGGATGTTAAAAGCAATAAAGACATTTTTTTGCTCTAATTTGTAGTTGTTTCAATGTGAAATCATAATCCCCATCTTTATGATTTTGTCTTGCTACAGAAGAGACTATGGACATTTTAACTGAGCTCTTCAAGGCTGCAAGTTCATCCCCACATTTTTAAAACTTCTGAAGGATTAAATGCTGAATAGCTGTTGATAGGCATGGAAGTAGAGGCAAAGTTTCTCTTACTCTGTATTGCTTTAGAGAATGTCATAGGAAACACTCCTATAATTCCTAACCTAGCACACGATTCACCTCAAATTGGGAAATTGAGTTCTATGTGCCAGAAGTAAATATAAATTCCTAACCTAGCACACAATAAACTTGATTATTTTACAATGAATTTTATAATTGAGTGAAACGGCCCCCTAGAGGATATGATTATTAGGTAGTAAATGGTGCAAGTAGCTTTGTTATTTCTTGGTCAACAATTTATTCTCAATGCCTCAACAGAAAACTTTATTTGACCTTCCCATATATGAAATGCGCTCATTGTGAAATCAACTATGTAACTTCTATGAATCTTCAATTGTGTCTTCCTGGCTAAGTTTCAAAATTTTTAAGTCAATTTGTTATCTTTTTATCTGGAATTTATACGGGGTTCAATTTATTAATTTTTACATTTTACGGTACTCTGTATATTCCGGTAGTGATTTACTTTACTCTTATGTTTTTTTTTCTTGCGGGACCTTTTTTTCCTTTTCATTTTTTAAGGTTGTTGTGTTTCTATGATTTAATCTTATATTTTCTTCTGATTTATAAATATAAGTCGAATCTTAAGATGTCGATAACCTTCTCAGTGTGGGGAGTTATTTCTGTAATATATTTCAGATGCCAGAATTGTGGATAATCTATGGTACTTGAATATGAATTTTTCAAGTACTTTAGAATGGTTACACGTCCAATACTTTCTATTACGTGTGCACATAAGAAGCATATTTATATGGGATCAACTGAATAAGGTACAAAACTGAATGAGTTGATACTAAAGAGAGCCTTTCTATTTTACATAAGTTGGAATACATTTTCATGTCTCCACGTCCTTTTTAACTTTGCAGATTGGCCCAAAGAAACACTTTAACCATTTTGTGATAGTTTTATTTATGTTGAATATAGAACATGGGTGGTCACAGAGTTAGGAATTAGGAACCAATGTCATAGTCGGATGAGAATGAATTTGTTTTTATCGAAATTCTTTACAAGAGAGTGAAATCAAATGCATTGCAATGTTCTACATTCACAAAAGATGAATGTGGCAGAATCAATGAAACAATGGTAGCTTCAACAAGAGTGGATTAAGAGATAGATAGATTAAAGGGAAAGTGAAACTGCTTATGCAAGATTCATCGTATGTTCTCCGAACTTTTGGAACATACAGGGGTTACATGAGATCTAAATACCAACAAAGTTAATGCTGTAGATGAAGCTTGGCAACACTTTTATACGATATATATATTTATCTTTGTGATATTTTCGTCTTTATTTTTTGAAATATTCAATTGTACCACTTTTCTAATGAGGCTTCTTTTGTAATGTAGATTAGCAAGTTGTATTACAAGTTGTTCAAAAGGGAAGGATGTAAGCACTACCACACTCTGTGGGAGATATTTAGCGGGACTACTGCTATTGGAGGCTTAGGCAATGTGTCCACTCAGCTTCCAAACACATTAAAGGAAGAAAGGCAGCTATATGATGATTTCTTGAATAGGAGAGTGCATGTACATGTGGAAAATGATGATGAAGTGGATGAGGTTTCAAATACTCGTCATTGTGAGGAAATTGGTACGTTGAGTGAATGCCGACGTAAAGAACCTAAGATCAGTAAAAACAAAAAATTTGAGGTCTGAATGGCACAGTGGTCATCTACAGTTAGTATGAGGAATGAAGAAATTGAAATTAGAGCATGTTGCTTCAAAGAAAAGCTTGCAAAGATACAAGGAAAATCATATAGTCAATCGGATAGCGAAGTTAGTAGTCACGATCCTTATTCCAATGTTATATGCATGGAAATCTTAAACAATATGGAAGGGGTGTCAATGAGGTTTATATGAAATCAATACAGGCTTTTAAGGATCTCACCTTCAAGGTGTCGTTTGTGAATATGCCAAAAGCAAGGAAATGATCTATCTTGGAACTACTTTGATTTGATTGTTGTTTTAATTTCTCTAGTATGTTGTTGTTTTCATTTGTGATGTGTAAGGTTGAACTACTGTTTCATTTTTACCACTCCTAGTACGTTTTTGAACTTTCATGGCGATGTATTATTTTCATGTATGAAGTGATGTTGGTCGTAGAACTGATGTTAATTTTTCTTTTTAGTTCGCAATGCTAGGTTGCCTATCTTATGTGACTGAATGATGGTTGTTATGACGTATGATAATTAATGTGGGCATATTTTGTTCATAATATGGATGATAATGTGAATGTTGACGATTCCATTGATGAAGATTCGAGTGATGATGACTTGTTAATGACAGATGAATTTGACGCAGACTTCGACAATTTCATGATGCTTAATATGATTGATCTTCACGGAGGAAGTACCGTTGGTAGGACACCTTGTACGACATCATTGCTTATCGAAAAAATGTACGTGCTAGAAACTTTAAATGGACATCCAGACGTATGCTTTCGCAATTTTCGTATACAGAAACACGTGTTCATGAATTTTTGTGATATTTCGAAATACAAAGGGTTGTTGGAAGATGGAGAAAAAGTGAGTGTTGAGGAGGGTATTGTAACGTTTCTGATGATTATAGGGCACACTACCCGATATAATATTATTGGTGATGGGTTTCAGCATTCTAACAACACGATACACAAATGGTTTAAACGAGTGATAATGACTGTTTGTTTATTTGACATAAAGATAACTCGGCTCACAAATCAAGATGTTGTGCATGAGCGGATTTTGCACAAATATCCTTTTTTAAGGATTGTATAGGCGCAATAGATGGTACATATGTTATAGCTTGGGCACCTTCATCGAGATAAATATCTTTTTGTGGAAAGAAAACAAATGTAACACAAAATGTGATGTTAACATGTGATTTCGATATGAAATTCACTTTTGTGTATTCTGGGTGGGAAGACACTGCTAATGATTCGCGTGTATTCGTTGACGCAGTCACAAGAAGACCGAACAACTTTCCAATGCCCTGAGGAAATATATTCTTGTACTTCAAATATTTATTGTGATTATATCTACAATGTTACACTATGTGAGTCTTATTTATTTATTTTTTTGGCAGATCAATTTTACTTTGTTGATTTTGGCTACCCAAACATGCCTGGATTTCTTGCCCTTTATTGAGGTCAAAAATATCATCTGCATGACTATGTTAGACAGTGAAGACTACATGGGAAGGAAGAATTGTTCAACTATCGACACTCTTCGTGTCGTAACATTATTGAACGTTGCATTGGAGTTTTAAAGACAAGATTTCCTATTTTGAAACTGATAACCAATTATCCTCTTAGTAGGCAAAGACAAATTCCTACTGCATGTTGCGCAATACACAACTTTATTCGCCAGGAGCACGCTTTAGACATGTTGTTCGCTGAGTATTCAAAGGAGAATATGGTATTCCAAGATATACAGGAGCCAAGTCAAGAACAAGAAGTCATACATTGTGATGCTAGTCAAATGGCTCAAATGAGACAAGTTAGGGATAATATTGTTACACACATGTGGAATGACTACTTAAAACGTCGTACATGACTGTGAATTTATTTTGTATGTTGTTCAGTATCTAATTATTTTGTTATGACACGTAAACTTCTAATCGTATCGATTGAACTGTTTTATCAAATGTAATTTATGTTGTGTTTTTAATATCTGGAAAAAAAACATTTGACATTTCACCAATTTCAAAATTTATATGTTATTTAATACTATGAGCGTGTTTGATGCACATTCTTTATGTAAGAATGCATTTTTTGTGATGTGATGGTAAATATGTGGTTGAAAATGAAGGAAAATTTATTGATGTGATGGAAAATATTATTTTATTGAAAAATGTGTGATTGAAAATGAAAATTAGAATATAACTCAAACATGAGCTATATTAACATTAAACCATTAAAATTTATTGAATAATCAAATTTTTTTGAATAAAATATTATTAAAAAAATTCTCAAAATTTCAAAGTAAACGCGTTTTCCATTTTTATGTTTTCAGAAATAGTTTTTCAAAGTGGCAAAAATAATGTATTTTCAGAAATTTCAAAACAGACACTCAAAACACAAAACGAATTCAAAACACAAAACACAAAATTGATACACGAAGAGAACGGTTCCTAACCTCCAAAAAACTCTCCTTCCACCATAATGTTTCCCTCACAATCAGTATCAACGTCGAGAATCTTGAGATCATAGGCGACTAATTATTATAAGACCTTAAACATATTTTTTACAAGTGTAACAACGCTAATTTTGTCTGTCTATCTCATTGTTCAAAAGAAATTCGTGAAACAACCCTTCAAATTGTGTTCGGTGTAAGGAAATTAGTCTTCATATCTTTCAAGTTGATTTGATCTCTTTAAGGGATTGAATGAGTTTAAATTTACAAAATCTACTTTGTTTGTTGAAAATAAACAAATACACAAATTCCACAACATACACGTTGAAAATGCTCGTGACTTTATTATTGGCTGATGAATGGTTGCTTCGAGATCTAATTCGAGGCCGAATGAATTGTAGGGCATGAGCTGTGATTGTAATAGTAATTGTGCATATGGTAATCTAATAGCAAATTGAAAAAATGGAACTATATTAAAATGCATTTTTATAGAAAATTTATGGTTTGCGTCTTGACGAATTCAAATGCTTTGGAGAATTGAAGATTCGAGAATTATTGAGAAATCCCAGAAGCTCGGATTATGAAGAAGAAATGAATATTTAACGTCCCGTGTTGGTAAAGAAATTATGGAAATATTTACATGTAAAAAAAAATCAGGTAAGCAAATAATGTTATAAATGATACATTTTTTTTCTTCTTAAGTCCCCCAACATTTGAGGGCCCGGGCTATTGCCTCGGTAGCTTTGCCCCCAGAGCCACTTTGCTCACAGTCTCACTTATGGTTGGCACACCCACACAACAAGTTACCATTGTCCTCGACACAGGCAGTGTTGGCTACATTGTTCAAATGCACAACCATCACCTAATGAAAAGAAGGGAAAATGCTCCACACCAATGCATAGCTTCGACAATGATTACTCACAACTCTATTATCTGCTCAACCCAAAAAGCTCACGAATTGTATAAATATCCATACAAAAACTTAGAGGATTATTGTTATGCCTCTTGTAATGAAGCTCCAAATCATGACCATGTGGCGGATAACTAGCAAGCTCATTTAGGCCTACACTCTACGTCACCACCCTACCTAATCGAGGTGGGAATATATAAGGCCACCGAGGTGATTCACCACCTTTGTCGAAGTGTTTATAGAGGCCGACCCTTTGTAAGTCTAGACGAGGTGCTATAACCCACTGTAGAAGGATTCGAGGCAAATAGACTCTTTGCTAATAAAGAGCATTTTCCACCTCACCTCTTCCAAAAGATCTTTAGTACAAAATCTTTCTATAATTGATTGATATGACATTTTTACAGCATATTCCTAAACGGTCAACTATCAATCTACTTTTTAGAAGTCAAACTTAGATTCTAAGGTGACTACTTTTTAGAAACATTAAATGCGCCTGAGCCTGAGATTGATGAACACCTATGACAAGATGTCTTGGCCGTTAAGATGAGACCATGTGTCTTTCCATCCAACGATTATTATTTTTTCTCTCTTACTATAAAAGTTCACCCTTAATGTCATTTGAAAGCAATACAATTTTACACACTCAAACTGTAAAATTGCTCTTAGTTTTTATCTTTTAGACTCCTAGTGCCCGAACATTATTATGGCTCACGTCTTACGTGTATCCGACATCCAAATATATTCATACAAATTGACTGACTTGATAGTCGAGTGCTCATGGCCGCCTTCTCCACAATCGGGGAAGGCCACATGCTACTAATTGTTTGTCCAAGTGTAGTTGAGCTTGTCTATATGGATGTGAGTGGGAGCTGAAATCTATTGACCACGTCATCCATGCAAAAATCGAGGTCATCAAAAAACAATCCCTAAGCCTCCAAAAAACTCTCCTTTTACCATAATGTCTCCCTCAACAGTTCCATTAACGGTTAGCAGACCCCCACCCCCACCGCCCATTGTCCTCGACACGAGCAGTGAACCCTCTAGGCTACACTACAAGAAAGCCCTAAACACCCTCCATTTTCACATACACCTTTACCATATTTTGATGGAGTTGTCTATATGGTTCAGCTTGAAGGAACAAGTCCCATTTAATTCCTTCTATTTTCCTTGGAAGTTGGAAAATGTTTTTCATTTTCCACATTTTGTGGTGTTTGATAGCAAAAATTTTCATCGAAATTAGTTTTTCCATCCCACCCCCATGCACCTCTTTTATTGGTTTTGAAGAAAAATGTTTTCTTTTGTTTTTTTTTTTGTGGTAATTGATTTTCCAGCTTTTTTTATAATTGGAAAAAATTCTAGACATAATGGTAAAAAAAATTATCACTATTATTAACAATTTTCATGCAAAACAAAGTCAAACGAATGATATTGGTATAGTAATTTTTTTTTGGCAATTGGAACAAATTATAGACCCAATGGTAAAAAACATTATTACTTTAATAGACAATTTTCATGAAAAATAAAATCAAATGGATACCAAACTTTCAACATTTTCCAGGTGAAAAATTATATCAATCAAACACAATTAATTACAATTTCCAGTAAAACAAATTCTAGGCAATTTAATTCCTTGTAATTCGTTTTCTTTCAACTCAAACTCCACATTTGCAATCAAACGGACTCTAAGGTTTCTACTACAGTCCTTCCGTTACCTACCAGGATCGGCCAGACAATGGTGGACTCAGTCACTCAGGTACACATTTTAGTTTCTTGGTCGGGCAGGTTTACAATGCAATGAAAAACGAATTCACGAGGAAAACAAAGGGAATTCTAAGGCCATTTGAAGGGACTATGGGTTTGTGCTACAGAGTTGAGCTGTATAGAACAGTTTTGCCTCCATTGCCAACTGTGAATTTGTTGTTTAGAGGAGTGTAAATGGGGAGAAATTATTGTACAGATTTGAAGGTGCCAATAGGGAAGTGATGGAATAAATTGTTTTAACTTTCGGGAACTCAGATTTGTTGGGGTTGGAGGCTTGTGTAATTGTGCACCATCACCAGCAAAAATTAAATTTGATATTACAAAATCCAGAGTGGTAACTAATCCTGTTTGATTACCATCATTTTGAGAAAATAGAGTTTTGAATAGTAATTTTCTGAAGAATGCATCATTAAAACGTAAGAAATTTTTTTGAGATTGAGAAAAATATTTTTTTGTGTACATGTATGGTTAAAAATAAATATCAGAATTAAAGAATTTTGAAATAATAGTTGTCAAATACTTCTATCATCCCTGTTCGCATCCTGGTGTCCCATGGCGCCTTTCTTTAATGCAGAAGGGTGAGGAACAGTAGAAGTCTGCTCTTGTAAATTGCCTTTTGCCTAATTTTGGTCAATTCTATGAACAGAAAAACAATAAAGATACTCACAAAAAATTTGAATATATTTAAAATAGTTTGGTCATTGATTAACTAAAGCATTAAATTACAATGATTGGTGTAGGGGTCAACTCCATATTGAAATACATAAGTTTTCGAATACCAACTACCCATATAATAGTTTATAAAACTAAAACCCAAGTGGCACGTTTAAAAAATTGAAGAATTATAATAAATAATTACAACGATAAGAGTGCTTTATATTTATAAAGCATGATCGATGCGAAGGGGTCCTTAACACATGGATACTTTTGAACAAAATTTCAACTTATTTTTCTTCATAAACATGGTACATAGGAAACATTTGTTGGTTAGGTTGATTATCAGATGACAGCATGATTGAAATAATAAACAAATGTTTTTGTTTCTTCCGTTTGTTGTCTGGTGATGTCTAGCAACCTGTTAGAAAAGGTTGAGCTCAGCAAGCAATTTCCATTTTATTTTATAGGGGACAGACATCATCTCTTACGATTGATAATTTATGAGTCAGAGAGACTACTTGTGGACCAGCCATAATAAATCTACACTTATATTTCTTAAAGAAAAATGTCTGCTAGTGTTTATATTCACACATTTCGTTTAACCTCCTAGTACTAAAAACTATATATAAACACTTCCCAAATAAGCTTTTGACTGCAGTTCAAGGCTGACGCAGGCTTGTACCTCGACTAAACATAAACCACCATAGTAGGTACACGAAACGCCAACCCCTCAACTGATCAATGATCTCTTTGAAGAGGCGAGAAATTTTCGGGATCTAATCATCTCTTTTTTCCAGTAGCATGTAGACATTTCATCACATTCATTGAGTTCATGGATTAAATGAACTCAGCATGCGTGAGAGAGGGCGACAGGACACCTAATAAGAGTTCTTATGCGACAATGCAGGAAACACCAAAATATTTGATCCATCTAATTCAAATGCAATGTAATTTTATCATAGAAATTGCTGCCTCCAGTAGTTAGCATGGATTTATGGCATACAAAACATACCCATCACTTAGCCAAGTAACGCAACACAAGGAACAGGCAAAAGTTGAAGAGATTGATCAGTCATTATCAAGCTAAATACGAGAACCAAGGTTGACATGTTGGACTGTGATAATAGCAAGTGTCCAATTGACTAAGAACGCGTTCAAGATGTAATTATAAGTAATCAACACCAAACATGATTCTTCAAAGTTACATTTTTACAACTAAAAAAAACTTAAATTCTAGCCACAGCCACAGCCAAGTATGCTCTTACAGGAAATACACAGAAGCTAAAAAGCAACTCAAATCCATGAAGCCATGAATCAGCAGACCACTGCACGTTAAATCCCAGTGAGACACTGCTAGCCTAGCCAGGGTTTTGTATCTATCCAATTTGTGACAGCACCGGAAACAAGTACTAATTCAATTGAGATATCAAATTTAAGATGCATACTCTTCAAATATTAACATCTATTTTGTGGTCTATCATAGCTACTCTCTACCAGCCAACTTCAAAAACTAAGCAAGTTGATCATATAATAACAATAAAACAACGATTTTGTGATTTTAACAGTTGACACATTAAAATGCAGTCTCTTCAAATGTATAACATGTACAATCATATGTGCGCCAAAGAATTTTGCACGTGCTCAAAAGATTTGATTTTTAGAAACAAAACAGTAACACCTTCTCATGTCACGTGCCAAAAATTCACCAAAGAATGATCTACAGAAACATGAAACTTGAACTCATTAGGCTTCATGAACTTGAGCATTACAGAAAACTATGATACATGAAAAGGGTAGCATAGAAGCTACCAAAAATATAAAAAATAAGAAGGAATACAATTAAGAGAAAAAGACTATAACAACTCTCAAGTTCAATTACAAATCAGTACATGGGGTTTTTACCTTCTACTTCCCAATTCTCAGAAGCTGATTGACAATTTATTTTGGAGTTATTCTCATCCATTACTTCATCTCCTGTTTTTCTCACAAACCATCTCCAGTTTCAGTTATTAACAAAAATATCATTGAGCAATATTTCTAGGACGAACATGAAACTGATCAGCCAACGTAGATCATTCCTTTCCATCTAACTACCAATTTCATCCACAAATTCAATTCATATACTAGCAAAACCGCTTTCAAAATTCACCATCTTCTGTCATTTCCTTCATTGACCTCAAATCCCCATCCTCTACGGCGTCTTGATGTGGAGTTGAAACTACTCCTGCGACTTATTCTAGAATCCAAACTAGAACTAGAAGTGGATGACTGATTCCTGCCAAAACAAGATAACAAACCGCGGAGAACTCTCCTCAAACCACCTCTATCCCGTGAAACACTCCCATTCGACCCCCATGAAATCCTCCTCGGAACCCCATTATTGTTAAATCCACCATCCATCTCCGTGTATACAACAGGCAACTCTCTCTCCCCACCTCTCGTCCCTCCCATAAACCTTCCAACGGCGAATCCACCTCCTGGCAACCTCCATATAGTAAGTCCAACGGTCTCATCATCATTCACAATCTCGTTCCCTCCTCTATTTACTGGAGTTGCATCGCGATGATAGTCAGTATCATTACTCTCATCATCCGTTGGTAATTCGTGTCGACAAACAGGACATGAATTTCGCAATGAAAGCCATGGCAATATGCAGTCTTGATGATATAAATGCTTGCAGGGCATTTCCCGAGCCTCACTACCCAAATCAAAGGCCTCTTTACAAACAGCACAGTGCGATTCAGTGGCTATATGTTGATGAATTATCTCAACTGTGGGCATCGATTCAATTGCCGCTTTCGATGCGGGCGGATTACTGTTAATTCTCCCAATACCATTCGCCTCAATTAGGGCCAATTGATCCAGTAATCTGTCAAAACCCGACCCTAGTAGAAACTCCGACATACTAGCGGGTAAGGGGCGTAAACCCGAACCGGCACCATCATCATAATACAGTTCAAATCCACCGCCAGCTGTGGCACCGCCTCCACCATCATTGGGCCCACGGAGGACAATCACCGGGTTGAACGGTGACCTATCACCCCCATTTCTCCGGTTCCTCCTAAGCCTCGGGCTGGAAGCCGAACTTGGACCCGACCCGGAAATAGACCCAGGTCCCGAGTCCGGATTCCGCATCATGTACATAGAGGCGGCTGGAAAACGCCGTCTGCGGGAGTCAGACAGCGAAGACCGGGTCGAATTCTCGATTTCTTCTACAAACCCGCCGTTGCAATCAGGGCAAGCAATCGAATCTTGGGTCCAAACCCTAACAAAACGGTTGCAACTGTAACACCAATACGCTGAATTCATCGACATCTAAAATTTATTTCAAAAAATCGAATCTTGAGTATCTCAAGTTTTCTTTCAGATCTGAAAATTGCTTTATCCTTCCAAAATTCAAAGATCTTAACCCAAAAAAAAAAAAATCAAGACTCAAAACACATAAAATTAGAGACGATAAATCAAAGGGAAGGGAAGAAGAGTTTGGGGACGAAGAAATCAGAGGAAAATCGAATATAAGAGGAAAGGACATGTAGGTAATACAATTGTGTGTATAGGGGTAAATATGGAAATAATGAGTGGGGTTAGCGTGTGATCAACGCTTTGAATGAATAGAGCGTGTTATTGAGAGCGTGATATTTGGGAGTTGGCGCGTGAAGTTATATTATACAAACTGATGACGTGTCCTGTTATGGTAGGTCAGTCAACTGCAAATTATTGACTGAGAATTCACAGAAAATTTAATTGGTAGTCCTCACTCTTTAACATTTATAGCAAAATTGATCTCTAGACTTTAAAGTGATGCATTTACATGGATGACTTGTCAATTCAATTGCAGTTGTCGTCCTTATAAATGGCATTTCCTTATATTTTTCTGATTAATGGCATGTGAGCTTCACCCTTTTGAGGGAATAAAGTTTGTTAAAGATACTTTTCAATAAAAAATAACAAAACATGACCATTTTTTCTTTTAAGGGAAAGAAATATATCAATTTTATGAACATGGTAATAATAGAATTGAAGTCCTTGATTATAATTAAATAATAATAATTAATATGCTAGAGCATTTTCAATACTAATGCCAATTGCACTAAAAAAAATTCCTATAAATTAAAATAGATAATTTATATAAAAGTTATTTTTCAATACAATATGTCTAAGATCATATCTAACTGACGCGACGAAAAAGGAGATGTGATACAAGGATTATACATGTAGAGACTCTCTTATATGGAGTAAATAGTAACTTAATAGTTTTCTCTCTCTGCCTCTCTTCTTATTTTACCTAGTTCCGATCTAATTTTTCTCCTATTAAATATACATTAAAAATAAAATTCAAATTATAGATGGAACCCATCGGGAATGAAATTTGAACTAGATTGTTTATTTGTTAGACGCAATGTCACGTAGATCATAAGCCTCTTTATTTAAATATCTTCTAGATCGCACTCCAAGGAACTCATTGGATGCTCCCATGATTAGATTGTATGTCCATATAATACATTTTGTTTGTGATAAATAAATTTTATGTATAAATTGTTATATCATTTGTGATAATATAAGTTGAGTATTTGCGTAAAGAAATGAAGTGTGACACAATTTATATTTTAATCATAAATAATTTGTTTATAATCAGTATATAACAGTTCACACCTTTATATTGGAATGTTGTAGTGTCCACACATTCATTATTCGAATTTCAATCTGTCTTTATCGCATAAATAATTAAATGTAACACTATTATACTTGAAGTGTATTGAACTGATCAAATGTCGAGTTTAATTCTATAACATAGGCATGCGAAAATCAAATTTCAGATTAGGATGAGCTTTCATGTAAAAATTCTTATATAGGAAGACCTAGATTAAAAAAAAAAGTTTGATCATTGGGTATCTCATCTAAATCACTAGTCATTGTTGTGTATATCTTTTCATAAATTTAGCCCATGTTTGGTACATATTAATTTTTTTATTTTTATTCTTCTATTCATTTTCAACCATACATTTTTTGATAAAATAATATTTTCCATCACATCAATAACTTTTCCTACTTTCTCAATCACATATTCTCCATCTATTCACTATTTCAGTTGACATTCTTCCAAAATAACGTGTTTCAAACACACCCTTAAATGTTGTTTAATTTACTAATGGGTGAGATCAATTTGATTGAGAAATATTTTAGTGAGTCGAGAAATATCGAAGTAGAGAATATGATTCACATCATGATTCATCGTCATAAAAAACGAGTTGTTTGACTGTTTAAATGTTTTGCATTGAACATTTACAAATTTGAGCTTAGTATATAGTTCAGCTTAATCGACTATGTTATTGATTTACACGATTATTGAAAAAAAGGAAACTTAAGTTGGCAAAAATAATTAGAGGGACAAAATAATCATTTATGACTACACTTAATTACCGGATCTTGAATGGGGATAAAGTGCATAAACTACAAGTCATAGGAAAGTGTTGTATATATTAACTTTTGTGATTTTATAATTTCGAGAGTGCAGTCTTTTGCTTTTAGTGAAAAAAAAATGATAACTAAAATTAGTTTGAATTTTCTAGAGTTGTTTGGACATGATCTAATTATTGAGTTCCGGATAATATATGTCCGAACAAGTTTCTATTGTAGCTTGAATAAGTTTTGGACTCAATTACAATCACTTTGAAAATGTTGAACTTAATTATAATTATAATTGTGGTTCAACGACTACGTGTGCAATTAAACCTTTTTTTTTTTTTTTTTGAGAATGACATTTCTCCTATAAAACGGCATATCCCTTGGAGGGATTGAACCATTGGAAATGTGCCCAACGTTTCTTGGAGAGAAAAATTAGAAAATTGTTTCATTACTTTTTTCTTGGTACATCCATTCTAAAATTTAATTTTTGGTTTAATTAAAAAAAAAGTGCTCGCACATTAGTGTAGTCTTAGATTTTACGAATTTCAAAGAAGCTCGAATCAAATTCTTGAATTTAAAAGTTGGACGCTCGTGATTTAAATACAAATCGAAATTTGATTGTCGAATTTTGGTAAATTCTCAATCTAAATTTCTTGATTTTGACATGTGAGTATCTAGTAACAATTTTAAATTCTTGAATTAAAGAAAAAGTTTGATTTTCGTATTGTATAACAACACTCACAACACCTCATTAAAATACATTACTTGTTGTTGGATTTCAAAATGGGTAGAGCGAACTGAATGGACGCACCCACAACTAGGCTTAATTCAAGCTCAACGTATGTTTAAAAATGATCATTCGAGCATGGGGACCAGATTGATCCACAAATCCAATGATATTTTTGACAAGCTACCTAGTCACAGAGGCAGATAAAGCATCCGACGAGCCCCGACAACTGCTCATGTTGAATCCGTCGAAACAGTTTTTTTTTTTTTTACACAATGAATAAACATCTCGGATTATATATCTGGTAAGTTCATTTGTTTTCATAATTTTTTTGCAGCTCAGCTGACTAGAGCTTGTATGCTCGCATGATAGGTCTTAGTTTTGAATCCCTTTGCTAACAACTTTATTGTGAATATATTTAATTCTCCAATTATTGTCAAAATTAAATGGAATAAAGGTGGAGATTCAAACCGGTTACCACTCCGTAAGATATTGATCACCTAACTTTTGTGGCTCATGAAATTTGGTATTAAATTTACAAGAATAATATATGTTATATATTATCTGTTTTAATGCAATTATAAAAATCCGAACCGCGATCTTTCTTTGAATTATACAAAACTTGGGCACAATATCATTTGGTGAATATTGTTAATTTTTACTAGAAAATTATATATGTTCAGTTTGAACAAAATAATTGATATATTTAAATTATAGACCTCGTTTGATTTCACTTTTTTTTTTCAAAATACATTTTTCTCTCTTTTCAACCGCACATTTTTCAGTAAAATAATATTAACTTTTCCTTATTTTTAATCATACATTCTCCATCAAATCACTATTCCAAAATGCATTTTTTTTTGCAAAAAAAAAAAAAAAAGCATCAAACATGACTTAATATTTTATTGCCAACAACGATCGCTCGTGCTGACTCGAAATCCTAGGTCCGCCACTGCCTAATCAAGCCAATCATTTTATTTTTCGTTCTTTTTGGGAAATTATGTGAATTATGTCTTGTGAGAGACGAGAGGTTGTCAAAAAAGTTTAGAAAATAAATAAATATTTTAGCCAAAAAATTTGATTGTTTAAAAAAGATACCAATTTAAAAAGAAAGAGAAGTCAGGTTGAGAGCCATGTTTGGCCCCCATTAAATTTTAATTCATTTTTTTCTTTTCTCTTATCAATCACACATTCTTTTAATAAAATAATATTATACATAAACCAAAAAAATTTTACTTATTTTTTAACCATGCATTTTTCAAAGAATATTATTCAAAAATCATTTTTTTTTTAATAATTAGACAAACTGGTTCAACCTTTATGGGTTGTCGAACTAATCAATCAAAATCGACTTAATTAGTCTATTCATTATGACATGCCAATCCATGAATCTGGCAATCGAGATAGACCAACTGATTTTGATTCTATTTTTAAACGATCTAACTGTTGGAATATTATTCTAGAAAGAATGGGGGAGGAGACCAAAAGAAGTAGCAAGAATACCAAAATATGGAAATAAGACTTGAAAGTAGGGATGGCAAAAAATCTCGTCGATTCGGGCTCGGCTCGGAAAAAGCTCGAGCTTGGCCCGGCTCGGGCTCGGGCCGAGCCTCATTTTTTTGGCCAGGCTTTGCTCGGCTCGGCTCGGGCCGAAAAAAGCTCGAGTTGAGCCCGAGTTTTTTTCTTTAATTTATTATACGTATAAACCGTACAAATTTTAAATTTTTGAAGTAAAAAATGTAGATTTGACATTAAAAAAAATAAAAAAATCGAGCCGGCCCGGGCTGGCCCACTAAGGCTCGGACCAAAAGTTCAGGCCGAGCCTTATTTTTTTTGACCGTGCTCGACTCGGGCCAAAAAAAGTTCGGAACAAAAAAGCTCGAGCCGAGCCCGAGCTTTTTGGCTCGGGCTCGGCTCGGCTAGACACGTTGACATCCCTACTTGAAAGCATGATTGATGTGCTCAAACAATATTTACCCCCTCTAGAATTGATTTGGTGCTTAAAGGAAAAGCTCGGGCTCGGCTCGGCTAGACACGTTGACATCCCTACTTGAAAGCATGATTGATGTGCTCAAACAATATTTACCCCCTCTAGAATTGATTTGGTGCTTAAAGGAACTCACGGCAAATGGTTAAGC
Source organism: Fraxinus excelsior (assembly GCA_019097785.1). Classification (NCBI taxonomy): domain Eukaryota; kingdom Viridiplantae; phylum Streptophyta; class Magnoliopsida; order Lamiales; family Oleaceae; genus Fraxinus; species Fraxinus excelsior. The sequence continues at coordinate 29,102,289 of CM032629.1, forward strand.
ACTTGTGTTTTTCTTCCAAATCTCAAAAAACATGTTGATAGTGTGTGTGTGTATTTATATTTATTGGGAAATCTCTTTCTTTGTATGGAATGAATTATGATAACTTGTATCAAATTATGTTTAGAAATGATAATTTTCCCTATATATAGTTTTCAATCAGTACACCATGAAAATGCTCCAATTGATTCAAATTTTCATGAAAAATCGCCAAAAACAAATCAGAAAACTAGTCCACAACGACTAGTTTTTAACGTCATGTGTAAACATGGTAAATATATTTTTGCTTCTGTTGCAGCCAACACGAGCAAAGTAAATTTCATTCTAATTTCTTCATTCCTTTTAACCTCATTATAGGCCCATTAACCATGTGAACAAATACATGGGAAAAGTACACGACTACTACACTATGATTCTTACTAGGGATATGGGTCGATTCGGTTCGATTCTGAAGTGGGTCGATTCGGTTCGATACCGATCCAAAATTCTCGGGTATTTAATAAATGAAACTGTCATGTCCAAATATAATTATGGAACTGTTCGATTCAATTTCATACCATAATTATTTTTTTTAACATTTACAGCTACTCAGCAACATTACATAAATACAACTAATGACATGTTTATTTGTAACTTTTACAAATTAACGTATTCCAATTTAAAAACATATAAATAACAAGTTGTTGCTGCTGTCCAATAAGGAGCTTTAAATTCCATTTTAATGCTTATACTACATTCGGAGATTTAATCAGTAGCTACCGACGTCGATGAAATGAAGGAGCTTCAAAATCGATTTTGGAATGGAAATGTAGGTTTTAAAATTATCAAATGATTTTGGTTTACAAGGGAGTTGACGTATTGCTTACCAAATAAAATTGGAATAGAAAGGGGAAGAATAAAGTCCAAATGTTGGGCTAACAAAAAATAAATACGATTGGACTTGACTGATTTGTTTAATTAATTTACTTATTTGTTTAGAAAAAATTAAAATAACTTAATTAATTCAATATAAAAAATTAAAAAAAAATTATTTAGATTCGGTTCTTGGTCTAGAATTGAAAACTGACTCAAATTCATCGGTTCTTGATCCAGATATCCGTTCGAGTATTTAACTTATAAAGAAACGATCGGTTCGGTTTGAGAGTTTTGTCCAGCCCTAATTCTTACAATTTAAAACAAAAAAACTTATCAAATTATTTCAAAATTTAAGTGTCAATTTAAAGATCTTACTACGTGTACATAAATGTTTACATAAGGAATTATATAATATCATATGGAAGTATATCGTTTGCCAGTTTAAAATATAATCAATTTTTTCATCTAATATTTTCACTCCACATTATTTTATGTAATCCCTTACGTATCATTTTTATGTACAAGTAGCATAATCCTTAATTTAATTAATAATGCGCGCGCACACACAAAATTGACATATATTATATCCCACCCCTACCCCCACGGATCCCCGTCCACCGGACATTCCCCACCTTTGGAAAATTTTCATAAACTGAAAACATCTTCTGGAGATTACACCCGACCTCATCAAACCATCCACCCCACCCCTACCCTAGAAAACTTCCAAAATTTTAAAATGTTTTCAGGAGATTACACCCCACACAGGGACTAACTGTGCTTTCAGCGACCAAATTTATTGTTTGTGACCATACATGTGTTATATATGATTAACTATGATTAGATTTATTTTCAGTGTGACTGTATGTGATTGTCTAATTCGTGACTATATGTAATCAAGTCACTAATCTAAGTTATTTGAACTAATTGTGACCAAATTTGTCTTTATTGTAACTGTTTGTGATTAGATCAATCACATTATTGGTCACAATCAGTTACAATAAACACATAAGATCACTACAAACAAATCTGCACACACCGCAGATCAACACCACAATCTACCACAAGTTACCATCATCGCCTCCAAAGCACAATCACTAACAACTTCAACTTAAATCCACAACCATAATACTACTTTCATTGATATATGTTATCTGCGACTTAACTGTGGTCAAATTTATTTTCAGTGTGACTGCTTTTAACTAGGTTAGTCTAATTTGTGTCTGTATGTAATCAAATCACATACAGCCACAATCAATATAGATTTGGTCATAGACAGTCACAATAAAGATAAACTTGATCACACTGCATTGTCATCGTCGCCACCACTCCAGTATCGTCAACACTCCCAACAACGTTAAGAACCAAATGCTAACCACTTCACCATGACCACAAGCACAACCAGTAATAGAACTATAGTCTCCTACACCACCACCAACAAGAGAATCACTCCACATATCGGAAAATCATCGGCTCCATTTGTAAAATACCAACAACCTTCCCAAAACTTTAGCTAAACAACATATTTGATGATAAAAAAAAAAAAAAAAAAAAAACTACTCTCCTCTAAAAAATGATGAACATTAAAATATATAAAAATCTAGATCTGTTGCAAGCACCATCGCTTGGTTCGCTCCAAAACTTTCTCTTCACCACCAAATATCAAAAAGTTCATACCAAAACCAGCGAGCCACCACCACCGCTTGCGACGCCACTGATGAAACTTACACAGAGGTTCGCTAAAAATATGTCAATTTGTAGCGCTACCTAAAAATATGCATGGTTCGTCGTTGTGGCTAAAAGCAGTGGCGCCATGAACTGCAGTGGCATCGGAGAGATGGTAGAGTAGGGGATGAGATGGGGTGGGGTGAGGGAGAGAGGATATAGATGAGGAAGAGGAGATTTGAAATTGAATTGGGTTGGTAGGATGAATATATATGTAGATTAAATTTTTATTAATTACATTTAATAGTACATAATTATCACCTGATATATTAATTTTAAATTAAACCCTCTTATGAAAATTATTTTTTAATCGTAGATTTCTAGGTAAATTTCCCCCAAACACAATACTAACAACTCAATCCATTTTGACATCACTGCTTTGTTAAAATAAATATTTAAACAGTAAATAGGGAAAGACTTTCCCTTTCCCTTTATCGAATGGAATGAGATTCCTACAAAACCAAACAGTGATATAAACATAATTCAATTTAACTTCTATTATATTTCAAATAATGTATTTCTTTAAATCATGCAGAGATTTTGTACGTATTTTTCTATAAATCTCGCATAGTTTTTGTACATATTTTTCTTATGGCTCTAAATTCTTCTTATGTAACTTTCATATTTTTCTTTTTAAGTGAAACCTGCTCTCTTTTTCTATTTTCTTCAGACTTTAAGCATGTTCATTTCTACTTAACTTTTCTAAAATGTAAATTATGATTTACTTTCCAAAGAAATAAGTTTAAATTTGTTAGTTAAAACATTAAATTTAAAAACTGTGTTTGAAAAAAGTAAATTAAATGTTAAAAGCCCAACCAAGAAAAGTATTCACCTCTTTACCTTCTTTAGAAGGTGTTTGATGGAGATTAAAATTAAATTTTTAGTAGATTGTGATAGAAATTTATGAAATGTATGGTTGAAAAGCTGTGTGATCCATGAAAGATGTGATTAATATTGATTGTTTGACTTTAACTTAAATTAAAATTTGATTTTAATCCATTCCAAAACAGTACCTTAATATTAGAATATATTGTTGACTTTGTCTCGACGGACATTTCATAAATATATATTATTCAACACTTCAATTACAAAAAATCAAGGAAAAAACGAAAAAGAAGAAGGAAAAAAAAAAAAAATACAGGCTCCCCTTATTATCCAAAATTATGATAAAAATCACAAGAATACGAAAAATAAAGAAAGGAAGACAAACTTTCTTCTCTTTTATAAATTTTATTTTTTAATGAAGCTTAAAATCGTCCATAATTTTCTTGAATATGCTCATCAATTCCTTCGCCGGAGTCGTTTTGGAAGTTTGCGACACAATTCCATCGTTTCCGGAGAGAACCCTGTACTTGTCCTTCCTGGTAAAGTTTGTGCACTCAAACCCTAATGTTGCAGCCAAGATTCTTTGAACATAATTTGCAACATCATGTGGACTTTTACCAGATGAACATGTTGCTTCAACTGGTAATTGGTTTAAGAATGTTACCTCGTATATTGTTCTAGGGTTCATGAAGAAAAATATAGGGTCCATAGCTTTCCACCCTCTGGCTGTGGTTGCATGGAAAAACCCTACTCTGTAATTCATGGCGACAGGCACAATCCGGTCTGTTAATTCAGCAAAAAGTCCACTGAATCTCAGCAAAAAGGGTTCTCTGCAAGTTGTGCCTTCTGGGCAGACGACTAAATCTCCCTTTTCGAGTTGCCGTTTGATTTTCTGAGCGTCGACATCTCGGATTCTAGTTAATCGGACGGTGGGAATAGGGGATAGAATTTCGGATAATCTGGAAATAGAATATGTCACGGCCGGGATTCTACGGTAGAGGACGGCGGAGAGGACAACCGGGTCCATTAATGTTCTGTGGGTGCAAACGAAGAGGACACCGGAGTTGTTGGTGGCTGCGGGCGGAGGGGTGCCTTTAACAACGACCTTGCCTCCGAATACGGAGGCCATTCGAGGTATAGCCCACATTGGAAGTATAAGGCCTACCCCAATACGGATTAATGCTAGTACAATTCCGAGAGGAATCCATAAGAGGATAAGGAGGGCGGTGGACGGCGTAGGACGCTTAGTTAACCTGCCGTCATGAAAAATCACCGGCAGGGGGCGGATGATGTGGTGGAGGTCTTGCTTTTTTGAGGTGGTGAATGGTGGATGTTCTTCTTTCTGTTGATAAGGCAAAAACATTTCAGTCAACATTTATAATATAGCTTGTGTTTGGTTCGGCTACAAAAGTAAATTCAAATTTAAGTTAAAATTAATTTTATCACACATTTTATAAATCCATGACTTTTCTCAAATTTTACTAAAAACTTAATTTTTATCCAAACGTATATACAAAATATGCCACCAAAGTAGTTGGAAAGGCTACCACAAATAATCGCGTCTTGTTTCCTACATGCAAAAAATAAACATTTGCAACGAGTGCTCAACTACGTAAAATGTAATTATAAGAAATTTTACGTGTGACGATATAGCTAAGTAAACTCACCTTACACATGGATAAGAATAATGGACCGGAACCAGATTGAGGCCTTCCTAGTCCTAAACTAGGTTGTTCATCACCAAATAATGCACCAATACTCCTAGTGATTGAATCAAAATCATCTTGAATAAAACCAGTTGCCAATCCAAATCTGTTCTCAGAGAGTTCGCTCCCGAAAACATCGTCTGCACGTAAATGCTCCTTCACGAACCTCTCGACCATGATCCTTGGCGTTTTGGTCACGACTATTCTCTTATCGTATGAGCTGAATATTCTCCAAGCCTCCATATTGATATCATCGAAATAAAACTTCGGCAAAACAGCTCTAGACACCGCTTCAATTTCCAACATAGGTACCCCGGCCGTGGCAACAAAAACTGTCAACCTAAGCCCAGCATCCCCTTTCCCACAAACTTCTAGCAACCGAATCACCGGCCATAACATCAACAACAGCGCAAACCGAACCAAACCCGATGCCTCGAATGCTATCAACATGAAGTAGGAAAAGGCCTTAGAATCATTCAAAAGAGTCCCTTCAAGATCAGCAACAACAGACTCCATAACAAGGATAGTAATCTCTTATCTCTTTTTAAATATTAATTTTCAAGAAACCTGAAATGTATAAAAAATTTCTGTACTTGTGATTTTTTTATTTTTTTAGGACAAGGATTTACAAAGGATATAAGAATTGTAAGATAAAGGTAGATTGACTGTTCTCTAACGAAAGAATTAGGCTGTTTATCTGTTCACAACTAACCCTTATGCATGTTCGTATATTTATATTAAAATCTCAGCCCCCTTTTCTGTTTTTCTTTGGTGGATATATCTATAAAGAAACCAAAGGATTATACGCCACCTTAAACCTGAAAAAATAGATTACTTAACCTCAATAACTTAGTCAAAAAAATAAATATAATCAAGAATCCACATGTCCAACAAAATATATGTCTACCATGTCAAATTTAGGTTACTTACTATGAACCCTAGCCGGAATTATGTGTAATAAACTGTAGATATATAATCTTTATGAAGTAGTGATTGAAGGGACTCAACGTTTGAGTATAGGGTTTTTTCTGAGAGATTTCTGCAGGCTATGTTTCCACCTTAGGAGCATTTCTGGTTCATAATTTGATTCATTTAGGTCTGAAAATATTCATCTATTTCGTCACCTACATCTAGAAGTTTGATTCATTTCTCTCGTTTCAATAACTCTCTCATTTTTATTTTACTTTCCATTTTTTTTTTTGTCTTTTGAAATTTGTCAAGATTGCAGTGCCTGATGTGTAATGCTCGTATATATGCATATAATGTCACATTTTTTTTTATTGAACATTGCTGCTTTTATATATTTAAAACCTTCGTAATCATGCGGGATTATGTATTTAGACCTCAGATAGGCACCTTTTTTGTATTTAGTCCTGTTCCACGTCAATTTTTAAAACTCATTTTAACCACAAATTTTATGGGCCTACAATTTTTATCTTTCAGCTACACATTTCATTTTTTTTTAATCAAAAATCTCTAAAAATTGATTTTCAGCAAAACCAAATAGGGGCTTAAGAAAATTTATTTGAAATTCAGTTGTTCACAAAACAATTCAACTCAGGTTTGAATTTACATTGTGATATTGTTTAAAATTTGGAGTTTTTAGTTATACTCAGGGACGGATCAAGGATTGGATCCAAGACCAGGCTACAAATTTTCAAACTGGGCTAATACGCGAAAAAAAAAAAAAAAAAAAATTTACACATGAAAAACTGTTTTTTTTTAAAAAAAAAAATTATCTTTACCGAAATTTTTTTTTTTTTTGGGCCTTTGGCTGGTTATACTTTTATCATTTTTGTTTTTTGTAAATGGCAAATCAATTCAATGATTTTTATACAAATACTCATTAATTAGTTCATATTTGTTTTTGTATTAATTTGAGTTCAATTTTCTTTCATTCTATCAAATACGTGTATATGGATGTGCAAGTCATTTGAAAAAATCTGAGCGAATTATATTCTGCTAGTGAAACATAGCCCAAAATTGTGTCCGGGAAGCCTATCATGAAAAATCGGAAGCAAATGCCGGAAAATGAGAGAGTAGAAAAAACACGGTCTAATTGACTCCCCCTTGTTCAAACACGAAATGTGGATAATAAGTGAATAGCAGTTAAATATGTAGTTAATGTTTGATTTTAACGGAAAATTATAACTTACTAATAAGTTTACACAAAAATAAGCTTATTAATACGTGTACAAGAAAAATTGCAATATAACTGATCAAGTTTTATGTTGACTTAAAAAATTGTAATTAGCTGATATATAGCTGGAAACTTGTTCTTGGAAGTCAAAGTAGGTAAGAAGTTTACAAATTTGCTTCTTTGTTTACACTTCTAATTTTCCTTCAAAAGTTGCGAGAACAAGATATGCCTTATTTCATATAAAATATATTGCTTTGGTTGCTTAACCTATTTTTCACGAAAATAATCCTAAAAAAGAAGGAAAATTATTGCGTTGGTACTCAACCTATAAACTTTTAAGCAACTTGATAACCAATCAATTAATTTTGGCGGAGTGGTGGTTGGCGGTGTAGATGGTCGGGGAATATTACTCTAATTTCCTTTTTACCTTTTTGTTGCGCCCAAATTGGCATAAGCCCAATGGCTCAAAAGTAAGGAAATGGCCGAAGCCCATTCGCAAAGGCGCATCGAGTGAAGCTTAGAAATTTCAAGGCGCCATTGCCCGAAGCCCAACATTACTAAAGTACCTCAATGCCGAGGCTCAAAAGAAAGTGGGAGCACTAAACAATTTGATAAAGTTCCAACGTTGAAGCACTACTTGTTCAACTAAAGCTCTAGAACCTATACCTCAAGCAGATGCTCAATAAAGTAGAATCCGAAACTCAACTATGACAAATGATGACCTACGATTGAAGATCTTAAAGTGCATAAGATCCTCTTGGAATGATTGATTGAACAGTTGCAATGAGTAGAAATGGTTAATCATGTCAACACGGAGCATGGGTTGGCCATCTTCTTCAAAAGCATTTAATGCGCCACTTGATAAAACAATAAAAATAATGCCTATGAGGTGATGTGATCGAGGAGATGATGCCACTTGTCATCTCATCCAATGGTTATTATTATACATGTAATACTATAAATAAACCTTCTTAGTGTCATAAGGTTGAAAAAATTGAAGATCGATAACACAAACATAATCTCTCTCTCTTTGATGTTGGAATTTTGAAGAAGAACATTGTGCAATTTCATGCTTATTTTGTTTCTTTGTTAATCGTTCATTATCGTATTTTATTGTTCTTATATTTATCGGATCCCGAACATATTTGTCTCGTGTCAAAGCTTCTCCCACGTTCAAACTCAATATTTTCGACTAGTAATCTGTCAACACGTGTCAGAATTAGCTTGCTAAGATGTAAGTGAGCTCGGTATTTGTTGGCACATTTTTTATGGTCAATAAATTGACGCCGTCTGTGAGAAACATTACTAAAAACCATGAATATCCACGTGGAAAAAGATTGCTTGGAAAGAGTTGGACATCTTCCTTGAAAAAGGATTTGCTCTTGAAAAAGAACAAGAGGAAGCCCCAAAAGTTTGAAGACAACAACATCTTTAAAAAGAAATGAGCTCCGACCATGAAGTTCCTCTTAGGAGGGTAAGGGAAAATCCTACTGAAGAGGTTCTGCCAGTGGCCACCCCAGCAGGTCGGTGCCAACCTCACCACCATTGTAGGCGTGGTGCGATGAGCCTATTTAACCAACTTACCCGAGAGGTAGCAACCATGACTTCCAACATGAAGAACATCACTCACCAAAACATGTTCATGCAAGAACTTTTCAAGCAAATGCAAGGTCGGAGAGGTCCTCCAATTCTCCCTTATGCACCACATTGTCCTCGTGAGGATGAGATCCAAAGTCAAAGGGTCCCATCCCCTAGGGGAGACCGAGATGTATCCCCATTTGAAAGAGAAGTGGGAATGGATGTCTCCTCGAATTATGTTTTTGGCCGACCCACCGAGGCCCAGCAAATACGGATGACATTTTTCCCATGAGTATGAACCTGATCATATGCCACAAAGTGTATTTGATAGGATCATCCTTATAGGACCTAGGGGTAGGCCATCCCAACTACCATTTGAGCCTAGAAATAGGCCTAAGCCACCCCCAGGTTACAGTGCCTAGAAATAAGCAGCATAGGAGGGAGGAGGTGAGAGATCAAGCAGGCCCATCACATCTTCCACCAAGATATTAGGTCGACGAGAGGACTCAGATGATCCCCAAAGATCATATGACTTAGATGATGACAATTAAAACTTGCCTTTTTCATAAGAATTGAGGAATGCACCTATCCCAAGCCATTATGTGTATCATCAATAAGAGTTTGAGACAGAAGCGTTGAGTTCTGGGTAAAGCTCTCCTATCCTCTCCATTATTTCAGCATAAGTGAACCTACGTCAGTAAACGCCGAAGCGCTGATACTCTTCAGTTAAGTGGAAGTTTGTAATATATTCTTTACTGCTTCTTCCTCTGCCTTCAAAGCATCAGCCTTCCCAACATAGTGTTTTATTTAGGTTTCTAAAAACCCATTGGCATCTTTCAGCCCCATTATCTCCAAGTTAGCCTTCTCCAACGTTTCAAATGTCAGCTTCTGATGATTGTTTGAGATCTCGACCTTCTTTGTTAAGGAGGCCACCTCGCACTGGGACTCATGAACTTTTCTCTTTAGAGCTTTGATCTCTGCCTAGGTAGACTCTCACTTGGCTACCACTTCAGTTCGTTTGGCCCTCAGCTCTACCGCTTCTGCATTTATTTTCTTCATTTCTTTCTCCGCCAAGGCCAGCTTCTCCAAATAGTCCCGATTACGATTTTGAGTGTCCTTAAGGAACTCTTGACACTCCAATACAAATCCTAGGACCCTAGCACTTTAGCTCATAAGTGTGGCCACGAGATCAACCGCGTCGCAGGTGGAAACGTAATCCCTCCACCTTTGAATCTAGAACTTATAGAAATTTGCAGTAGCACTCCGAACATAGTCGGTAGCAGCTCCATTACTGTTGGAGAAATCTCTTCATCTTGCCCTACTAGGAACCTCCTAGATTTCTCTGGAGTCCTCAAAATCGTGGCCTTTTTCTTAGCAGCCTCTAAGGTCTGCACTATCTCCTTGGCAGCCTCTTCATTGGCCCTCACCTTCTGGGCTTAGAAGTGTCAAATGATGCTTAAATTAACTTAGGAGATGGTGAAGGCATTAACTTGCCACTTTGTACGACGGTAGTCCCGAACTTTCTAGGAGAGGGGCCACTTCCAAAAGTTAACTTTCTTTTCTTCTGGGCATACTCCACTTTACCCTTGCCTTTATCCCTCTAGGTCTCCTCATCATCACCTTTCTCAGTATGCTCTTTGCTGAGGTGCTCAAGTTTTCCTCTCATGTGTTTAGCACCACCAGAGGAGGGCTTTAATGCCCTAGAGTTTACGGTAGAAATGGTTTTCAAAATTGAGGCGTACATTTTCTTCCCAAAATCATCTACAAACAAGAAGTTAACAGTTAAAACATGCAAAACACAGTACCATCTATTGACTCAAGAGTTTCAGTTCTTACCCTTCGAGGCCATCAAACTTATTTATGTCGATTAAGCGATCAAAGTGGCATGACTTCTGAGGAAATATGTAAATATCCTCAATCATGTCCCACTCTGTTTGGGACAATTCAAAGCGAGACCCTGAATCTGCAACAAAACAAAGAAAAGATATCATAATGCAAACCTACTGAAAGATGATAAATATAAGTGTGAAGTACTTACAAGCTTCGTAGTACTGGGTCAGCATAGTGCAGACTGGGACTTTGTTCCCTTCAACCATTTGCCATCTTCTCTTCGCCCAGAACCAAGACTCATTCCATCATTTGATAGAAGAAAGCAGACCTACTACGAAGGGGGAATGAGCCCCCAGGGTGTCATGTAGTACCAACCCTTAAACTCTCCATTCCCAAGTATCCTAGACTGGAAGAGGGTTTAGAAGATGTGGATGGGCATGTCCTCATCCATGGAGGTTTCCTTCTATAGGAAATATGCCCCTACCAACTAGCTCCACCATTAGGTAGTAATTGGGTGGGAGCCAATATATAGGACCTCAACACCGTCCTAAAAAACGAGTGCAAATGCAGATGCGTACCTTCTTTAAATAAGTATTCATAGATAGCTATACATCTCGACCACGGATAACAACCACACATCCCGGCCATGGAGAATGACCCTCTAATCTAGCCACTATTACCCTTCTAATGGTGTCACTTGAACTAGACGCCATAGATGAACAATAGATGAAAGATGAAGAATAAAGAAAGCAAGGAGAGATTAAAAGTCTGAGGAATTACCTAAAGTGAAGAAACTCTAAGGAGGAGACGTCGCTGGAGAAGGGGAAAATAATCGAAAAGTTTGAGTGTCTGGAGAAACTCAAAGATTTTGCAAAAAGTGAAAATTGATGTGTGAGATGAATTTTACCTTTTATAGGGGAGAATGACGATGCTCAACCGTTGGATCTATGCTTGCTTCATCTGAAGCATCCATTTGCGATCGCATCTGAGGAGTTGAATTCAAACAGTTTTCTTATTAATGCCTCAGATTAACGTGTGTTTCTCACACACAAATTTCGGCACGTTAACCTCAAAATATAGCAGCATAATCATCGTTGCACATTCAATAAGTAACAGCTGGATGTATATTGGAAGTTGTAACATTACAGTTGTCTTTTCTTGGAAATATGCAAAAACATCAAATCATTGGCACAATTCTCAGAAATATACATTATTGACAACCACTCAAAGAAGCTTCGACAGTTCAACACTTCATTGCTTCGGATCTATATACAAAGTTCAGTCACAATAAAACGGAGCTTCAGCAGTTCAACATTTCACTGCTTCAGCTCTATGTACAAAGTTTAGCCACAATAAAAAGGATTTTCAGTAGTCCAACACTTCACTACTTCGACTAAAAAATGCAAAATCCCCTCTTCGGCTCAACGGATGTCCCATTCACCTCTCTGTGGCGTGCACAAATCAGGTTCGACATTAAACTCCAACTATGACATAAATACCTATACTTGGGCTTTGGGGATTATTGTTCTTGTCGAAAAAACCTAACCATGATAGGAAACGACTCAAAGACAGAAGTCCACGCATGATATAAATGACCATACACAGACTTGGGGAATTATTATTGCGCCTAAATTGGCATAAGCGTTGTTGCGCCCAAATTGGCATAAGCACAATTGGCTAAAGCCTAATGGCCTAAAAGTAAAGAAATGGCCGAAGCCCATTTGTAGAGGTGCATCGACCGAAGCCTAGAAATTCCGAGGCGCCATTGCCCGAAGCCCAATGTATCTCCGAGGTCCAACATTACCGAAGCACCTCAATGTCGAGGCTCAAGAGAAAGAGGAAGCACTACACAATTTGATAAAGTTTCAACGCTGAAGCACTACTTGTTCAACTGAACTCCAAAGCCTATACCTCAAATCGAGGCTCAATAAAGCAGAATCCGAAGATCAACCATGACAAATGATGACCTATGATTGAAGATCTTAAAATACATAAATCCTCTTGTAATGACTGATTGGACAGCTACAATAAGTAGAAATGGTTAATCATGTCAACACAGGGCATGAGTTGGCCACCTTCTTTAGAAACATTTAATGCGTCACAAGCTAAAACATTAAAAAATGATGCCTATGAGGTGATATTTAGGTTGAGGAGATGATGCTACGTGTCCCCTCATCCAATGTTTATTATTATACATGTAATACTATAAATGAACCCTCTTAGTGTCACAACAAGGGTTGAAAAAATTGGAGATCGATAACACAAATATACTCTCTCTTTGATGTTGGAATTCTGAAGAAGAACATTGTGCAATTTCAGTGCTTATTTTGTATCTTTGTTAATCGTTCATTATCGTATTTTGTTGTTCTTTTATTTACCGGATCTCGAATATATTTGTCTCGTGTCAAAAGCTTCTCCCATGTTCAAACTCAACATTTTCGACTAGTAATCTGTCAACACGTGTCGAAATTAGCTTGCTAAGGCGCGAGTTGGCCTGATATGTGTTGGCGAATTTTTTGTGGTCAACACCTTTTATATATTTTTTTTTTCAATAATTTTTTTATACAAACAGCATCCCAGCCAAATGAGGTGTGCATATTTTTCTTTATGTGAAAGTTGACGCAAAGCATCCGATAAGGACCAATATCGTACATAAACTAAGAGCCTAATAGGTTGAAAATGACACCACCAAGAAAAATAATTTGAGAATCAAATTGCGACAAAGCCTATATATTGGGGCTAACACTGCAATTTTTGCAAAAATGAATATATAACGAAAAGTTTAATAACTGAACTTAGCCTATGAGCCCCATTTTGCTTTTTTGTTTTTGTTTTTGTTTTTGTTGAAAATAAGTTTTGTAACAGTGAATTTTTCGGTAATGTGATTAAAAAGTAAGAAACAAATTTGAACTTACATGCAAAATATTTTATTTGAAGAATGTGTAATTGAAATTAAATTTAAAAAAAAAATAAGTATTTAAATAATGGGGCTCAAACAAGGGTTTAATTACAAACAAAATCTAAAGATTATAACTTATTTGTCTTTTTTTTTAATCTTTTTATATATACCTATTTATCATGTACCTCTTTCATGATTAAGCTTCTCTAAGAAGGAATTTACCATTATATAGAGGAGATTTTTCTCACGAAATTACTTTGGATATTGCCTTTCGTTTATGAAATTCAAATGGAAACTTGTTCTTGATAGTAAAATTAGGTTAGAAGTTTTCCTTTGAAACTTGCAAGAAAATGGTTGCTTTTATTTTATATTGTTCATCCTTTCTCTTCTTTTTTAGGTAAAGTTCACTAAGTAATTAGGAGAGGTTTTCAGGTTCTCGCTTATATCAAAATGAGTATTTGACGTTGTCCCCTACCTGCCTTAATTAAAAACTGAATGCACGATGGGACCTAACCTCCAATATCCAATATCAAGACAAAGAGGAGATTTATACATGCTGTCTTTGCACTAACGAAAACTAATAAAGAATGAAAAAGTCGGACTTTTACAATGTGAACTTCATTCCATTTATATACTCTTGAAAGATCAATTTACCAGATTATTGGGATGTGTAGCACAACCTTCTAAAAAATAAGAAATATTTGCAATATTATTTCTCAACCTAAGTTAGTCTTCAATCTTTAAAAATGAATAAATTCATCCCCAGCCTTCTCTTACAATTATGCAATCAATTCCCAATAACGAAAATTGTCCAAATTAGGGCTGGACATGGTCTGACTCGATTCAATTTTAAAGAGAATTGAATCAAACTCGAATTTTCGAGTATTTAGTAAGTGGAACCGTTGGGTCCAGATTTAATTATAGAACTGCTTGGGTTTGGTTCCGTTCGGTTTCATTTGGTTCTTGAGTTACGTACAATAACTAAAAGATTTTAATATTTACAGCAACACTATATTAATTCAACTAATGACATGTTCAATTTTAACTCTTATGAAATAACGAAGTCCAATTCCTTGATATTTTTTGTGCCTCTTTTGTTGAGTGTTTCAGAGTTGAGTATGTCAAAATCATATGAAGAGAAAGGTAGTAAGCTCACAATAATAAAAGGGGACGCAACCAAGTTTTCAATTCAATTTCTCTAAAACAGTAAAAACGGTACTACAGTAGAATAAGAAGTTTAGGTAAAACTCAGTCAGTTTGATTAAGTTGGGCTTGTGCTCAAAATTAGAAATAAGAAAATTATATTTTGGGTTTGGGCTAAATTAATTAGTTAGCAAATTTATTTAGAAAAAAAATAAAAAATTGGATTATTTAAGATAAAAAGAAAACTAGGGAGATTGGGTTCTTGATCTAAAATCGAGAACCATACTGAACTTGTTGGTTCTTGATTCGAATACTCGTTCATGTATTTAATTTAAGAAGATCCGCTTGATTCAATTCTGTTCGATTGGTTCGATTCAAGAGTTTTGTTCAATCCTAGTCCAAATCTAGTTAAATCATCACATGATCATCCTATGTTAAACTTTATGAACTCGGCTCTGTTTTTGAACTTTGGTTGGTGCTCAAAAATTCAAAGTGAAGCACGTTCAGCTAAGGAGCACATGACCACCGAATAAAGTTTTAGCCTATGTTTGGCTCATGGTTATAAGCACTCAAGTCACATTTGATCCGCATATTTCAAGGGATCCACAAATACTACTTGATTCATCGTTATTTCTAATTTAAATCATTGAAGATATGGCTTGTGTCGTTGAAGATGGCTTGAGTAACTATATATAATAAATGTTTTAGAACCAATTTGTTTCTATTTAAAAGTTGGGGGACAACTTTACAACTCGTACAAATGGTTGGGACCAATAAGAAAAATCTCCTTAAAAATCAAAGTTAATAGTTTCCAAAAAATTTCTTAGTAGTGAACTCCCAAGCTTTCATTTTTAGATGAACTTCCGTTTTTCACATTATTTTTATCGAATCATACATTAAGCAAGTATGAGTCGTGTACGTGAATGAATTTTTGTTTAGATACGTACCTTAAAGAGATGAATATTTTCTTGTTTTAAGATTTTTCTTCCAAGGAAATAGCGAGCTTTATGAGTACTTTTTTACCACCTTCAAATCCTTTTTTTTTTTTTAATCCAATCTTTTGGTTATGGATTGAGATTCTACACAAAATCCAAATCTGACTATGATGCTTCAAAAAATAATTTATCAGAATTTAGACACGGTTAATTTGATTAACATGTCAATATAATTAATTGGAATTTCTTATGTAAGTATATATTGTGTTATGAAAAGAAATAAAAAGAGAAGAGAGAATAAAATTTAATAGATTTGTGTATATTATAATGAGAATTAACGTCTTATATTTATAGGAAATGATTAGATATACAATGATAATAATTTCTAGGACTGCAGGGATACAACTGTTATTCACTAATAAATTTACAATTTACAACACTCTTCATTGAATGACACATTACAAAATATCTGTTACATTAAAATCACGTTTGATAAAAATTCAATGAGACAAAAAATCAAACGTAGGAAAATAAATACAATTATTTTGCAGTATTAAAGATAAATGTCGGCTCGTTAAAATCTTGTTAGGAAAATTCGATGGGATAAAATCTAAGCGAAAGAAAACGAGTATAGCTACTCTCCCTGAAATTGATCACTGAAAGTTTTTTAGGCGACCTATTATAATATTGTGAACCAATTTCTTGAATGTAGATGTTTACAATGCTTTGTAAATAAATCGACCATATTATCACTTAAATGAATTTGTTGAACATTGATATCGTTATTTTTCTGAAACTCGTGTATATGAAAGAATTTTGAAGAAATATGTTTCGTCATATCACTTTTAATATAACCTCTTTTGAATTTTACAATACAAGCAGCATTGTCTTCATACAAAATTATTGTACTATCTTTTGTTGAAGTTAATGCAAGATACTTAGATATGATAGGTCATGTTCTTTAGCCATACACATTCTCGGCCTACTTCATTGATTGCTTCAAAATTATTTGAGGATGTTGCTGTCAAGGAATACTTCAAAGATGTTCGTTAAGAAAGAGGAAACTGCAAGTGCACATGTCACGTTCAAGTAATAATGTGAACTTTTTGAATTCAGATTGTCAATCCATCAAAAAATGTTTACTTTCACAACTTTAGTCAATTTAATTTTAACAATAAAAACAAACACACAATAAAATTTGATTTTGAAAAATAAGTAAAATTAACTAAAAATCTACAAAATAAGAAAACATAAATACTTGTGAATTTTGGAGGAAAATCGTGGTTGAGATTAATGGTTTCGCTTAACCGCCGCCTAATTAATTTCTCCACATGCTAATTAATAAATTATTCATTTACCATATTAGACCCGATTTTTCAAGTTTAGCTAATTATCTATCTCGAACGAAATTAACTCTAATTGATTGTTTTAACCCACTATATCTCTATGTCGATTAAAATCAAACAACCGTTTTAAATATTTGTGAAAATAGTTCAACGGGTCACCTAAAATTAGGGATATATTTCTATCCCTACAAACCTACGATATTTACTATTTGGTCTAAAATATACAACCTTCTTTCGAATGATGTACAAATCACAAAACTCAATTATTTAATAGCCAAAAAAATGAAAAACATTCAACACAATAATAAATACAGATGAAAATAAGCATTTTAACATTAAAGAGCAAATATTAAAATTAATTAAAGTTAGGTTAAACAACTATCATAATCCCAACACAAGGAATTAGCTCATATTATATATATAGTAACAAATGAGAATATTTACCCAATACATCACAAATTCTAGAAAATAATAAAGAAAATAAAATGTTAAAGATAAAACCATTTTTGTTGGATTTACTTGAATCTTGAGTTCCTCAATTCTTATCCACATTTTCTTTGATTAATTCTCCTTGTTATGCTCTAGATTTCCCCCCAAAAAATACCAAGAAATTGAAAGGAAAAGAAAAGAAATAAGAAAGACAAAGAAAAGAAAAAAACTAGGAAGGAAAAATAACAAATGATGAATTCTTAGGAAAATGGGCTGGATTTGACTTATAAAAGCTCTAAAAACGTGTCTCGAAAAATCTCCCACAATCTAGCAAAAAGGGTAAAAAAAAAAGCCCCAGTTGGGTAGCGGCGCGCGAGGGCATTGCATTTTGCTCACATTAGTTTTTAAGCCTCCCACACATACGCATGTCTTTTCTCATTTCATGTCATTCAACTTAGTCTTCCACTATTTGCATGTCTGGTCAACTTTGATCTTGTCTAGTCCTCAAATTTTGACTTTCATTTCAATCGTGCAGGTCCTTTAACTTTTCACACTTGTGCATTTTGGTCCCCAAATTCACAATTTTGCATGATTTTGGTTATTTTCTCCTCTTTTTTGCGTTATTCTATTTCTTTGGGTGATTTTTACCTACAAAAATTACATAATCGTGAATATAAATTTGCTCATTTAATCAATATTTAAGCTCATTTAGATATTAAATAAGTGTGCAAAAACACACTTATCAAATATCCTCAAACTCAAGTTCTTCCTCGTCTCAAGCAAGATTATCTACAACACAATCAAGGACATGTGATAATGACCATCACATTAGATAGCTTGTTAAAAATATTAATGAGTTATCGATTAACAAATATGCACCAAATAATGCTACTAAAACAATTTAAACTTATCCAATGTTCGATTGGTGTATGTGTGTCCATAGTCACTTTGTGGTCAAATATTTCTTTTCACGCTTGAGAGATTTACACTTCTTAAATAGCTATTCATTTCCTTTTCCCGGGTGTAAATCTAAAGGTTTCTCTCAATTCACCAATTTTTTTATTTATTTATTTTCATTTTTTGCTCTAATTCGGTTGGGTCTAACCAACAAATCAACCTCTAGTCATGTGATGATTCTCTGCTAAGTGAGTGCTTGGACATTTAAGCTTATACTATGTAATTCAAACCCACTAGTTATATAACCCTAAATATCGAATACAATTGTACCAAATGAAAAAAATTTCAATTAAAGCTCTTAATTAACCTCACACCTTAAGCTTTCTTTTTGACACTTGTAGCAAGCTTTAGATCGAGATACCCCAACAGACTTAATAACTTGATTAAAAAATGCTACAAAGTTGGCGAGCTTTCTTTTTAACACTCGTAGCAAGCTTTCTTTTTGACTCTTGTAGCAAGCTTTTGTCATTGTTTTTATCGCTCAAGCGAGGCAATGGCGATAGGCTAGCAACAATGAATGGTACCACATTTGGCAAAAGTTGTCGAAGTTTAGGGCATGACATTTCATTCACAACCCCTCATTTTCTATATATAGGATTCCTTGGACGTCCATTAGGCATTCCATACCATATTTGCATTGAGCATTGCATAAAAACTTTTACAAATCACTTCCAAATTCATTCAAAAATCATTGTCTTCTTTGTAGAGAGAAACTTTGTCGAAAGTTCATCGTTTGAAGTGCTTCCACCACAAGTTGAATCCGTTGTATCTTGTGAGACAAATGCCATGAACCGTGAGCACCGTAGCAGGGCAATTTTATCTTAAAGAAAGAGTGAAAATCACTTACCTCGGATTCTTCTTCTTTATTTCTTGACTGTCCTTTTATTTTCATTTGTAGTTTTCATACTACATTTCCAATATATATAGTTTAGTCATACTCCTGAGAATTAAACTTTTCTTTTTGTTTGTTCAATATACAAAAACCATTTCATCCACACTTATATTTAGTCCGCATCACCAACAATCTTAAGATAAAATCTTGTGTCTGTGGTTGCTGTTGTCTTTTCTCTCCATCTTTTGGAATACACATTGGTTTGATATTCCTTTTGATTTTCTTGCATTGAAATTCTGTTTGTGAAATAGAAATGGTCACCATTGAGGCTAATTGGTTCTGCCATTGGCTATACCACTTCAAAATACTGCAATCCCATATGGGAAAAACTTGAAAAGTTTGGAGATGTGGACTTCAAGAGATGGCAATAAAAGATGTTTTATCTTACCACTCTAAACTTGGCAAAGTTTCTAAAGGAAACTGCATCGGTGGTACAAGAAGGAGACAATAATCGTGAATCAATTATTGCTTTGGATTCATGGAAGCACTCGAACTTTCTATGCAAAATTAGATCCTAAACGGATTGGACAACACACTTTATGGAGTGTATAGTTCAAAGAACTCGGCTAAGAAACTGTGAGATTATTTGGAGAAGAAATACAAAACCGATGATGCAGGAACTAAGAAGTTCATAATCGACAGATTTTTGAACTACAAGATGGTGGATTCCAAAACGGTGATTGCAAGAACTTCAAGTTCTACTACATGACATTCATGCCGAGAAGATGGAATTGAGTGAATCTTTCCAAGTTACTGCTATCATTGGAAAGCTCCCTCATATGTGGAGAGACTTCAAAAACTACCTCAAGCATAAACTCAAGGAAATGAACTTGAAAGAGTTGATTGTCCGCTTGACGATCGAAGAAGACAATAGGAAATATGAAAGAATGCTTATTGTCCAACTTGGAGCAAACTTTGTTGAAACCAACTCAAAGGCTATCAACAAGAAGCTAAAGTTCTTCGGTGAGGCACCGCGAAAAGATAACTCCAAGAAGGCCAAAAAGTTCAAAGGGAATTGTTACAACTGTAGAAAGGCTTTAAACTTGTATTTGTATCCGATAAATTTGTACTAAGAATGAGATATATGTAGAAAATGGATACATGTGTGATGGAATGTCCAAAATGAACGTTCTTACTGTTGTACTAAGGCAAATCATTATGAATAAAACTTTAAATTCCCTTTAAATGCTTGAGTTGTTTGGTTTGTGGCATAGTCGATTAGGACATGTGAATTATAAATCTTTGCGAACACTTATGAATCAAAGTTTAATCTCGGCACTTAAGATCGATCATAATCATAAATGCGAAGTGTATGTTGAAGTAAAATTAGCTAAAATACTGTTTCACTCGACTCAAATGAACACTACACCTTTAGAGCTAATAGATAGCAACATTTGTGATTTAAAATATGTTCAAACTAAAGATGGTAAGAAATATTTTGTTACTTTCATTGATGATTGTACAAGGTATTGTTATGTCTTTCTTTTGACAAGTAAAGACGAAACGTTGGAAGCCTTTAAACTATATAAGGTTGAAGCTGAAACTCAACTCGATAAACAAATAAAGAATATTCGTAGTGATATAGGAGGTGAATACATGGCAACGTTTGAAGAATTCTGTTCCGAACATAGAATTATTCATCAAACAACAACACCATACTCTCCTCAATCTAACGGTGTTGCTGAACGCAAAAATCGAACTCTTAAGAAAATGATGAACGTCGTGTTGTTGAGTTCGGGGTTGCCTCGAACTTGTAGGGGGAAGCTATTTTAATGGCAAATAGTATTATTAATAGGAGACCCCTTAAGAAAAGGGAAAAGACTTTATATAAGTTATGGAAAAGTCATCCTCCTTCCTACCAACAGTTGAAAGTGTGGAAATGTTTGGCTATAATCGAAATCCCTAAGCCTAAGCAAGTGAAGAATGGTCCCAAAACGATTGATTGCATATTTATTGGATATGCCAATAATAGTAGTGCATATTGATTCCTTGTACACAAATCTGAAGTTCAAAATGTACATGGGGAAACCATAATTGAATCAAGAACTGAGTTATTCTGATGAGAAACCACATAGTAGCGAACACTACGCAACCGCAACCAATAAAATGGATTTATCGACCTCTTGATCAGACGATAATTGAATCTCACCCAGATTTTGAAAGCCACAAGATTGTTAGATTTTGATAAGTTCAGTAGATTATTCCATCAAGAAACAAAGAAAGAAAGTGAATCGCCTTTCATTAATTCATAATCAAAACTTTATGCTTACAATGAAGAAAATAACATATTTATATGGAAAACCTAGGAACTAAGTAAAAACGGAATATAGAGTCCTAAGAATATGAAAATGATCAAAAATAAGAATTATAGTCAAAATAAAAAAAACTCCACGTAAAAAGGAAAGTTTCATCCCAAAAATGTACTATGCGGTCGCATAGTACATTCCAATGTAGTCGCATAGTTCATCTTTCAGTCTTCAATTTTGTCTTGGGAAATAGATATGCGGTCACATTCATTTTACACTATGTGACAGTATAGTGTTAAAAATGACATCCCTTTTTTCTTATGCAGAATTTCATGACGATTATGAATTGTACTCATGGGGGAAAATCCGACACCCGAGCTGAAAGTTATGCACATTTTATCCACACTGCTCATTTGTTGCTTAACCGAGTTGATCAATTTGGTTTCTTCTTCCAACTTGCTCCACAATGTTTTGGATTCGACCCCAACATGAAACTTGCTCTTTGGCATGTTGTCTTCAACCCCATGTGCCCTCTTTCTCGAGCATGCATTTGTACGACCTTTATACCCTTTGAAGACTCGAACTTGTCGTTAACCACTTTCCGTCAGTCATCAAATTTCGTGTAGCTTTTGACCCATCTCGGATCATATCATACTCTCCATCTTCAAAAGAATTCGTCCTTGAATCTGTACCTTCAATGCTCAAATTATAGCCTTTGTTTCCAATCATAGCAAGAACGTGAAATGGTCCATCTCCTCTAGGATACAGTTTGGACCTCTTTTGAATTTGTACCAGCCTCTTCCGTATGAACACCCAATAACCAACACATAGATCAAAGTGTGCTCGTCCCAACGACTTCATTTTACAAGTTTGTGATATCCCAATAGGCTCGCTTTCATGGACGCCAATATGTTCAGAAACTTGTAAGACAGAAATAGCCAAACTAGGAAGGGAATTGTTAGTTCTCACAGAAGCCCTCTCAACGTCACTTTCATTTTCTTGCAAGCTTACTTCTAACTTTTCTTCCATCTCTCCCTCTTGTGGCTCTTCTTTATCTTTTGTTTGCTCTCCAATCTCATTTTTACTTTTTATTTCTTCTCTCTCATGTGACTCCTCTCTTTTTCCATCATACTTAGTCACCTCACTATTTTCTCTCTTTTTCTCTTTTGCTCCTTGGTATGATAATTTTGAGAATTAATCATCTCGCGTATTTTTGAAAATTCCAGTTTATAATCTAAACTAGTTGATTTACTAGGAATATTATTAACATGCTTCTCGATAGGTATTTTACCCTAAATTGACTTCTCAACTCCATCATACCTTTTAGGATCCTCTCGAAACCCTCTTCCACGCCTATCATTCATATACCCAAAATAGTGACTAGGTGCATATCGTTTCCTCATAATAGCTCTCAACTCACCCCAAGTTCCAATAGGTCTCTCATAATTCCTCCGCCTAGAAGTTGTAAACTGATCCCACCAAAATTATAGCATAACCTACAAATTGAGTTACATCTAACTTTACCTTTCTTTCCTCAGAGTAACCATGAGAGTCAAATATAAACTTCATTTTTTCTTCCCACGCCAAGTATGCCTCTTCTCCACCAAGATTTCTACTATGTCTTTTTGTATTGAATGCTTCTACATGTTGTCCCTAATGAAGATTAACAACATTTGTGTCCAGCCTATCCAGTTTGTCGTTCACATCCCCAAGCATCCTTTCAAATCGCTATAACACCTCATTCGACATCCTAAATTCTACAATATTTCTACCTCACCAAAGTTCACTCGTGTATCACTCAAGTTTGACTTTTATCCTCTATTGATCTCACCACTCAACCTTTTTCCACCGAATCTTCCAATCAGAATCTCAAGAACAATTCGAACTCAATCCCGAATAAGCCTTGTGAAAATCAACCCAATGAGAGTGCGATTTGTGAATAGATAGACTCAAGGAATTTTGGATTAAACTTCGAATGAGAACTATGAAAATTCAAGAAAGTGGTTCTTGAATTTGAAATAGATTGAACAGAAATATATTTGAATGTAGATTTTATTATAGGATGTTGGAAATTTTCAAAATAAATCAAGTAAAAAAAAATTGAACAGTAACGATGTGAACAGTAACTTTTTTTAAAACTAGAAATCAACTAGAAAGAGACAAAAGATACGGAAGTCGATTTGAATGCTAGATTAGCCCAAAAAAAAACTTTTGAATTTTTTGGATCAAGGACAAAAAAACAAAAGAAGAACTAGACAGAAAAAGGAAAAAAAAACTCAAAGAAAAGAAAATGATATAACCTTGATTTTGGAGCCTAAGCTCTAATACCAAATGATGAGAAACCACGTAGCAATGAGCACTACGTAACCCTACAACGATATTGACATGAAACTCAAGAACGTCAAATAACCAAAGTTTTGGATTTAATCCAAAAATAATTAACCAAGCAACCAATAAAATGGATTTATCGACCTCTTGATCACACGATAATTGAATCTCACCCAAATTTTTGAACGCCACAAGATTGTTAGATCTTGATAAATTCAATAAATTGTTCCATCAAGAAACAAAGAAAGAAAGCGAATCGCCTTTCATTAATTCATAATCAAAACTTTATGCTTACAATAAAGAAAATAACATATTTATATGGAAAACCTAGGAACTAAGTAAAAACGGAATATAGAGTCCTAAGAATATGAAAATTACCAAGAATAAGAATTATAGTAAAAATAAACAACTCCACGCAAAAAAAGAAAGTTTCATCTCGAAAATGTACTATGCGGTGCAGTACATTCCAATGCAGTCGCATAATTCATCATTCAGCTTTTAAGTTTTTCTCGAAAGATAGGTATGTGGTCGCATTCATTTTACACTATGCAACCACATAGTGTAAAAAATGATACCCCTTTTTTCTTGTGTAGAATTTTGTGACGATTCCGGATTGTATTCATGGGGGAAAATTCGACATCCGAGCTGAAAGTTATGCACATTTTGATCCATGCTGCTAGTTTGTTGCTTGAACCGTGATCCATTTGGTTTCTTCTTCCACCTTGCTCCACAATGTTTCAGACTTCGACCCCAATATGAAACTTGCTCTTTGGCATGTTTTCTTCAACCCCATATGCCCCATTTCTCGAGCATGCATTTGTACAACTTTTATTAACCCTTTGAAGACTTGAACTTGTCGTTAACCACTTCCCGTCAATC
Source organism: Fraxinus excelsior (assembly GCA_019097785.1). Taxonomy (NCBI): domain Eukaryota; kingdom Viridiplantae; phylum Streptophyta; class Magnoliopsida; order Lamiales; family Oleaceae; genus Fraxinus; species Fraxinus excelsior. The sequence goes on from CM032629.1 coordinate 29,126,996, forward strand.
ATCAAATTCCATATGCTTTCGGCCTATCCTGGATCATATCATATTCTTCGAGAATGTGTTTCCTTGTAAGGAAAAGGAAAATGTAAGTTCAAAATGTGTTTTTGTCGTAGCTGTTTAGTGTGTGATTTATGAAAAAAGAAAGAAACCGTGTGCAAGAGAGGAGAGAAACGACAACCCCTTTGAAGAGAGACAAACGAGTGGCTTCCTTAGTATTTTGGTCCTGTTTCTTGCATTCTTTCATGACTACAAATCATTACCATATCTTGTCCTTTGTGGGTGAGATTGAGGAACAACCGAGATGAATATATTGGTTGTAGGTTAGAGCTATTTGGATTGGTTGTTTGGTAGAGAAAGGTAACGTGAAATTGAGCTCAGAATACACCGTTTGGACGACCTTTGTAGCAAGCTTCTGCGACAATGTGAAACAGATCATGCATATTCCTTCAGGGTTGAGGAATATTATTGGCATTTTTATGGAAGGTAATTTAGAGGAAAGTTTTGCACCTTCTTTGTTATATGAGTTCAAGAGCAACAAAACTAAATGTTTCGAGCTCGCTGAGATTGCTGGTCATATTGTTGAGTTTACACATATACTTCAAGAAAGGACTTTTGACTTTATTTTGCCCACATCTAAACACTTACAAGTTTATTTCAAACATTTGCTTTACAGTGTGGATTAGTATAGAAGTCGGTTTATCCAACAAGAATCTGAGACAGCCAATGTACAAGAGAAGAACATGGTCTTCCATGAAATTATGTCCCATGGACTTTTCCTGATGACAGGTGTGTTCGGTTACTATGCATCCAGAAGGTGTGGAATTTAAGACTTTCATATCTTCTATTCTATTTATATGTTGAGATATTCATGTGTTGTAAAGTATATACATTAGTTGTCAATCATGAACATGAGAATTCATCATATTTTTTGGTTCTTGTTCCTTTTTCAGTTTTTTGAACATGCAAGTGCATCCCAGATTAGACAATTGACTGAGCAGCTAATTGGGCATGTCCTAAACCTTAGCCTTCAAATGTATGGTTGTCGAGTAATCCAGAAGGTAATTTAAAACTTGCACCGAACTTATAATGCCTATTATGAGTGTTATAAGCCTGTAAAAACTGTAAGGTGCAGAGTCTCAAGATGTAAGTGGAAACAGTCAAATATTCACAAAGAATTGAACCAAAAATAGATTTACACAAAGTAATATAGATTTCAATGAGGAGCTTAGAATACAAATATCATTGTACATGTCTGTTCAAGGAACAAGCCACAAAGACCCCAAAACCCTAACAAGAACGCACAAAGCAGCTACTAAATGAGCCAATACACTACAACCTATCTAAACCCTCCTAAAGCTCAATCGAAGAATCACACGAAAGCAAATCACCAAGATTTGTGATTAAAATCAGAAGTTTTAATCAATACCACAAAGGATCGAAAGAGAAAACAGAGAGTCGAACGAAACCAGAAAATCCAGAAGCTTCTCTCACACTTAGACCGAAAGCAGAATGAATTCTATCAAGAAAATGAACCGTCCATCACCTTTATATATATATCAACACATCACCATAGATTAGGCATAAGATCTATGGTCCAGAGCAACACACTTGGCATTTGGTTTTGGGCCGGGTTTTGGGCTAAGTTCACTTGAGTTATTGGACAATGGTTTTAAGTAAAACATTTTCCAGCAGTCTTGGGCCATGCCCATTTCATCATCGCCCCATAAGTTGAATATAAATGACAAAAATGGCATCACACTCAACGAATCTCCCCCTTGATACCAATGTCATAAATAACCAAACAAATCAGTACTTATTAACACCAACACCAAAAGGAGATCATCACCTGCAAGAACACGAAGTTACATAGTATTAATACTTAGAATTTATAAGCAAGATTTAAACTTTCAAAGAGGAAGTATCTTTGTTCCCATATCTGCGAGATTGAATTGTGTATGGTTTTTTTCAAGCAAAATAGATTCTTTATGAACTATATCTCTAATGAAATGCAACCTAACATCTATGTGTTTAGTCTTATCATGAAACACATAATTTTTACACAAATGTATAACACTTTGACTATCACAATAAATCACAACAGGATCATGCAATTCATTTAGTTCACATAATAAGCCTTTAAGCCACAAAGACTCTTTTATATCTTCAGTGACAGCTACATATTCAGCTTCAGTAGTAAATAAAGCAACAATAGACTGCAATTGAGACTTCCAACTAATGCAAGTACCACAGAAAGTAAACACATATGCAATTGTTGATTCTTATTGTCCTTATTACTAGAATAATCAGAATCCACATACCATTTCAACACAACACCCTCTTTACAAGATTTAAAATGCAATCCTAAGTCTACAAAACCTTTTAAGTATCTTAAAAGCCATTTTAATGCAGTCCAATGTTCAGGACCAGGGTTTGCCATAAATCTACTCAAAATGCTAATGGCATGTGCAACATCAGGACGAGTACACACCATAATATACATAACAGGTCCAACAACATTAGCATAAGGCACCTTTTGCATGTATTTAATATCAAATTCATCTTGTGGACATTGTTCTTTACTCAATTTAAAATGACAAACAAGAAGCAAAGTAACAGGTTTAGAATCATGCATAGCAAATTTAGATAACACCTTAGTCACATAGTTAGATTGGGTTAAAAGAAGAGATCGTTGTGATCTATTTCTTCTAATATTCATTCCTAAAATTCTCCTAGCATGTCCTAAGTCTTTCATTTCAAATTCAGCACTCAAAGCCTTTTTAATGTCATTTACATCACTCATTTTATGTCCAACCAACAGCATATCATCAACATACAAAAGTAAGTAAACAATCACATCATTCTTATCATTTCTTTTAAAATAAAGACAATGATCAAAGGCACTTTGTACAAAGCCAATAGAAGACACATAATTATCAAATCTAATATACCATTGTCTAGGTGATTGTTTCAAATCATACAAAGATCTATTAAGTAAACAAACATAATTAGGCTTTTTAGAATCAATAAAACCTTTTGGTTGAATCATATAAATCGTTTCATCCAAGTCACCATGCAAGAAGACAGTTTTAACATCATTTGTTCAAGCTCTAAATCATATTAAGCAACCAAAGCAAGCATGATTCTTATGGTAGTATATTTCACAAAATGAGAGAAAATTTCATTATAATCATTACCAGGTTTCTGAGTAAACCCCTTTGCAACAAGTCTAGCTTTAAACCTAAGAGGCTATTTAGAAAACTACTCTCCTTAATACTATAAACTCACTTACAGTCTACCAATTTTCAAATATTATTCTTTATAAGGGACTTCATCTCCTTTTCCATAGCACCTGGCCACTCATTAGATTGACGACAACTCAAGGTCTTCTCATAAGATTTAGGCCCCTTAAAAGCTAAGTCTTGATATGACAAAACAACAAAGGATTGATAATCACTCATCCTAACAGGTTCCCTAATCTTTCTCTTAACTCTATCACAAGCAAGTTGATAATCACTTAGAGGATCAATTGCATCACCTACTAAGTCATGTTCACCACCTTCAATAGGTTCATGAAAATCGATGAAACCATCATTCTCCTCATCAACCTCATTCTCAACTTGTTCCTCCTCAACAAGTTCAGAAGAATGACATAATCTAACTTGCATCCTAGTCTCCTCATCATCATCCATCTTGGAAACATCACTAGAGACTTTCTTACTCAAACATGGCATATCACCTTCATTAAAAGTCACATTCCTACTGGTTATCATCTTAAAACATTTCTTATCTCTCACCCAAAGTCTGTATCCTTTCACTCCCTTGGGATATCCCATGAAAACACATTTCTGAGATCTAGGCTCCAACTTGCCTATACTTTGGTGAGAATAAACATCACACCCAAAAGTCGACAAAATAGTATAATCAGATAATCTCCCTAACCATACATCTTTAGGTGTCTTACCATCCAAGACACTAGAATGAGTCCTATTCACAATATAAACAGCTGTCATAATAGCCTCACCCCAAAGGACTTTAGGAACTCCCAAACTAATCATCATGCATCTAACCTTATCCAATATAGTCATATTCATTCTTTCAGCAACTCTATTTTGCTGAGGAGTATAAAGAACAGTTTTATGCCTGATGATCCCATCATCTCTACACAGTTGATCAAATTCAGAATTATAAAATTTTAGACCATTATCTGTGCTTAAAACTTTAATCTTTTTATTCATTTGATTTTCAATTAAAGTTTTCCAATTTTTAAACTTTTCAATAGTTTCATATTTTTGTTTCAAATGGTAAATCCAAATTTTTCTTGAAAAATCATCAATCAGTGATAAAAAAATATTTGTTGTCACCTTGAGTGGTAGTAGATGATGGGCCCCACAAGTCAGAATGAATATACTCAAGGATAGAGGCAGTCTTATGCTGACCAGTATTAAAATTAAGCATATGTTGTTTTCCTAAGGTACAATACTCACAAAATGGGACATTAGAAATCGCATCATTACCAAATGTCTCTCTCTTATTCAAAATATGCAAGCCTTTTTCACTCACATGGGCTAACCTATTTTGCCTCTTCAGGGTAGCATCAATCTCAGCACTAGTGGATTCAGCAATGTGACTTTGAACTACACTGGCTCTAGTGACATAAAAACCATTCCTCTTGGTTCCTTTGAAAATAACTAAGGAACCTTTAATTATTTTCAAAGAACCAACATCAATCCAACCTTGTAGGCCTGTGTCATCTGGATTACCCATGGAAATCAAGTTCTTATTCAAATCAGAAATATACCTTACTCTTTCTAAGGTAAAGGTATATCCATTGTCAAACTTCAAAGTCACACCGCCAATTCCTTTAATGCTACAAGCTACATTGTTACCCATAACCACATCTCCACCATCAAGATCCTTAAAGTTCTTTAACCAAGGTCTTCTAGAGGTCATATGGAATGTACACCCCGAATCCACTATCCATTCACTATCCTGATCACTGTTATCTACATAGTTGACAATATTCAAATCAGAAGTAGATTCTATCACCACATACACATCAATAGTGGTCTCACCTAGGGGTCCAACAACATTCTCATCATCTACTCTCATTTCTCTATGTTCATTCTTCTTCTTATAACAGTCCTTTATAAAATGTCATGTCTTACCACATCCATAACACTTCCTATTTCCACTTCTAAACTTGGATCTAGATCTTCCCTTTCATTTCTTCTTAAAATTGTTATGATTGTTACCTTGATGATTCTGACCATTTACTTGCATGGCCATATGTCTACCTCTCACAGACAAACTCTCAAAATCATTCCCAGTTCTATCAATTTTAAGTTCTAATTCTTTACTTCTTAAATAATTGATCACTATGTAAGGTGTTAAGGCATCTCTGCCATATTTAATAGCAATCTTAACATCCTTATAGAATTCAGGTATAGCACTCAAAAGGATAACAACCTTATATTCATGAGAAACCTTATCCCCAGCGTTAGTGATATCTTGAACTAATTTATTAAAAGTATCAAGATTATCATCTAAATCCGTAGACATATCTATCTTAAAGCTAAAGAACCTCTCTAAAAGGAAGAGTTTATTAGGCATACTTTTAGATATATACTGTTCTTGTAATTTATCCCACAAAGCCTTAGCATTATCTTATTTTCCTATCTTTCTCAACACTTGATCAGATAAATGAAGGATTATAGAAGTATATGCAAGTTCATCAGATTCATGCTTTTGGTCATCAGTCATAGTAGCAGAAAATTCACCAGTTATAGCCTTAGTTACTTTCTGTTGAACTAGGGCCCCTTTCATTTTTTGCTGCCAAATGGAAATATTTCATTTTCTATTGAAAACTACAAGTTCAAATATTGTCATTATCATTTGAAGTTTTTAATCAACATAAAAGAATTTATGAGGTCACAATTCCACAGAAAATAGAGAACAGATATTTCAAATAACTAGTTTATAGTCACACGGATCACAGTATAAACCAAAACAAGAATTAAGAAATATTAAAACTGAGAACAAACTATCAACCCAGTGAAAACAAGCTAACAGTGATGTTAAGCAGTTTAAATATTACAGTGAATCAAAAAATCAAGTTCAGCAGTAAGTTTAAAATAACCAACAATCACAAGAATTCATAAAGAGTAAAGCTACTATATATCAACAGACTAATAATCAGAATTCTAACAATTTTAGGTGTTAGAATTCATTAGGATTCCGTGAGGTTCAAGACCCCAGGTCAAGACTCAATTCTGACACCAAGAACAAATGATAATGGGAGAAACAGAGGGGAGGGAACAACAATAATCAAGTTCTAATAATAACACAATCAAGAAAGAAGAAAAAAAACAAGGGGTTAGGAAAGATATCACCAAGCTGGTACAAAGGACCAACACAGAGAAAATTAAGCAGCCATCACGGTTAGCTCAGAATCTCGAAACTCCAAAATCAGGTTCACCAAGAACGGGTTTCTCATAAGAAACATGAATAGAGAATGGATTAGTAGCTCTTATGAAGCATAAAAAAATTAGGGTTTCATAAAAAAATAAACATCAACAGAACCTTAATATCCAGTGACTAGATCTTGATTGAAGACTCCTTATACACTTAACAACGCTCTGATACCACTTGTAAGGTGCAGAGCCTCAAGATGTAAGCAGAAGCAGTCAAATATTCACAAAGAATTGAACCAAAATAGATTTACACAAAGTAATATAGATTTCAATCAGGGGCTCAGAATACAAATCTCATTGTACCCGTATGTTCAAGGAACAAGTCACAAAGACCCCAAAACTCTAACAAGAATGCATAAAGCAGCTACTCAATGAACCAAGACACCATAGCCTATCTAAACCCTTCTAAAGCTCAATCAAAGAATCACACAGAAGCAAATCACCAAGATTTGTGATTAAAACTAAAAGTTTTAATCAATACCGCAGAAGATCGAAAGAGAAAATGGAGAGTCGAACAAAACCAGAGAATCCAGAAGCTTCTCTTATACTTAGACCGAAAGCAGAATGAATTCTCTCAAGAAAATGAATCGTCCATCACCTTTATGTATATCAATACATCACCGTAGATTAGGCCTAAGATCTACGGTCCAGAGCAACACACTTGGCATCTCGTCTGGGCTAAGTTCACTTGAGTTATTGGACAATGGTTTTAAGTAAAACATTTTCCCGCAGTCTTGGGCCAGGCCCATTTCATCATCATCCCATAAGTTGAATATAAATGACAAAAATGGCATCACATTCAACAAAATCCAATATCTATTCTCTATTTTGTTCACTTTTCACATCTATAGTCAATAATTTATATGCTACAGTTTATTATGGAAATTCAAGGAGTCATCGAGGTGCGTCTAAACCCTATATTTTACATTTCTAAACTTTTTAGGAGTCCAGCACACTAGTGGTTCTTACATAGTGACTGATGATATACATTCCATGATGATGGTTAGCTATGTATGTCTCCTGAAACAGTTTTACTGCATCAATACATAGTAGGATTATTTGTTAGTCCAATTACCTGAAGAATTCTATCGATTTATATTTATTCTAAAACATTTCCTCTTTAGTATTTTCTCGTTATTTTACTTTTGTTTTTGTTCTTTTTAGTTATGGAGTTGTATGAATAGAGCATTGAGAAAATGGATGTAAGAATAGGTAGGATACAAATATCACCATATCTGGACAATCATAAATAAATATATCTACTTTATAAAGTTTTTGATGGTGTGTCAATTATTTGGCCTTTTGGTCTTAAAGCAGGTTTTCATACTTCTTCATTTTCTTGGTTGAGTAGTATGCTAATCAAGATTTAACTGTAGAATGTGAAATTGCTTCTTTTAGCATGCGAAAAGTGTAATTGCATGTAATAGTATACAATGATGTAAAAGAGTCCTTGATGCTTGATGACTTTGGCTTGACTTATCTTTTGAATTACCAGGCTATTGAAGTAATTGAGTTGGACCAGCAGACTAGAATTGTTACAGAGCTTGATGGTCATGTTATGCTCTGTGTTCGCGATCAAAATTGGGAATCATGTCAAGCAAAAGTATATTGAACGTGTTCCTGAAAGTGTCATTGAGTTTATTGTTACAACATTTTACTATCAAATTGTGCCAATGGCTGTCGTGTGGTGCAGGTAAAAAAACTAGTGGCATTTATATACTATTGACATGTTTGGTAAACACCAGTGAAATGATTGAACGATACAATGATCAAAATTTTAACTTTTTTAAATTATCCAGTCCACCTTGCCAAACATGTCATATAGGTTTATAACTTAGAATACCAATGGAAAGATTTCCATAATTCTATTATAACTTGGTCTTTATTTTTCAGAGTCCTTGAGCACTGCTACAAACCCCAAACCCAGAGCATAGTGATGGAAGAGATTTTGAAATCTGTTTGCATGTTGGAAACAAGATCAATATGAAAACTATGTTATTTAGGTTCGCAAGATCTCCGGAAGCTTGTATCATGAAATATATTTCTTGGAAGTGTGAAGTTAAAGAATACAATATCGGTTTAAATAATTAAGTTGTCTTTCTATATCATCTTGGTACCTGACGAGCTTTTATCCATATTGGAGCCCGTCATATTTCTTGATTTGTTGTATTTGTTAAAACTATGCATTTGATGTTGCATAATTGGGCAGATTGTTCTAATGAGCCAGCAAAATTTGCGTTAAATGTTGTAGAGAAATGTTTATCTTTTGGAACTCCTGGACTATTGCTCCACCGTGACACTTGTTACCCACATGGCTCCTACTAGCTCCACTCCTCCTCCCATTGTCAGCACTCCCCTAATTGTTGTTCCTCAGAGTACCAATGTTGCTACATCAGCTGTTCTTCTTGATGTGCAGACTTTGTTTCCTTCCAGTGGAGTCCCTCTTACAGTTGCGCCCATTAGAATGGGTAACCATAATTCTCCTAATGTCACATCTGAAGCTCATCCAGCAACGTAATCTCATGTCCCGATAAACAGTGCTCATTTGATTAGTAGCCCTACATATCTTGATCATCTATTGGAGGATATACCACAGAGGCCACAGGGTCCGATTCTATTGGATGTGCCCACTATATCTATTCCTTGTCAACAGAATATGGAGGTTTCTGTATCTACAAATCACTCTGACTCTGATGCTTTATCTCATATTGAAGTTCATCAACAGGGTTCAAATCGTCGATCTTCGGCTGATGACTTGGCAAGTATGGTTGGCAAGACAGATGAGGATGGTTTTGTCCCAATTGGTCGAAAAAGAAATTCAAAAAGCACTAACACTTCACTTCTTAGGATACCTCTTCACACAAATCTAGATGTGTACCATCATTTGAAATGCGAGAGGCGTAGCTGGTATAGCTACTCGTCGACGCCTGAAGAAACTTATACAGCTTCATCAGGTTTATCTCTTGGTTATACTGGAACCTTTTATTCTTCAACACAGATTTGATTATACTAGACGATATCTACGCTTTGACACGGGAGTTCAGAATGTGTCGAACAAAATTTGGTTTTTTTGGAACGTAGGGACTACTATTACTGTTATTGCTGATCACCCCCAACTCCTTTATGTTAGAGTTGAGGATCCCAGACTAGCGCGTCCCATCTATATGACTCCTGTATATGCTTCATGTAACGCAACTATCGGAAGGGATTTGTGGGAGGGTCTTCACCACATTTCCCTCGACATGGACGACACTTGGTTAGTTGGGAGGGACTTTAACGTTATTATACATGAGGTGAGCGAACTGGTCATAATATTCATGATCGAAGCACTACTGCTTTCTCTGATATGATGTTAGATTGTGGTTTGGAGGATGCTAGCTTCCTTGGGAACCGGTATACTTGGACCAACGGTCGAGTCAGAAAGAGATTGGATAGGGTCCTCATTAATTCTACTGTGGCAGCATTTTGTCGACAGGTTACTGTAAGGCACCTGAATCGGACTTCATCTGATCATTCGCCTTTGTTACTTCAGTGGGTTTCTGATGACGATTTGGGGCCTAGACCTTTCAGATTTCTCAACGTTTGGACCAACCATAATGATTTTTCTTTTTTTGTCGCTTAGAAGTGGTCGATCCCTACCCATCTTACGGGGATGACTGTTCTCTGGGAAAAGCTCTTTAGACTGAAACAGGGTCTACGTTGGTGGAATCGACATGTGTTTGGAGATGTTTTCCAAAGGGTGTGAGATGCTGATGATAGGATGGATGAGGCTGAGATAGTTTATGATAGAGACCCTACACCGGAGCATCGTGACCTATTACATCATGCACAGGCAGTTTTTAATCAGACCTTATCTATTGAGGAGGGTTTATGGAGCAAAAGGCCGGTTCACGTTGGGCTTGTGAAGGAGACCACAATACTCGGTATTTTATGCAATGGTTCAGGGTCGTCGGATCAAATCGCGTATTAAGTCCATCAGGACGCAGGCAGGGAAAGTCTTAGCTACTCCTGCAAACATTCGAAATTCAGCTATTGCATTTTTTCAGGATCTCCTATCTACTCCTACTCAGCCTTTGGACCCCATTCGACATGATATCATCCCCAGGCTTCTAACTGAGGATGATAATATGGAACTAAATCGTATCCCTTTGATTCATGAGGTTCGAGAGGCAATGTTTAGTATTGATGCTGACATGGTTGCTGGACCAGATGGTTTCTCAACACTTTTCTTCCAACACTGTTGGGACATTATTCACAATAATGTTTATGGGACAGTCTTAGACTTTTTTTAAAGTGGCCATCTTCCACGGGGCTTTGCGGCTACTTCTATTGTTTTGCTCCCTAAGAGGGATGGCGCTTACAGATGGACTGACTTCAGACCCATCAGTTTATGTACTGTGCTCAATAAGCTTATTACTAAGCTTTTGAACACTAGATTGAGTACCATGTTACCACGCATTATCTCTCATCAACAGAGTGGGTTCATTCATGGTCGCCTTATTGGAGACAATGTTCTATTGGTTCAAGAGCTCCTTTATACTGTGGATAATAGAGTGCGAGGGGAAAACACTATGATGAAGCTAAATATGGCTAAAGCATATGATCACATGGACTGGGGCCTCATTTATTCTATTTTAGAGGCCTTTGGGTTTGATCAAATCTAGATCGATAGGATTAGGCTGTGCATCTCAGAGTGTCATTTTTCTATACTCCTTAATGGTCACCCTTGTGGGTTTTTTCCCTCCTCACGAGGGCTCAGATAGGGTAATCATATCTCACCATCCTTGTTCATTATAGCTGCTGATTACTTCTCACGTCTACTTACTCAGAGGTTTTAGGAGTATCCCAGTATGTGTTATCATTACGGAGGCAATACTCTTATTTCACACCTTTCTTTTGCTGATGATATGATCATATTCGCCAACGGTCAGAAACCATCGATCAAGAGGATCCTTAGTTGTCTGGAGCATTATGAGAGGGTTTCTGGATAGTTGGTGAATAGGAACAAGAGCAGTCTTATACTACCCAGACAGGCATCTATTAGTCAGATCAGATTATTAGAGAGTTTAACTGGTTTTCGACACCAGGAACAACATTTTACTTATCCAGGAGTCTCCTTATTTAAAGGGAGGAAAAAGAGCTTCATTTATGATAACCTGATTCAGAAGGTTAGGAACAGAATCTCTGGTTGGGTTTCATAAATTTTATCATATGGGGGTCGTATTACTTTGATAAGGTCTGTACTTTCCTCCATGCCATTATATTTTCTTCAAATCATACATCCCCCTAAGGATATCCTTAAGAAACTCGAGAGTATCTTTGCACGTTTCTTGTGGGACTCTAGAACAGGTTCAACGTGTTCACTGGCGGAACTGGAAGGAGATTTGCCTTCCTACTGATGAAGGCGTTCTAGGTTTTAGAAGATTACAGGATGTGGTGGACACATTCTCCATGAAAGTCTGGTAGTTGTTTCATTCCCAAAGATCTCTTTGGGCCTAGTTCTTACGAGGCAAGTATTGTAAGAGGACACATCCTCTTTTTGATGTTGTTCCATACTCAGCTTCTCCTATCTGGAAGAGGCTAAAATTAGTTGGGCCCCAGACTGAGGCACATATTGCATGGCAACTTGGAGCACGTCAAATTTTCTTTTAGCATGATTGCTGGATGGGTAAATCCACATTGACATCCATATTCCCACACAGACAACACACATCTGCAAGGGTGAATGATTTTTACGATGATACTGGGTGGGATATTGCACATTTACTACAGGTTCTACCTCCTTTTATGGTGGAGCAAATAGGGGCTATACCTCTACGTGCTGATGCCCCTGATTGTATTTTTTGGCGGAATACATCGGATGGAAGATTCGTTACCAAGTCGGCTTGGCATCTCGTACGCTCGGGATGCTAGCATCAAGACTCGTATCGGTTACTATGAAGCTCCATTTTACCCGTCAATATCTCATTTTTCTACTAGAGACTTTGGCAGGGCCTCATTCCAGTAGATGTGGTTATTCAGAGGAGGATTGAATGTTAGTTAGCTTTTCGATGCCAGTGTTGTTCCGGAATTAAGATAATCACTCATATTTTCACTCACAACAGCATCTCCAATCAGGTATGGAAGCACTTTGAGGACATTTTTTAGATACCTGAGTGTCCAGGAGATGGAGTCAGACAGAGATTTCAGAGATTGAGGTATTCTGGACAATACGTTGGTTGTGGACACTTTCGTATTATCATTCCTCTACTAATATTTTGGTATCTATGGATCGCGAGAAATGATGCGAAACATAGAGGGATTCGTATGGTAGCCAGACGTATCATTTGGAGGGTCTATCGCATGATCTCTTTTCTTCATATAGGAGGCCTTTTTCGGGCAGTGCATTGGCGAGGGGACTTGACTCTTACACCCATATTTGGTATTTTTATGAACCCCCATTCCCCCCTATTCTGGTTTGGTGGCGCACCCCATCAGTCTAATTTGTCAAAATCAATACTGATAGATGCGTCAAGGATGGTTATGCGAGTGGGGAAGAGATCATTAAAGATCACGCAGAACACTGTATTAGGGCTTTCTCTGCTGCTTATGGACCATGCATGATATTAGAGGCAGAGATCCGAACCATTCTCGATGGGATTTTACTAGCTCATGGACTGGGTTATCCGACGATTTGGATTGAGTCTGATTCTACAGTGGCAATTCACTACATCACTAGAGGAGGTGGACCATGGGCTATCCAGTGTATACTCAGACGTATCACAGACATCATTTCCTTCGACAGAGATACAGTCTCCCACATTTATAGAGAAGGAAATCAGGTAGCAGATGCTCTTGCTGCTGATGTTTGGGAACACCGACGATATCATGTATATAGACCACTTGAACTGCCACATCATATTAGGGCTCTTGTACAAGTTGATAGACATGGATTGCCCAGTGTTAGAGTTTGAATTTTATTTTAAATTTCAATATTTATTCTATATCTTTTCTTTTACATTAGTTCTTATTGTAAGGGAAGTAGTACTTCCTTGTACCTTACTTTTTTTTCTTCGTTGATCATTTTAATTGTAAGGGAAGTAGTACTTCTTTTTCTATTGTTCTTCGTATTCTCATGTAACCACGGTATTCCTCCGCCACAAGTGAAGGCATATCAATAAAATCTCGGAGGTACCGCTCTACTTCAAAAAAAAATTGAAATTCTTGGCACCACTAACGAAAATGAGCCGATCCAAGTTCATAAATTATTTAGGTGATTTATCAATGATAAGATTTTATCACAAGTCCAGGTTTATTTTGATGGTTATTTTATCTTGAACTTGAATTCATTTTTCAAGCTTTTATCTATCCAACTAGTTCTATGAATCTCTTTTGGCTTCTACGTCTAAGTGGTTATACATGATTTGTTTTTTTTTCCTACATGATCTTCAAAACTGCCCACCTTCATTTGAATGGCTTTTTGTAAGGATTTCAGCAGTAAAATTGATTGCGAATAAATAGATATTCCGTCTGTATGATTTTATTTATTTATTTTTGCGGGGAGTGTTTGGTTGCTGGAGGGGTGAGGAGGGCGTATTGGCAAGAGGAACATTCACATTGTTATGATATATTTTATCACTGAGTCGCAGTTATAACATGGTTATTAAAGCCATTCTATAAGGTCCGAAATTTTCCTAGGAAAATAATTAATTATTTTATATGTTTTTCTTTTAATGTTTTGAAAAGTTAGGGACTAAATATATATTAAATTTATTTTTATATGGGTCAAATATTTAGATATTAATAGAGCAAAGATAAGTATATGGATAATGGGCTCGTTGGATAGATCGTAATCAATCTAACATATTAGGTTCGAGAAAAAGTTAATTCAAATAAGCGAGGCCCAAGTTATCGATGTCGAAAGTTATTATCTTAAAATATTTATTTAATTAAGTTGAGTGACACGTGTAGCATATGTTAACAGTAAGTTGTTAGTTGATTTTTTATTAAATAAGAATTTTATATAAAAAAAGAAAAAAAGTTATTAACGTGAGTAACTTGAGCCAATTACATTGGAAAATTGTGTGACTATATGATTTGATAGAAAGTTTGAAATTGTTTACATGTATATCTCACATCTTTTAAGGAATTCATATTGTTTACCTTAAAGTAAGTGCTCCAAGTTGCGAGTAAAATATTTATGATATATTTTACTAAATCAAACACGCATATACACACACAGCATCAAAGAAAAAGGTAGTGGAACGTGAGATTATTACTTTCCTTCAAAAAAAAAAAAAAAAAAAGAATGCTTTTCATCAACGAGGTAGGATATCGAGCTGCAGTTGTTTTATCTCATTTAAATTATTTTCTTTTATGTTGATGGATTATTATACTTATGAAAGTTAAAAATATGTATGATATTGCAATCTGGTACCAAAGATACGATATGATATGTATTGAGCTCTTACTTGTTTTCTAAGAATATGATGACTATATGATTTTTCTTGACACATGAATTAAATATTTTATTCGGGAATGCACCATTAATTCGTGTCCTATTGAGTATTCTCCTATACTCGCCCATTTTTTCCCCTTACTTCTCACATGTTAGAACGGGTCGCTAGTTGGCGGATGATAAGGTGCATTGTGGTGCCAGATTCATGGAACTAAATAAATAATCCAATGTAACGTGACTATGAATTTATTTATTTTTTAGTATTATTTTGGTTTATTTATCGCATAGATCTTATTATTTGGAACAAATTTTATTTAGATAAATTTTGTACATGTTTTTCTATGTTTATTTAATCATTGAATGAGATGTTTAGTAACGATTTAAATTTTATAAAAAATTGATCGTTACAGTTTAGTATCGGAGCGTTTAGGTTTAAATTCTTGTAGACCCACATGTAATTTTATAATTTGAGTTTTGAAAAAAAAAAAAAAAAAGTGATGAACAGCAACACATCATCACTGTTCACGTGTGAGTGGTTCATCGTGAACAGTGAAAATGATTTTTAAAAAAAAAAAGAAATAAGAAGTATGTGAACAGTGCACGTAAAAGGGGGGGGGGGGGGGGGGGGGGGGGGGGGGGGGGGGGGGGGGGGGGGGTCTTTTATCACTCATGTATATAATTTGTTGCATCATATATTTATTTACGTTAATTGGCCTTTATAGGTTGATTAATGAATATACTTATGAATAGAATTGTATGTGAATTTGTTTCCAAATATAATGTAAAATATGATTGTATTATTTTACTTATTTAGGATTTGATATTATATGTCTCGAGAACATATTTTTGTAAAGTTTAGATAATCTTTGCTATATCCAATTAAATATTGAGTTTTAAAATAATATATGTTTAATTGTCTTACATATTTACATGGTTATTATGTTTTGTTCTCGTAGTACTTACGTGTTATTGTTATAATTCTAATTCAAGGTGTATAAATGAGTTTATGCCTTCCATGTAATATTAAATTGCTTACTTTATTAACGTATGTATTTTGAGTAAAGATTTTGTGTGCATTGAAGTTCATAACATAGCAAAAAAATCAATATAAATTATTGTTGACGTTGAAAAATGTAATTACACGATTCAAGCCAACTTAGAGATCGAATACGAATTTACTAAGGGATTAATCAAAGGATTGAAAGATAGTAAAACTATAATCCATGTTCTAATTATAGGAGATATTTGAAATAAGAGAGAAATATGAGAAGTTTCTCTTTTTTTTTCTTTTCTCTTCACTTCCTTGGCTTTATATAGGAAAAGTATGCATGCATATAGTATCCCTGTCTTGTCAATCCTGATGTCGAACTGAATAAGTACATATGTTGGTGCAACAGGATTGGTGGCCGAGCTTAAACCTGCCAGATAATTAATAGTTCATGAAACAAGTGGTCCCCAACATTTAATGCATTACTTAGGAAAAGAAGCTAGAACCTTTGATTGGAGGAGATAGTGGGCGCTGACGTGAGACCTTGACACATGCTCAAAGTTGATTACTAGCTTATATATTTTGCCCGTGATTCTTAATCATTATTCTATGTTCCACCTAGAAGGACTACAAAAGCTTCTTGAGTAAGCCACTAGAGATCCGAGCTGAACTCACACACTGAGCTCGCATTGTCGTCTCTCCATTGAGTGAAACAAGCCGAACTAAGCGACATCAGAGGTCGGTGTCAACAATTATATTTTTTTAAAGTTAGAAGATTATGAAAAAAAACTTGTAAGTCACGTAACAATGAGTGAAATGCCTAACCTACTGTATAAAATACTTCCAGCCATATCTTCTATCCTAATATATGGTATTTTATTTTAAATTCTGAAATTGCAAAATAAATTTGGTGTAATGTGATTTAAGATTACAGGAGGAAAATTGAAAATGTCTGCTTGTCTGCCACTTGTGTCAATTTAAAGTTCTTAAAAACGCGAAAGATTTTTGGCACTCAATGACCACCAATCGACCACCCTCCGACGACTCTAAGGTATGTAAAAGGGTAAGAAAATGAATTTATTCAAACATTTTATATAATTTACATTTTTAAATTACCCACTTTTAAATTTTTAGACATGCATGTTTTTCCTCGCTAAATTCATAATACGTATTACGATAGTATAAGTATAACATGTTAGATTTAGTACCAGTATGCGACGTGTGAGTTAATACTAATTTTAGGATATGTTAACACCTACCCACACAAATTTGATGCGTAATTTATTACGAGCGGTACAAGAGTTGAGCAGACAGAATAAAGCGCTTCCACCACAAAATGCACCACGACTGCAAGACGCATCTCCTTTTATACCTGGAGTTGTTTTTGTGGTTGAGCAGTTTCGTAGGTACAAGCCTCCTACTTTTGACGGTAGTTCCGACCTATTGTTGAGGAATGGATTAGAGGTCTAGAGCGCATCTTTCGATACATTGCGTGTACGGATGCACAAAAGGTACTATGCGTAGAGTTTATGTTTGTTGGAGCGGCCAATCACTGGTGGAAATCTGTCTCACGCACTAAGACCGAAGAGCATCGACGTAACATGACTTGGGAGCAATTTAAGGATGAAGTGATGTCGAAGTACTTTCCACATGCTTTGAGAGATTTCAACAAATCAGAGTTTCTACAGCTCAGATGGGGCAACTTATCGTTTACTGATTACGAAAAACAGTTTGAGCAGCTCCCAAGGTATGTCCCACATTTGGTAGATACATAAGTTATGAAGATAAGAAGGTTTGAAAATTGACTATGCCCAGAAATCAGCATGATTATTATGTTACATCGTTTCACTTCATATTGAGAAATGTTGGAGAGGGCTCATGTCATTTCATATCAGAGAACTACATTTTATACCAGGGTAATGAGGCATTGGGAAAAGAAAGTGGAACGATTAGAGCAATGATAGACGTAACTAGTAGAATAAAAGACCAAGCACAAGAGTTAGTATCGGTGGGACGAGAGGAAGTATTACACCATGTCATAAGTGTAATAAGCTTCATCGGGGTGAATGCTTATTTGGAAAGAACATGTGTTTACTGTGTGGTAAGTTGGGACACATTGCTTTAAACTGTACAGAGCCTCTAAAGAAGAAAGATAACGATCAGGACAAGTACAAGAAAGGGAAAGCTCGAGTTTTTGCACTAAATAAGCATGAGGCAAAGCACGATCTGAATGTGATAGCAGGTATTTTATTATTATTCAAATTACCTATTTATGTTCTTGATTTTTCACCCTCTGTCGCCAAGTCTAACACTATAATTACAAAAACATGTATTCTATTATTATCTGATGTACCTGGTTATGTATTTTTTGACTCTAGGGCTACAAATTTTTTTTTTTATCTCTGCATCATTTGTCACTAGATCTAACTTTGCATGTTTGAAAACGAATAATGTATTACATGTTAACATCCCTTCAGGAAGAACTCTTTGCACAAATCAGATGACGAATGCGATGAAGTTATAGATTGATGGAAGGGTACCACTGGCAGACTCATACTTTTTAAAGATGAAAGATTTCAACATTATTTTAGGCATGGACCGATTAGGACTCAATCACGCGATCATTCGATGTCATGAAAAAAAGTATTATTTCATAGACCAGAAGATGAAGAGTTCTGTTTCTTTGAAGCAAAATTCAAGTCTCTACCTCACCTTGTATCGACTTTGCAAGTGGAAAAATGATGAGGCTTGAATCATGCTAGGGATTCTTAGTTAATATCATCGGCTCCAAACATACAGAAACAACCATTAATGATATTAATATTGTGCGAGACTTTTGCAGACGTATTCCCAGAAAATCTACCAAGTATTCCACCAGATAGGCAAGTGGAATTTACAATTGACTTGGTTCCCGGAGTGGCACCAGTATCTAAGGCCCCGTACAAAATGACACCAAAAGAACTTCAAGAATTGAAGTTACAGTTGGAGGAGTTACTGAAAAAATGTTTCATTCGACCGAGCATATCTCCTTGGGGTACTCCAGTACTTTTTTGTGAAGAAGAAAGATGGAAGTATAATGATGTGCATTGACTATCAAGAGTTGAGCCATTTGACTATCAAAAATAGAAACCCGCTTCCAAGAATAGAAGAATTATTCGACCAGTTAAGGGGTGTAATGGTGTTTTCAAAGATTGACTTGAGGTCAGGTATCATCAGCTAAAGGTTAATGCAAACAACATACCAAAAACTGCTTTCAGGACTCGTTACGGACATTATCAATTCAATGTCATACCCTTTGGTTTGACCAATACTCCAGATGTATTTATGGATTTAATCAATCAGGCATTCCATTAGTACTTAGACCAGTTCGTTATAGTATTTATTGACGACATATTCGTGTACTCTAAAGATAAGAAGCAACATGAGGAACAGCTCCGAGTAGTACTCGAAACTTTGAGGAAAGAGAAATTACATGCCAAATTCAAGAAGTGCAAATTTTAGCTCAATCAAGTAGGTTTCATTGGTCACGTGGTTACTGCACAGGGGTATTGAGGTAGACCTAGTTAAAGTGGAAGCAATAACAAATTCACCTAGACCGACCAGTGTGGATGAAGTTCGCAGTTTCTTGGGGTTGGCTAGATACTATAGGAGATTTATTGAGGGTTTCTTGAAAATAGTAGGTCCGATGACTCGGTTCACTAGAAAGGGGGTAGAGTTTCATTAGACGGAAAGTGTGAAAAATATTTTCAGGAACTCAAGCAGAGATTAGTTTCGGCTTCTGTATTGACAATACCTGAAGGTTCAGATGGGTTTGTAATTTATAGTGACGCCTCTAAGCAGGGTTTGGGATGTGTTTTGATGCAACATGGAAAGGTGATTGCTTATGCCTCGAGATAATTGAAGCAGTATGAACAAAATTATCCTACGCACGACATGGAACTTGTAGCGGTAGTCACACTTTATAAATATGGCGTCATTATCTGTATAGAGTGAAGTGTGAAATCTATACGGACCATAAGAGTCTCAAATACATTTTCACACAGAAGGAACTGACTATAAGATAGATTAGATGGTTGGAGTTAGTGAAAGATTATGATTGTACAATTTTTTACCATTCGAGTAAGGCTAACGTAGTCGCGGATGCCTCAATTAGGAAGACAGTATTGTAGTTAGCAGTTTTACCCACGGTGCAGGAACACTTGATAAAGGACTTTGAGAAACTGAGATTGGAAGTCATCACACCGCCAACTCAGGCTACAGCGAGAGTAAAAGCATTTATGATTCAACTTACTCTTCGGGGATCGAATCAAGAAAGCACAAGATAAGGATCAATTCCTACATAAAATTAAGGCTAATGTTGGTTTAAACAAACATATGGGTTTGAAGTATCTCCAGATAATGCACTCACTTTTATATGAAGGTTGTGTGTACCTAAAGATGAAAGTATAAGAAATGAGATATTGGAAGAGACTCATTCCACCCCGTATGTTCTACATCCTAGCAGTACGAAAATATATTGAGATCTCTAAGATACATTTTGGTGGAGAAATTTGAAGAGAGGAATTTGTCTGTTCGTAGAGAAATGTATTGCCTGTCAGCAGGTCAAGGAAGAACATCAAAGGCCATCAGGACTGTTGAAATCGTTGGATATTCCAGAATGGAAATGGAAACACATATTGATGGACTTTGTAATGGGTTTTCCGAGATCAGCAAGAGGTCACAATGCTAATTAGGTAGTGGTTGATCGTTTGACGAAGTCTGCCCATTTTTTGCGAATCAAAGTAAATTTTAATATGGAACAACTCGCACAACTATATATTAGAGAGATAGTCAGATTGCATGGAGTTCCAGTCACCATTGTTTTAGATGGAGACCAGCGGTTCACAACGAAATTTTAGAAAAGCTTACAAGGAGTCATGGGGATGAAATTGAAATTTAGCAGTGTTTATCATCCACACACGAATGGACAATCGAAAAGAACCATTCATACTCTTGAAGATATGTTGAGGGCGTGTGTTTTGGATATTGGCGATATTAAGAAACACATCCACCATTAGCAGAGTTTGCTTACAACAATAGCTTTCAAGCCACTATAAGTATGACTCCATATGAAGCTCTTTATGGTAAGAAGTGCATATCTCCTATCCATTGGGATAAGGCAGGAGAGAATAGAATTTTAGATCCCGTATTGAATGAACAGTTGAAGCGATTGATAAGATTATAGTAAGAATAAAGATAGCACAAGACATATAGAAAAGTTATGTTGATGGTAAAAGAAAGGATTTGGAGTTTCAGGTGTGTGATAAGGCTTTTCTAAAAGTAGCACCAATGAACGGAGTATTGAGATTCGGTAAGAATGGAAAGTTGAGACCACGATATATTGGTCCTTTTGAAATTCTTGAAAGGATTGGCATTGTAGCCTATCAACTTTCCTTGCCAC
This sequence comes from Fraxinus excelsior, assembly GCA_019097785.1. Lineage (NCBI taxonomy): Eukaryota > Viridiplantae > Streptophyta > Magnoliopsida > Lamiales > Oleaceae > Fraxinus > Fraxinus excelsior. The sequence continues at coordinate 29,148,328 of CM032629.1, forward strand.
TTGAATTTGCAGCGGTGCATAATGTATTTCATATTTCGATTCTTAGAAAATATGTTCGTGATCCTAATCATGTCGTAAGTTACCAAACTTTGGAAGTACAAAAAGACTCTCATACGAAGAAATCCCAATGATGATTTTGGATAGGAAAGTGCATCAACTCAAAAATAGATAAGTTCTTTTGGTCAAGGTTCAATGGAGAAATCATGGACTGGATGAGTCAACTTGGGAGAAGGAAGATGAGCTTGAAAACAAGTATCCAGAACTTTTCGATTAGCAAAGGTAATTTTCGAGGACGAAAATATTTAAGGACCGGAGATTGTAAGGTCCTGAAATTTTCATAGGAAAAGAATTAATTATTCTATATGTTTTTCTTTTAATGTTTTGAAAAGTTAGCGAATAAAGTGTATATATATTAAATTTATTTTTATATGCGTCAAATATTTAGATATTGATGGAGTAAAGATAAGTATATGGATACTGGGCTCGTTGGATGGATCGTAATTAATCTTGCATATTAAGTTCGAGAAAAAGTTGATTCGAATAAGTGAGGTCCAAGTTATGAGGTCGAAAGTTAGTCTTAAAATATTTATTTAATTAAGTTGAGTGACACGCGTAGCATACGTTGATGGTAAGTTGTTAGTTAATTTTTTGTTAAATAAGAATTTTGTATAAAAAAGGAAAAAAGTTATTAACGTGAGTAACTTGAGCCAATTTAGTGAAAATTTGTGTGACTATATGATTTGATAGAAAGTTTGAAATTGTTTACATGTATATCTCACGTCTTTTAAGGAATTCATATTGTTTACCTTAAAGTAAGTGCTCCAAGTTGCGAGTAAAATATTTATGATATATTTTACTAAATCAAACACGCATATACACACACAGCATCAAAGAAAAAGGTAGTGGAACGTGAGATTATTACTTTCCTTCAAAAAAAAAAGAACGCTTTTCATCAACGAGGTAGAATATCGAGCTGCAGTTGTTTTATCTCATTTAAATTATTTTCTTTCATGTTGATGGATTATTATACTCATGAAAGTTAAAAATATGTATGATATTGCAATCTGGTACCAAAGATATGATATGATATGTATTGAGCTCTTACTTGTTTTCTAAGAATATGATAACTATATGATTTTTCTTGACACATGAATTAAATATTTTATTCGGGATTGCACCATTAATTCGTGTTCTATTGAGTATTCTCCTATACTCACCCATTTTTTCCCTTACTTCTCACATGTTAGAACGGGTCGTTAGTTGGCTGATGATAAGGTGCGTTGTGGTGCCAGATTCATGGAACTAAATAAATAATCCATTGTAACGTGACTATGAATTTATTTATTTTTTCAGTATTATTTTGGTTTATTTATCGCATAGATCTTATTATTTGGAACAAATTTTATTTGGATATATTCAAAGCCGGCCCTAAGATATTCAGACCCTAGACGATAAATTATTACGAAACTGTTAAATATAATTTTCTATAAGCGTATCGATCTCTTTAGTATCATTCATGTTCTATTCAAATGATTTTTTAATATTATTTTAGAAAAATTAAATGAGCCCTTTTAAAATAAATAATTTATTTTTAACTTTCATAAAAACTAATTTTTTATTTTTTAAAAAAAAATTTGAAGTTCACTAAAAAATTATGGGAGATTTTTTTTTTTTTTTTTTTAAAAGCTCATTAAGGATGTAAGTATCCAAGTGTTTTGGGCATCTTATTTAGTCTCATGTTATTTAGTCACGTCTTTTAAATAAAATAAAAGACTAACTCAAAAAAGAAAGGAATTTTTTTGTTGAATTTTTTGGCTTTTAATTTTTTGAGGGCCCTCAAGAATTGAAGCTCGGCAATGGCCTAGGTTGCCTTGGGCCAGGCCAGCCATGGATATAATTTCTACATGTTTTTATTTATAATTCGTAGAACCAAATTTTTCATGTTGGGGTGTTTGCTATGTTTATTTAATCATTGAATGAAATGTTTAGTATTGATTTAGATTTTATAAAAATTTGGGTCTTTACACATTCAATCTAATTATTAAAAATAAATGGTGTTTTTTTTTTTTTTTTTTAATTTTTGAAATACTCGCTGAGAGGGGGACATATTCTTCTTGGAATCAGGTAATGATGAAAGATCAGTCTGCAAACTACGTTGTACAAAAGATGCTGGAGACTTGTGATGATCAGTAACTTGAGCTGATGCTTAACCGGATAAAGGTTCATTTAAGTGCTCTCAAGATGTATACGTATGGAAAGCATTTTGTTGCTGCCAGTGTAGAGAAACTCGTTGCTAGTGGAGGTATCCTTCTACTCTTGCTGCCAGTGAAGATTCATCCTCGTTGTACTAATTTCTGCTAAAATTCACTGTATTTGCTGTATTTCTTAATTTCATAATGTTGAAATATCATCGAGCTCAAAGGATTGGTCAATTCATAATGACAACCTGGGAAGCGAAGTCGACAGTTTTGAAGGTTTTGCTAGTAAAATGACATCTGACGTTGCACTTGCATTTTGGGATTCCAACTCGTGTCACCTCTTCTTGGTAAAACATGCCCATATTGCCCACTTAGTTTTTGATATTGGAAATGTTTACTTGCTTCTCTTGCAGAAAAGAGGATCAGCATCCTGTCTTCATCTTCCGCTTGAATTCATAGGGACCGGAAGTGTACAGCTAACTGAGACTAGTGAGAGCCTTGGTTTCCTTTTCTTGTCGGCCTTCAGTTCCTTTTAGGTTTCAGCTGGATTGAGCTAATTTAAAATAAATCATGTTGGTTGTACCTAAAGTTGTAAATCGTTGGTTCAAGGATATACATAGAATCAGGTTAATAACGCCCAGGTGGTGAGCATACCTGATAACCCTTCAAAGGAGATAAGGATTACTGTACAAGTTGAGGGTGTAAAGAGAAGGAAAGTGTAATGTCATGATGCTTACTGTAAGCTCTTCTAATGTGTTGATAGATAATTTACTTTTTTTCTGTTTTTTTCAAATAGAATAACTTATCTTCCCTAATATGTACCTTACTCCTCAAACAAGCGTAAGGTTCAAATGAGCAATTCAATTATAGTCTAAAACTCAAATAAGCATTCAGATTCCAAGATTGGTGTGCTCAGAAAAATATATGCAACAATCGAACTAATCCAGTCATATCATAAAGCAGTCGAAACTTCGAGTGACATGTTTGGTGCGTTGAATGAAACCAAATTGGATTGGACCAAGTTATTCTTTGCAAAACTTGTTTTATGTTCATCCTTCAGTGATAATGAATTCTTATTGCTTATAATGAAAAGTAAACATTTTTCTCAATAAATTTGGAGCTGAAAAAGAATCATTTTTGTGACTCCATTACGTGCTTAAATCCCAAGTAAAAAACAGAGTGATAATGAAAAGTTTAAGCCCAAGAAGAGGCAATTTCATCATTCATCTATGCCATAAACCAACCAGATTACCAAATCAACACTTTATAAACATCAAAGGCACGCTGGGTACATAGTATTATAAAGGACTGGACAATACAATACAAGAGATTTTAATCTCTTTTTCTTGCTTTGTACTTTCGAGTACTTCAGTAGTAGAAGGCCTTCCTGCTTCCCTCGATCTACCTTTATCCGTTAATTGGGAGGGCAGAAGGTGATAACATATTGCCGTGCTCTACATGTCTTAAGTCCAGTCGATTCATCATGTGGATAGCTATAAGCCCGGGGACAAACAGCCTTGAACAGATGCGCGAAAGCTGTAGGCTTGCAAGTGTTCGGGTTGGCAAATTCCCCTGTACAACAGTATTTAGCTTCCCCGGTGGCCAAACAGGCACTCCGGCATCCCACCACCTTCCCTTCGTTCTTCATCACCAAATTCGATGGGCAGCAAACGTTCAAATCAGCCTCACATGCTGCCACACCGCACCCTACACCACCACCTATCGGGATCATCGAGACTGGAAGGTTAAAACCATCAACTAAACTCACATCATAGTAATGCATTGGATTTGTAGGGGTCCCTAGAGTCATCTCTACAATGGTAGCAGGAGGTACTCCGCCAGTGCCCATGCAATGTAGTTTCCCAGCGCAGTCGCCTGTTTGGCATGAGCCTCTACCGTTATTGTCGAAACAGCAGCCTCGTCTACCCCATAATCTTCCCGACCAACTTTCGGGGACGTCCAGGACGACTTGTTCCCCGGAGTAGAGATGAAAACCACCATCTTGAAGAGTTTGGTGGCCAACGGTGCCAAGAATTCCAGGCCATATGTGCTCCTTGCAATTGTTCATGACAATCAGTTGAATTCCATCTGCAAGCATAAACAAATTAGAAAATCTCAAAACATGACCAGAAAATTAGTTTCTTTCAAGAAGAATACAGATAGAAGATAAAAGAGCAACAAATAGTTTCTATGTCCCAACTGATCATTATGCGAGCGCGCGCGCACAGCCTGAAGAATAGAAAACTAACCTGAAGAGTAGAAAACTGTGCACAAATAGAGGAAAAATAGATGCAAAAAGGTTGGCATTTTTGAATATCGAAGAAGGGGTTAAGGGAATCGGGTTGTAACGCTGTGCAGTAGGAGAGGTTAAATATAGCTTAGATGGGTGTAGACATGGAGAAGAGGATGATTTGTAAAGGGGTGGGCAATCACACTCCATTTTTGCCATGTCCCACTTTTCTAGGAGACACGATTTTAACTGGAGAAATCTAATTATAACTGCCCGTTTCTTGTGGTTCAATCCTACTACCTTACCAAGCTCCTATGAAGCCAGATCATATCAATAAGAGGGGCTCGAAAGAAAGCACAAAAATTCTTGTGACCAACTCAAACTACGAAGTTAGGAGTACTTAGATGAGACTTGTAGTAACACTATGTGAGTCTTTGTATTACACGTCTTTAGTATGTGTCACCTAACTCTGTCGTGTGGACCTTCTTGTTGAAAAAATCAATAACTTTTTGATTTAAAATTTAAAATAAAAATAGGAATGAACAATACGTAACAAGTAATGCTACCTAACACTACTAGTGTTTAACACTGGTTTAGATGATATCACTTGTGTCATTAAACTATATGGCCATGTTTGATTTGTAGCATTTTCCATGAAAGTAGGAAATCATTTTCCATTTTCCAACTAAGTGAATGTTTGATAGCACAAAAATTTCATTGAACTCCTTTTCCAGCGTGGAATTCAATCGCCTAGTTCTCCTCTTTTTTGATGAAATTGTTTTCCCATGGTTTGGTGGTTTTATGTTTTCCACCTTTTTTTTTCGCAATTGGAAAAAATTCTGAACACAATGGTAAAAAAAAACATTTATCGCTTTTATTGACAATTTCCATGCAAAACAAAGCCAAACAAATAATATTCGGTATGTTAATTTTTTTAAAATTTTATTTATTTATTTTGACCATTAGAACAAATTCTAGATCAAAAGGTAAAAAAATCATCACTTTAATGAATAATTTTTATGAAAAAACAAAATCAAACGGATACCAAATTTTTAACATTTTTCAGGTGAAAACCAATCAAATACAATTAATTACAATTCTCATTAAAACATTTTCCAGACAATTCAATTCTCTGTAAAACATTTTCTTTCCACCCAATTTCTACATTTGCAATCAAACGGACCCTATAAGTTCAACTAAATACAAAGATTTATGACTCATTTGTTAGAACCAACGGCATGTTGACAGCTAGACTGGTGTTAGATAACGTTATTCATATGTAACGCATTAAATCACACATCTTATTGTTTGTCTACTTGTTAATTCCATCATAAAACTTGCATTGTACAAAGGGGCAATAGTAACCAAAAGCAAGTCAAGCTCCGGAGTCCTACTAGCAATGATTGAATGCAATTGTAAAGTTATGCAATTAAGAATAAATGGATAAAACAAAGCAAATTCCAGCAGGTTTCGGGGATACTATACTCTACTTTTCGAAAAGGTGATGGAACCATCATCTTAGTGGGAAGATTAATTAAAAAAAAAAAAAAGGTTAGCATAAATTAAGGTCCTAGTACAACTATTTTCCTATTTAAATTACATTAATTTATCTTTTTAATGTCGATGTCACATAGAGCACTCTTGGCATTGATGTGGACCAATTTATCTTGAGTAATTGTATTTAGAGTAATGTTATTTAGGAAATATATTCGATTGAGACTTTTAATGACTTTTTGTGATTTAAAAGTTTAGGAATATTTAATGTGGACTTTTGGAGACTCTCTAAAAATATTTGTGTATTCAATTGAGACTTTTATAAATTTTTAAAAAATCTTTAAAAGTCACGATGTATTTAATTAAAACTTTTTAAAAGTCTTTATAAATCTTTGGGTAAAAAAATCGTTATGACTTTTACATACTTTTATAAAAGTTTCTATGGTACTAACTTTTTAGCAAAAAGTACTAAAATAAAATCTCACAATTTCTCTCATTAATCACGAGATTTTGGGAGACTTTCACAAAAATAATAATAATAAATAAATATTTATTTTTTTCAATATTTCTCTTTCATTTTCCATTTGATGAACATTATGGTTATGATTAAAATTTATTTTTTTCTATTGATTGTAGCTTCTATTTCTGTCTCTTATTGTTTATTTCTATTTCAATTTTCTATGAAAAAATTAAACTATATTCTTATAACTTTTTTTCTTTTCTTTTTTCATTCATTTTTTATGATTAATATCTATTTTTAATTAAATTATAAAGTTTTATATAGACTAATTTATAATTAAATTTAAGTATATATTTTCATCTATTCTTTACAATGTATATTATATTAATAATACTGAATATTAAATCTATTTTTTATATGTATAATTATTATTATTTATTTAATTAAGGTCATAAAATTTTATTTTTTAAAATATTTTTTTATTATATGGAGGAGAAGGAAAGAGAAGCGGAATTGTGAGAAGCACTAGCTCGTATGTTATAATTTCACAATATTGCACTAGATCCACATACATTTTATCTCAAATGAAAGTGTTCAAAAGTCTTTTAAATTCTACAAAAATCTCCAAAAGTTTTAAAATGAAGGTTTATAAGTCTACAGAAGACTTCCACTAATTTCTTACAAATCTCTAAAAAATCCACGAAATCTACAGAAGTCATCACTTAAAAAAAGTTTATCAAAGTTTTCAAAAGTTCCAATGTATTATAGCCCCCTTAGTCTCACTGAAATTATAACTCCAATTCACGTGACATTAAATGATAGGTTAAATGAAATAAGTCATTTAATTGCACCTTCCACCTAACTTATAATTTAATGTCACATTAACGCCATGTAAATTGCGATCATAATCCCAATGAAGTTAAATAATATTATTATTCTATTTAACACCACTAACGTTAAACAATGTTCTAAGTGGTGCCATAGTGATATTAAATAAGAGACAATTGAATGAATCATATAACTCTTGCCTTTAATTAGGCATTTGACATTATGACACTTAAAATTGGTACTCTAAAAATACATCGTGTAATTTAATGAACAATCATTGAACTTTAAATGTGATACTGTTTACTCACTCATCTTTAACGGATTACTCAATTCTATCTATTTTTTCCATATAATTACTCATTCGTCACTCATTTAACACTATCTCTCCAAATGAATGGAAAAATACACGTAGCAAACAACAATCCTACGTGGCATGCTAACATAGTTAACCATGTCCATGTCACCAAAAATCTTCCAACCACACACGCTTTTATCTTCGTCAAATCAAAATTCCCAATTGAAAAACCCCCCCAATTAGAAGACACTGGCCCCTCAGCTCCTCTGCCGACCCATTAATTCAAGGGGTCACAATAAGAAAGTGACCCGATCGGCGATGCACCCAGTGGAGGCTGCACGGATGAAGGTAGAGGCGCCTAGCATTGTCAGTGTGAAGAAGGCTGCTCGTACGCATATGAACAAGAACAGCTACAATGGCTGGATGATAAAATGTCTAAACATAACACAATGACCTGGTCGGTGGTGCCCTGTCGGAAAAATGGACGACACAAATGCCACGCTATTTCAAGGGCCAATGTTGAAGAAGGAAACTTGATTTCAAATGTCATTGGTTTAGGATAGGGTTTACGGAGAGAGATGTCGTGAAAATGGTTTGAGGAGAAATTCTAGGTTGCCAAGATTTAACGACGTGTATTTGCCACGTTTGATTTCTATTTACACGTGTCTTTTTCATCCATTTGAAAATATGAGAGTTGAACGAATGGTGGATAAATAATTATATGAAAAGATAAGTGATTATTAAAAATGAGTAAGTAGTAATACATTTAAAGAGCAACGATTGTTAATTAAATTTCCTCACATAACATTATTCATTTATCTTTCAAGCAACCAATTATGTTGGCAAAAGTTATATCTCGTCTTGGTCAATAAAAAGCAACCAATCGAGCAATCAGTCTTCGTATTGGTCGATAAAAAGTAAAAGTTATATCCTTTGTATTTGTCAATAAAAAGCAACCAATCAAGGTATTGGTCGATAAAAAGCAAAAGTTATATTAAAATTCCGTAGTAACTTTTCTTCTTAAATCAAAAAAAGAATCTTTAAAAAGCCAATCCATCTTCAAATTTTACCCTTTACCCTAGCAAATACTATTGAGAAGGCGTAGCTCTTCTTCCATCACAAACTCTTAATCCAAACTCAAATTATGGGCTAGACTTATAAAGGGGTACTTACAAAAATACCCTTAAAATTAGGGATGTTTTGAAAAATCATATGAAAGATTTTTAGGAATTAAAAAAGACTGTGTAAAATAAAACGATGTCACTTTTTTTTTTTATAAAAATTGTCAATATTTTTTTAAAAAGTGACACAAACTCAAAAAATATGACAAAACTAAAAAAATGTGACAAAACTAAAAAAAAAAAAAAAAAAAATGTGACTCTCAAAAAGTAATATAAACTCAAAAAAAATGACACTAACTCAAAAAAAGTGACAAACACTAAAAAAGTGATAGAATTCAAGAAGGTGACTGAAAAAAGTGATACACTAAAAAAAATGACAAATTCAAAAAGTGACAAATTTAAAAAAGTGATGAAAATTTAAATAAAAAAAGGTGACATTAAAAAAAAAAGTGACAAACGCTCAAAAGTGACGAAATTTAAAAACAATATTATTGCATGCACTAAACTCATTATTTTTCCAAAGACAATGAAATGTGAAATAAGACACATTTTTTAAATGTTTACATTTTTGGATTTTTAATAATGTAATTGATCACTTGCATTATATGTATTTATATGTGTATAAAGCTGATGGAAAATCAAGAAAAGAGCAATTCATCCTTGTGATTAAAAGGTTATTAAATGAAATGAATATGATTTCTAAACCTATTATTGTCTATTCAATAGTTAAAGTGATATACATTTGTGTAAGAATCTCGTTTTTCATGAAAGAACAAAATATATAAATGATAAGCTACATTTTATTTGAGATATTATCTCTAAAAGATTTCCTACATAATTTAACACTTCAGACATAAGAACCAAGGTATTGTCTCTATCTAAGTTTAAGACTTGTTTAATTTTATTGAACATTGATACCAATTAAATGTTAGGCAACCTACAAAAATACTCTTAAAATTATGAATCTTTTGAAAAATCATATGAAACATATTTTGTACCGTGAAAAATCAATTGTCACTCTTTTAATAGAAAAAGTGTCACCGTAAAAAAATTGATAAAAATGTCACTTTTATTAAAAATATATATATATATTTTTTCACTCAAAAAAGTGATAAATTTCAAAGAATTGACAAGAAAAAAAAAATAAGCATTAAAAAAATGATAAAAATTTAATATAAAGTGACAAACACTAAAAAAATAACAAAAATTTAAAAAAGTGACGAATACTAGAAAAAAGTGACACCATTATGCCTTTACCATTTATTACTATGAAACTTTTAAAACACTAAATTCCAATTGAGACATTTTGTCAAACACCTTGGTAGTATCTTAGAAAATTAAAGGGGAAAAGTTTACCATAGTTTTTGGAGCTAATTCCAAAATTTAATGACAATTTTTTTATGCATTTATTCACAAACTCATCACAATCTATGCTCAAACATGCTTCAAGTATAAATGAGTGGTGATTTACTAATGGACTGCAAAAACGGAGCAACCGGTATAAAGAATCATAATTGCCAAGAACTGGCAAAGAAAAACTTTAATGAACTTCAAAACCATAGCTACCAGCTATAGAATTAAAATACAATAAAACCGAGGAAATCGATTCGTGTACAGATGACATGTAGTACCATATAAAGGAAAAAAGATTATGATCCCCAAAGTGCTCACACACACCTCAAATAAAGTGTTAGAGAGCGTCGCAAAAAATTCGTTAGATGGGTGGGATTGAGCCCAGATAGATTGGGAGACAATTTAGTAAATGTATATGATGATGAATGTAAGTGATGAGGGTTTTTGGGATTTGTTAGGAATAGGAACTGTTGGTTTGGGTTTTGGGTGGTTTTTTAATTCTAGAACGTATTAATTGCGCTAATTATATGATTTAATTAGTTAGTAGGGTATTAATCAAATTAGTTAATTTTTTAGAGTATTGCGCCTAATTTTCCCCCTATATTGTAAGCATTAAGCTCCGAGGAAGTAATTCTCCAAAAATGGGCTACGTCAAGACCAGACTGAAATTGTGAGGTTGAGCCACAATCAAGAAAAACAGGAATGATCAATTATAGACAGATACATTCGTACAAGTAGAAAATACTTAATAATTCACACCATGAGCAATCAACATTCCCCCTGTTCTATTTCGCCTCCCACATTCCCACCCTAATCTTCCTTTTGCTCTCGATTAGATACTTATAGCTCGGTAGAATCCCGATTAAAGAAAAACAGAGACGAGTTAATCTGTAAAACCTGATACACAATAGAAACAATATCACTGAGCCTATTTTTTCTAAGTACAATATTGATATCATCCATCAATCTCATGCAAAATATGCAAACTTGTATCCACCTTATATTTGCCATATAAGTACATTATTTAAGTCTAAGAAGCCATCAAACTTTTCGATTATTTTACATAAAATCTCTTATGGTCTGTTTTGGACCGGATTAAAATCTGATTTTAATCCAAGTCAAAGTCAAACAATCAATAGTAACCACATCTTTTATGAGTCCCACAACTTTTCAACCACATATTTCAAAAACTTTTATCACAATCTACTAAAAATCGAATTTTAATCTCCACCAAACACCCTCTATATAACTTTGCAATAAGTGATAATGAGAAATTAACGTGGGATGGAAATCTGCTTATACAGAAGTGATTAGATTTTCTTTTTTAATCAAGATGGACATTGAACATCATTAACTGCAAGCAATAAATACACATATAAAATGTGGAATACAAAACCTTTAAATCCAAAAGGAAAAAATGGCTTGACATTCTACAGTGCTTCATTGGTGTAGATCTCAAAAGTCCAATGCACCAAAATCTCAAACCAAGTTTCCTCGTCAGATATCACATTGACCAACAGTCAAGGACAAAACATGCAAAAAATGAACTTCAAAGAGCACTAACAGTTGATATCATTCAAGGTCAATAAATACTTCTCCTACAGAACAAATCCCACTATCTTCAGCAATCCCCATTATGTGTATCCTAACTTATTTGTCCATAGAAAGGTATAGACGATGATAATAAGGAATTCTTACCAAAACCCAACAGTTAACCGAGCCATCGGAGATTCCTAGAAACAATTATTTCAATCAAAAAAAGAAGATAGCACACGCTTAACAAGTTAAAAATGAAAGTTCAAAACAAATCTTAACCTAGAATAAGAACAAAATATAATGGGGTGTTTGATGCATATTATTGAGAAAAAAATGCATTTTATGATGCGATCTGATGGAAAATATGTAGTTAAAAAATAATGAAAAATTTTGGATTTGCGTGTAACATTATTTTATTGAAGAATGTGTGGTTGAAAATGAGTTTTGAAATGATGATTTTTTTTAACAATGTGGATCAAACAGGGGCTAAGATGTGTTCAGATAATGTCCAGCTGGATAACTATCCAGCCAGGATGCTGACAAGTACAGATATTAGATTAGGGAGAACATCAAGTACTTTTTCAAAAGTACAGCTCTTGGTTAAGCAACCTCTCAAGAGAGAAACTAAATATGATCATATTCCAATAACAACCATAAAATCAGTACTAGTTTGATATCATTAAAATGTCTAAAAGTAGGATCAATCGGGTATCAAAGTATGTTGCCACTGAGGCAAAGCATAAGCCTCAACGCAAACCAATAAAATCATTCAAAACAACAGAAAATACAAAAATATGCTCACAATAATCTATAAATCTATAATAAAACAAAATTAAGAGTGTAACTTGGAAACAACATAAAATGTATATCAACAAAGAAATTAATCATTTTTAAATGTAGTAAATATTTATAAAATATCTTAATATAATACTAGACGTATAAACTGCCAATATCATAACTACTAACACAATCTTTAAGAGAATCCTCAAACCCATGTCTTTGTATTCATTCATTTCATTGTTATCATTTTTCACTTGTATATTGTAATCCCCTTCCATGTAAAGGCACAAAAGAAAACCATAAAACATTTAGCCCACAAAAAACAAAAAGAAAAAATGGCTTAAAAAGCTGAGGCCAATAATTAAAACCCCAAAAAATGGCAAGACAATGGAGCAAACCACAGTCGCCTTGAGGCTTAAAATAGCTAAAAAGGACCAAAGCCAACAATAAAAGCTCAAAAAGGCTACAAAAACAACCCCACCACAAAGGCCATTAGGCTTAGCCTTGAGACGTAAGCCTAAATAAATAGAGGTGTAAACCTGGACAAATGGAACACAATGCATAAGCTCTAGAGTTGTTTAATGGAAGTCTCATGTGGGGCAGAATAAGCCTCAAACAAGTTTCTAAAGCAGTGATATCGATAACACGCTTGAGAGCAAATTTAAAGACCTTACAGACACACAGATACTCTTACAGTGTTTGCAACATGGAAGGGTGACAGAGAAGGGAGTTAAGGCAATGTGATAGATATGAAGAAATGGTTAACCTTCTCATTGCAATGTGTACATTCTCTCAAAAATCTAATGCATCCAAAATTGCAACCACATTCCCTCATACAATATCACATTAGAGATATGTGCAACAAATATGTAAACAACAAATTTCAAAGATACATAACAACTAATATCCTTCACAGTTAAATGAATATTTCCCAGCAGAATTATACTAAAAAATGACTAAGACAAATCAAATTATTATGTAGAATCTAGCCATCTCATTTTGAGTTATGAAATAGCTTTCCCACTATCTTCAGCAATCCCCATTATACGTATCCTAATCAATTAGTAGAAAGGGTATAAATGAGTACAAGGAACTATTAACAAAATTCAAATGCTAATTGAGCCATAAGAGATTCCTTGAATGAAACCAAGGCCCACGCATATACATAGCACAGTTCCAAACTGAAATTTCAATCAATGACCAGAAAGTAGCACTCACTTCAAATGAGCTAAAATCGAAATTTCAGAACGGATCTTAAGCTAAAAGAAAATAAGAACATTCCGACCATGTGCAGCAAGAAAAATATCTGGCTAGCATGCATGAAATTGGAGATATTTGGGGGATCAAACGAGCATCTTTAGAATGCACTCTTTGTAAACTACCTCCCACAAGAGCAATAAAACAAGTACAGTCATTTCCGTAAACCTAAATATAGAAAATCAGTACTAATTTGATATCCATAACAAGGACTTGTAGAAAATCTAAACCATATACAAAGCCAGTCTTTCAATTGGCATGATAGGATAATCATGTCATCTCAATTTTGTATCGCCTAAATTTCTAGCTCAAAACAAATCTTTGTCCTCGACCAAAAGAGTCCCATGTCTAACCTTAATGCTCATCTACTTATGTCTACAGCAACATGTTGACAATCCCCAAAATGTCCTATTCAGGTAATAAATTGACATCCCAGAGCACCCAGAAATATAGCAAAGAGGTTCAACAAGTTAGATACATTCAAGAGAGAGAGACCAATGTCGTTAAGGACGTTCTTTTTTCTATAGCCAACAGAAACCATGACAAAAAGAAATAAAATCAAAACAAAGTTAATCGCATTTGAGCATTCTAGACTAATTGCCTGCATGCGTATCCAAAGAAATATTATTCCTTATGTAATATCATTAAACAAGTAAATCGCCTTAATTTTCTGCCAATTTTTTTATTTAGAATTTGCAGGACTGCATAAACTTCCTAATTCCTAAACAAGGTCTAACCTAAAACTTAAAATACTTCAGATGCTATCTCATATGATAGCATATAATCAAATGATAAAATATAAAATCCCATAAAAAGTTCAATTTTTATATGATTTATTCTGCAAACAGATAAGTTGAAAAAAAGGAACATTTGTAGGAGGAAAAACATCATATTAGAATTTATTTAAACTTGCTATTCTTACAAACCAACGAAGAACATATTGATTTCTACCACCGTGCAACCCAACAATGAAATGTATACATAAAGCTGAGCATTAAGAGACTATATATAATATTTCAATTAACGCTCCATGGCACACCTGATGAATGAGCTTATACAGGGACTAGACCATCAGATCGCATAATGTGGTGATGCCCTGGAAGCCATACTGGCAACCTGAGCCTGCATCTGAACAGCCCTGACTTTCGAAGCTGTGGCTCGATGAAAAAACTGTTCCCGTGACAAAAGCCTAACATTCCTCAAGTATTGATCAAATGGTATCGCCCCTTCTTGGGCCGCTTTATCTAGTGCGTAAATCACGTCCTCCAAAGCCAAATCAGATGCTGTGCAATCCAGCATCTGTTTTGAAAGGGCATCACAAGGCTCTAATGCGTCATCCACATCCACACTATTAATTTCCTTTTTCCCCATTTTCTCCTCATTCTCCCTCAACCATCCTTCCAACACATCAGAATTCATCAAAACCATCTGCAATTGCTGCTCCAACCCCTCTTTTTCATCCTGCATTTCTTTCAATCCTTTTGCTAACTCTTCCTCACGCTTCCTCAATACTGCTTGTGCACTAAACAGTCCTTCCATATCTGCCTCCCTCGCCTTCCTCAACTCCCTAATATCGCCATTCAAGCTCTCCACAAGCTTATTTATAGAATTTTTCTTGAAAACCTCAGCCGGATCCTCCATTATCCTTCCCGAACCATAAGCACTCCCACTCCCATAAGGTGGAGTTGGTGTAGGTGAAGGTGAATAGACCCTAGGAGGTATTGCTGGCCGTGCCACAGCAGACCCCATAGACGAATTTACACTGGGCAAATTATTACTAGCATAATTAGGACTAGGACTAGGATTAGGATTAGGATTAGGGTTTGAGTGCTTGCGCTGCGAATATAGGGGCGGATCTCGGCCAAAAAAGTGACTCAAATTCCGAGCCAATTCAACAAGATTAGAACTTGGGTAAACCCAATTCTGAATATACGGAATTGAAACCACGCCGTTGGGTGAAACAAAAGCGTGGGGGCGTTTGATGATCATATCCCGGGTGGGGTTGACAAAAACTAGCGGCGCGTGGCGGGGGTATGACTCCATGAGCCAGATCGCAACCGGAATATTGTAAGTAACACCCTGGAAGAGCATCGGAACCGTTCCATCTGCCTGAAGAAGATTAACCGTGCGTCCGTCGTTGTGTGTAAACGTGGCGGTCTTCGGCTGCAGTGAGGGGTATGCCTCCGTGAGAGCAACCAAATGCTGGCGGATTAACCACTTGACATCCTCCGCGTACGGCAGCGCCGACGGACCCCGCTGCGAGAGGACACTACTAAGGAACTGTTGCGTGTATTGAGCCATTGAATATGCAAAAGGGGAAGAAAATCTGTATCTATATGTGTATGTATACGTCTGGTTATACAAATCTAATGAAGACGATTTACTTGGAGAAGGCAAGGAGGATTACAGTGTTAAGAAATTGGCTGGTTAAGGATCTGATCAATCAGGGATAAATTGAAAACGAATTGATATTGACCGACTCGCTCGACTGCGTAGCCGGTTTAATATTCGTGGAAATTGGGGACGGCCGGTTTGCTTGCGTGGTGAGATGTTTTATGCTTAAACTTGGGGTTAATTACCCCATTAGTCACTGAACTTTACCCAAGGTTTTCACCAGGTCACTAAACTTCAAAAGTTACGTGCCTAGTCACTGAACTTTCCAATTTGTAATCCCATCCATCACTAGTTGAACGGCTGTTAGAATAATTAACGGGGTTGCTGACGTAGATACTAGGTGGCACGTTTGTGGGAGAGTTGCTACTGATGTGGAATTTGTAGCCACTTAAAACCCGATTTCAAAAAAAAATTAAAAAAATTAAAAATAAAAAATAAAATCACACAGATCGCGACTTCTATACCTTCTAACCTCAAAATCCTAACCCCAAAATTGAAGCCCTATTTTCCCCCTTACCGGCCGACGCACAGTCTCCAAACCGGCCGACCACCTGAATTCCAGCACCGACACCGAAAGTTGGCAGCTCCATCATCCAACACGTCAACTGAAAGAAGCCGTAAAATCGCCTGCAAATCGCGATTGGTGCGGTCGAAGCGTGCAGTTTGAGCCCTAAAATTGCCTGCAACCATGGCTGAAGAACAACCAGCAGGTGAGAAACATTTAATCTCCATCTACTCTGTAATTTCAACTTGAAGCAATAGTGTACAAATTGGATTTTTTGTAATAGATTTATTGTCAATTAAACTGTAGATATTCATTTCGATGACGATCCAGACTTGGATGACTCGGACTTCAATGACTCGGACAATGATGTGTATGATGATGATGATGATATCCTGTTTGATCGTAACGTGACAAAAGGTGTCGAAATGGATATGGTTCCTGTGATAGAGTATGAACAAGCTCCTGAATCAGATAGTTCTTCAAACACATCTTCGGAGGAGTTAAATTTCAGAAGTGGTTTGGAGTCGAAGGAGAACAATGGTCAACTGATGTTTCCTGAGTATAATGTTGAAAATGGGAAGAAGAATCCACATCTTGAGGTTGGATTACTGTTTTCTTCATTTGATGAGTTGAAAAATGTTTTGAGGACGTATGCGGTGTTCAATTGAGTTGAACCCATTTTCAAGAGAAATGATAAAGATCGGGTTCATTGCGTATGTAAAGATGGATGCAATTGGAGGTTGTGGGCGTCTAAGGTTCAAGGTGAAGACACGGTTCAGATTAAATCATATGATCCTGAACACACACGTTTTAAAGTTCGGACGAATAAGTATGCAACATATAAATGGCTCGCGGAATACTACCTAGATGATTTTAGAGCTGATCCGGGATCGAAGACAAAACATTTTAGGAGTACCGTAAGAAAGGATTTTGGTTTACACATTACCAAGGTAATATGTTGGAATACGAGAAAGTATGCCAAGGTTATAGTAGAAGGGAGCGATGAAGAACAATTTGCATTGTTGCGGTGCTACGAGGCTGAATTGAGAAGAACAAACTCGGGTTCAACTGTGATAATTTCTGAAGTAGACAATGTGTTTAGGGGCATCTACATTTTCATAGAGGCATGTAAGAGAGGATTTATGCACGGTTGTCGACGTTTTATTAGTATAGATGGATGCTTCTTGAAAGGAAAATATGGTGGGCAATTGGGGTTGACGCCAATGATTGCATATATCCAATTGCGTATGCAGTCGTCGAAAAAGAGAACACTAGTTTGTGGTGTTGGTTTCTAACATTGTTCTCTGAAGACCTTTCTATGGAGAATTGGTGGTTTATTACCTTTATGAGCGATAGACAGAAAGGTTTAGTAAATGTTGTTGTCGATTTATTTCCGGAAGCAGAACACATATTTTGTGTTAGGCATATGTATCAGAATTTTTTTCGAAGTGACTTCGAGGGAAAGCGCTTGAAAGATTTTTTGTGGGGTGCCGCAAAAGTAAGCCATTTAGCGTCTTTCAAGTATTGGATGGCGAATATGGAAGCAGCTAGCCCGAATGCGTACGCTTGGTTAAATTCCAAACCACCGACTGAGTGGAGTAGGTCTCACTTTTTGGATCAGTCCAAGTGTGAAATGCTCCTTAACAACCTCTGTGAATGCTTCAACAAATTTATTCTTGAGGATAGAGATAAATTGATACTTACGATGTTGATATGCATTCAAACAAAGTTGATGCGTAGAATTCAAGTGAAACGGGACAACTCAAAAACTACAACAAATCGTTATGTCCTAAAATCCAAAAGATTCTGGAGAAGCATGTTGATGCAGCCCGTAAATGCATATTGAGTTGGAATGGGGTTAATCAATATCAAGTGGAGTGTTCGAATGGCAAATATGTAGTCGATATGGAGAAACGAACTTATGCTTGTCGGAGATGGGACATCTCTGGGATTCCATGTCCGCATGCAATTGCTTGTATCTTGGACAAAGGACACGAGATAAAGGATTACGTATTCGGATGGTTTACAGTTGAGACATACAACGCCATTTATGAACATGTTATATCTCCTATCAATGGTAAAGCACTGTGGCCTGAGAGTCACCAACCCCCTGTAATGCCTCCACCATGGTACATTGCTACAAGAGGCAAGAAACAATCAAAAAGAAGGAAGGGACCTGAGGAAATTGAACCCTCTCAGTCACAATCACAATCACAGACCAGGGTGTTGTTAAAGAAGAAGGGTGTTGTGTTTATGAAATGCTCTGAATAAGGGGAGAATGGTCACAACAAGGGTCCCATAAGGGGAAACAGACAACACAAATTGGGACAAGTGCACATGAGGTTGATCAACCAGTTCCTAATTGCTGAAAAAAAAGGGTGAAGGATGGAAGCTAGTGATGCCAACCTTTTTGTCTTTTTGTTATTTTGGGATGCTGGGAAATTGGCTGTATAAATGCTAACATGCTGTAATCTCTTTTGTCTATTAAGCAGCTGCAATCTCTTTTGTCTATTAAACAGAGCCAGTAGCTTGAATATGACTTTGTACATACTTTTGCTAGTAGCCAGCAGTTGAAGTTTGAACCATGTATTTACAGTTTGACATGTATGGCAATGCTTTTGATAGTCTCCTTTATTTATTGTTGCTACATGTTACTATTAGTATTCACTATGATGCATCATAATTGAAACAAAAACTACTTGTTTGAATGAATAAAACTATTTGCATTGACTGAAAAAAGATTACTATAACGAATTATTCCTCGAGCCCTTTCTTACTACAACACAATCAGTATACCAAGCCCTTTCTACACCACATAGCCATACACCATAACTACAACACAATCGGCTAACCATCACCTCTCTACACCACATAGCCATACCACATAACTACAACACAATTAGCTAACCAACACCTCTCTACACCACATAAATACAACACATAACATAGCCACACAGGAAGACTTCTTTACATTCCTTCCTGATGCAATATAACTCAAAGTAGCAATGCACCATTGATCTTGTTCCTTACTGTGGATGCCAACTTCAATACAGACTCTTTTGGGATAATGATTGCAACGATAAATTTGCCATCTCTTGACCAGACATAATACAGTTAGAGCAAGCATCAAAGGTAATGCATCTGCCACTTCTCCACCACCAAGGACTCTATGGATGTTCTTGTAGGCCATTTTCTCTATCAAAGACTCGTTTTCCAATAGTATTAATCTGAAATAATAACATGATTTGATCAAGAGAATGAAATAATATTATAAGAAGGAAAAGAAGTTAAAAGTCTCAGCGACCTTTCTTTCTGAACTTACTGTTCACGAAAACCTTCATAAATTTTGCAGGCGAATCTTGAATCTTTGAAATCTTGAAATGGTTGAATCTTGAATCCTTGAAATGGTTGGCGTGTTGGATGATGGAGTTATCGTGATTTGCAGGAGATTTTAGGGCTCAAACCGCACGCTTCGACCGTACCAATGGCGATTTGCAGGCGATTTTACGGCTTCTTCCAGTTGGCGTGTTGGATGATGGAGCTGCCAACTTTCGGTGTCGGTGCTAGAATTCAGGTGGTCGGCCGGTTTGGAGGTTGTGCGTCGACCGGCAAGGGAGAAAATAGGGCTTCAATTTTGGGGGAATTGGGATTTTGGGGTTCAATTTTGGGGTTGAATGTATAGAAGTCGCGATCTGTGTGATTTTATTTTTCATTTTTAATTTATTTTTTGTTTGTTGAAATCGGGTTTTAAGTGGCTACAAATTCCACATCAGTAGCAACTCTCCCACAAACGTGCCACCTAGTATCCACGTCAGCAACCCCGTTAATTATTCTAACAGCCATTCAACTAGTGATGGATGGGATTACAAATTGGAAAGTTCAGTGACTAGCCATGTAACTTTTGAAATTTAGTGACCTGGCTGAAACCTTGGGTAAAGTTCAGTGACCAATGGGGTAATTAATCCCTTAAACTTGTGTTTAAGCACATTATTTTGGAACAATGTATTCTGAAATAGTAAATTGACAGAGAATTTGTAATTAAAAAAAAGTCATAGATGTGATAGAAAATATTATTTTATTTAAAAATGTGTGATTGAAAATGAGTATAGAAATAAAAAATTTATTGAGTACCAAACATGGGCTAAATGTTGGCACTCATATCCACAACTTACCATTTATTGCATTGAGTTCTCAATGTTTTAAAGTCGTGCACACATGTTCCCATTTAGTGGAAAAAGCAGGGATGACAAAAAAAAATCTCGTTCAATCCGATATAGGTGGGTCCCATTCCTAATGAGAAGATGATTACTTGCCTAAACAGATAAATTAGACGAGGGTCATTTCTTCGAAGTAGGCACGAGATGAACACGAAAACATAGTCCTCATCCTGCTATCCGTTCCATTTAAAGTTAATTTCAAATTTAAGTTTTTTTTATTAAACAAAAATAAAAGATTTATCACCATTTTTAAAGAGAATATGAGTTGTTCTTAACAAATTGAAAAAAAAAACAATAATATTTAGGGTGTGTTTGAGCCACATTATTTTGGAATAGTATATTCTGAAATAGTAGATTGATGGAGAATGTATGGTTGAAAAAGAAGGAAAAATTATTAATGTGATGAAAAATATTATTTTATTGAAAAATATGTGATTGAAAATGAGTTGAAGAATGCGAATGAAAATCTTAATGTGTATCAACCAAGGGCTTACTAACTAAAAGCATAAAAAAGCAAAAAATAAAATAAATAAATGAGGCAGGTGACCCGTCTCGTCCCGCTTTAATCAGGTATGTAGTGAGGGAATGTGACAAAAATACGAGACAAAGTGGGAATGGCTTACTCGTCCCATACCCGTTTCATTGTCATCCATATTTGAACATTAAATAGTCACATGACACTCACGTGATATTAGACCGAAACGATAAAATTGTCCAAAAAGATTTACTTTGTTCAAAAAAATCTAAATAATAACTTCAACTTTCGTTTAGAATTTGAATCTGATAAATTTACTCATTATTCATAAAACATATTTTCTTGCTTCAATCCATCCTGACTTACGTGGCAGTTTAACCCTTGTTTGGTTGGAATTAAAATCTCAATTCAAGTCAACAATTAATTTTAATAATATATTTCATGAGATTCACAACTTTTCAATCATACATTTAATCAATTTTTATTAAAATTTACTTCAAATATTATATTAATCTATATCAAATAAGGGCTTAAAATTTAAATAAATATGTTCTACTAGTTTGGAACATGAGTGTCGTGGTTATAGAAGGTGGGGATCTTAGCAACCACTTACAAAATGTTGAGAACCCATAGTAGAATTTACCTTGAATATATGTAGAAAAGTTAAGTCTCCGTTGATTCTCATTATTGTAGAATGAGAATGAAAAATATAATCGTTATTAGGTTACACACAAGAAATAGAAATTCAAAATTGATGGTTTGATATGATGGATAACGATCACATTTTTCATTTTTATGGATGAAAAATGAGAAACAAACGGAGGCTAAATATGGTTGTATATTTTTTAAATATAAAATAAAAAACTCCTTTAAAATTTTTCCATTTTTTTAGATTAAAACATTCCATTTAATATTTGACACCGCATATTAATATAAGTAATATAGAAATCGGTATTAAATAGATTGTTGTTAATTATAATTAATTTATAGATAATGAATCTTTAAGACATGACATGCTTAGAGTGGCTTAAAACTAAAGCATGAGAGAAAACAAGTAGGAATAGTGCTAAGCATGAAATAAACCATCACAAATAAATTTGTCACTGTTATAAATTTATGAGATAATTATTGATAATATTTGGTTTTATCAAAATAATTAGATAAAGTCATATCTACCCTGAAAGAGCTTATTCTATTCTACTTTAATTATAACCCTTATTTTGAACTCTATATATACGGGGCATTGGCTCTCTTGAGTTTTGATTGCCTATTTCTTCTCTTGTATTTTTCTCTTGTTCCTTTAATTTTATAACACATTGTTAGCAATAAAAAAACTCACCCAAGCTAAAGAGAAAATTTGAGATCTACATTATAGAAATTTGCAAAATCTAGATAGACTATGCAACTGTAACAAAAAAAAAAAACATTTATATCTCAACATTTCGTGGTCCGACCATTATGAAATTTGAATGGACGATCACAATTCATTTTTTCTTCAAATCCAATTATTATGATTAACATTCGACGGTCCATGAAATTTGGACAAGACGTTCACAACTCACTATTCTTCAAATTCAATTTTTATGATTAAAATTCGATGGTCCATTCGTTAGAAATCTGTATGTGAACAATAACCATCAGTGGTCATAGTATCAAGATTGAATTGTACCTATGAAGATTAAACCCATCAGTGGTCATCAGTTGCACCTATGAAGATTAAATCCAAATGTATAGTGGATCTTAAAAAATACTTTGAGATCATATGAGTTTTATTTTAATCCTCATACATAAATATGAGATGATAACCTTGAATGAGCTTTTAATGGTCTAGTCAAGTGTTTCCTCCCTTAGACCTTCTCTTTTGTGCTCTTTAGGTGTTTCTACTCACTTTTAAGAGAATAAAATTGGCAAATACCCAGTCATTCCAAATGTATGGTGGATCTTAGAAAATACTTTGAGATCATAGGAGTTTTATTTAAATCCTCACACATAAATGTGAGATGATAACCTTGAATGAGCTTTTAATGGTCTAGTCAAGTGTTTCCTCCCTTAGGCTTTCTCTTTTGTGCTCTTTAGGTGTCTCTACTCACTTTTGAGAGAATAAAATTGGCAAATACCCAATCATTGTAAAATGTGCCCTAAAGGGCATATTTATAGCCCACAATTAGAGTTTCTTATTTGCACAATTTTTCTTAGACTTTATTATAGTAGACCAATTAAGTCACACACATTTATTAGAACTAAAATAGGGACCTAATCGGACTCACAAGATTCAAGCTCCAATAAATGTTTCTAATTGGGTCAACTCTTGACCAATTGAAATACATCTATTAATCTCGGCTTACTCTACCAAAAATTTGAGATTGCGTTTTTGAGTAAAGCGAAAGTTATGGAAGCCAATTATGATTCGATAACAATATCCTCCGACCACCGTTCCACAAGTCAACCCCCGCTTGACCGTCAATATGTTGAAGTCGACAAAATGACTATTTTGCCTTTTAACATGTATTACCCTCTAAGTCTCATTTCATAAGGCGAATTCATTGTGATCACATCACAACACCAAGTCCAACGGTCTCATCGGCGAACTACTGAGCTAAGGTTAAATTCCCTTTAGCAAATATCTTAAGAATAACATCATCTCATCAAGATGATTTACGAATTCCACTATTGCACGTATATGATCTCTAACTACTTCGCCCAGATTCTCAAAGCACCGAGATCGATCTCTTAATTAAGACTTTACAATTGGTACCTCAAAGAACTTGAACTAGCAATTAAAGGTTCATTACTTGCTCAGGATTTAGGTGACTTGTTCGATAATCGAGTGGTGTCTCATTTCAAGTGATCACAAATGAGTCATCCACACGGTCCCGTTCAATGTGTTTCAAAAACACATTATTGTTCTGATTATGCCTAAAGAGTTACGCGGTGTTGTAGTGTAGCTTTGGAGTGTCGTATCCACAGGGAGATGGAAAAGTGATTCAAGGGATTCAAAAACTTAGGGTTCTCGTGAATTTGATTAAGTGAATTTGTTTATTGCATAAAAATGTAGTAAATCATCGAAAATAATGATGGGAATTAAGATAATATGTAAAATAGTGAAGCGTCGAGATTCCTTCGACTAGATTGGATCAATCAACATCAATCATTCATGCATTCTTTACTCAATTAGAAGTTTTTATCCTAACTCTCTAATCGGATGATTTAACAATACAAACCAATTAAATTTTACATGTAATCCTAAAATTTATTATTCCCAAATCACAATCATACATCAATTTATTGAAATCAGATTCAAAAAGCGAATATATATCTCTAACATATAGCAGTAATTAAATCACACCAATAAATGATTTGAAAATTAAACTTAAACAAGTATTTTAATTATTCAATGAAAGAAATGTGATTAAATCTATGAAGATTTGAATAAATGTTAAATCCAACTCAAATCTAATTCAAAATACAAGAAACATAAACCTTAGAGTTATTTAGACAATGAAAAACTCATTACATGAATGAAAGATGTCGAGATAACCAATTCCAATTGAGTTTCTCCCTTACTTCACCTATGTTTTTAACTTTCCATAGAGTTCTTGATGTAAAAAATGTGAAAAGAATGGTATAGAATGAAGAATGACGCCTTCTAGGCCGTTCTCGGGTGTTTTAAGGTTGAGAAATCGTGCCCAAAATAAATTACCATAAGTGGTTCACTTAAATTCGAAAACCAGAAGTTTTGCCTTGAAAATACCATATGTGACCGCAAGGCATAAACCCATGCGATCGCAAGGAACAAATAATTTCAGCCTCTGAAGTCCCTGAATGCTTCTGTGCGGTCGCATGGGATTAACACCATGCGATCGCATGGTTAAGTATTTTTCCCGCCGGATAGCTTTTAGTATTTTGGTCATAACTTTCTCTTTTGATATCTGATTGAAATGATTCAAGATGCGTTGGAAAGCTAACTCAAAGGGCTACAACTTTACTTCAGATGTAAACTTCCAATTCGATCATTTGCCATGTCAAAAACTGGTCTCAATATGAGGTTGAAAACTGGTGCAAAACTTTTCAGCTTGAAAGTTGATATGAGATAATGTCTTGGCTATATTTTACCCATTTGACTCCTTTCTTCATCCAATTGACCTCTAATACTCTCGAATATTCATCAACAGGTTGGAAACAAGTTTTTCTTATTTGCACTTTAGTCCCTGATTTTTCACTTTCCTCCATTTTGGTCATTTTTCACTTATTTCTCCTTATTTCGCTACATTCATCACTTTATCCTGCAAAACATAAATTGCATAGAATTGAACTATATTCCAACATTTTAATCAACAATTGCTCATGTTTTGACAGTTAAATAACTATGTGAAAAGCACTTATCATGTTCTTATTTCCAGATCTAGACAAATCTTAATAAGAACAATACAACATTATCAACATAAAGCTTCCAACTTTATATACTGATTGTGAATGACATATTTTGATCATATAACGAATTGTATCTCACTATACTCAAACCGTCGAATATACAATTTGTTATATTTCATATGATCATGGAATCTTAGATTATTGTCACAAATTCTAACACGTAAATAATATAAACTTTAATTCAAAATGTCGTTACAATATACTTACTATAAAAATGGGCACAAGACTAACATCGTCATACACGATTTATAGTAACAGATATGACATGACATTATAATGAACAAGTGTTCAATACTACATGTGCAGTTCACTTTACCAAATAAGCAATCAATTTATATATACACTATATAACATGACTGAAAAATTTCTTGATTTTATGTAAAATGATATTATATGGATGAACGTACAGTTTAGGCTTTTAGACAAAACTTACCAATGGATTGGCCCATGGGGAAGGTGTCAACAAGCTTGACAACATCCAAAAAATACCCTTGCAAACACCAATATGGTCCTTACGGGTAGGAGCACAATAGAATTTCTCAATACGACCATCATGGATTAGTGGTGTGTATAGTGTTGAGAAGTCATTACCGGTGACAATGATCGGAACACAGGGGTTCTCCTCTTTGTAATACCAGGAAGTTGCACCTTGGTCAGGTTATCAGCATTTTCATAAGTGTGACATTAACCATTTGGTTGTTGACAGTGTATTGGGTAATGTCTCCAAGACGACCTGGACCAGCATCGATATCGTTAATGAAGAGGCAGCACATTTTTCCCTTCGTGATAATATTAGCTGCTTCATAGTACCTCTGCCTAATGAACTTGGTAGGCTTTTCTGCATTTCCACTTTCCAGTTCTCCAACATTCATCATGATTGGGCTGAATCACAGCCATTAATTTTAAGATCAAAACCTGATTAACATAAACTTGATTTGGAACATGATCAATCATGGAATATGAACTCACTTAATCCCCATCTTAGAAAAGACAAGTTCACAATGGAACCCTAACCTTTGCCTTCCCAAATACCCAAGATAAGAGGACTGGACAACAACGCATTATGTTCGGTAAGATGGACTATACAACACTATAATAGTTCTAATGAATGATAAGAAATTGTCTGGTACTGCCTGATACTAAGTACACAACATGGTCCTAGGATGAACAAATTAACTGATTGCGTTAAGTTGGGTTTTCTTATAATAATGGATTATGTTAGGATTGATACCACTTGTTGTGTTGATATGTTGAAGTTATATGGTAAAGTAATAAAGTATTTGATCAAGAATAAAAAAAAAAAAAACAAGAACATGGCAGAGAAATTAGGAGATTTTATTGACTCAAGAATAATGGAGAAGAGAAAAAAATATTACAATGATCTTAAAAGCTAGTAATCATAAATATCACACTTATTAAAATTGTATAGAAGAGCCTAATATTTATAAGGAACATCTAAACTCTCCTAGTAGAATTCTTGTTGAAATAGGATACCAAAATATAGTCCAAAACAAATTACAACTTCCAATGTGTTTCCAAAATAGAACTTCCAAACTTGAGTTCTTCAAGATGTGCACTTCAATTAGAATTCTTCAATTATTTCAAACAAGGAATTCGGGTCATACCCAAATTCTAACAATCTTCACCTTGATACGAATTTCACCAATGAATGAACTGACTTCTTCAACAATAATTAAAATTTAATTTCTCCAACAAAATACAAAATAGAAAATACTCCACCTCTTTCAATGAATCCAAGCACTTCTCTGCAGAATTACCTTAGATTCCAAAAAATCATAATGATTTTGAATTAACCAAAATGGGTTGTAACATACCTGAAAGTAGAATCAATACTGAATGCTTTTACTGAAGGCTCCTTGCGAGATTGTATACATTCCTCCATTTAAAGCATGCTTAAAGCATGCTCAACAAAATCAACATCCATATACCTTGTTCCACTGGGTCCATCTCTAGCAATTGAATACAATGACATTGCAGGTAATGGTGACAAGGTAGCATTATCCATATCTTCGAAACTCCACTAAGATGTATTCTTCAAATCTGATCATTTATAAGCTCCTAAAGGTATTGTACCAAATTGAATATCCACCACGGTACTGAACATGTGCTGATTAACTTTTCTAAAATCTGCACGACCTACAAGATGTATAACCGAGACTTTTTTGTCCCTCCAATACAACATGTGCATCCTTACAAACTTTCAAAGCTCCACATCCACCAAAGAACTCATAACTATTTAAATCAATGATAGACAACGAGATGAGATTCTTCTTCAAATCAGGAACATGTTGAACTTGGCCAAGTGTTCTAATTATCTCATCCAAAAGCTTCAATCCGGCTGTACCAATTTCAGTAACCCGACAAAATGTGTTGTTTTCCATAACCATGACACATTTGGAAACAGTTTCATATGTAGCAAACAAGTCTTTATTAGGACACATATGAAATACACATGCTGAATCAAGAATCCAATCATCTTCCAGTTTAGACTCAAAGTCAAAAATAGCTAAGGGTTCTCCATCACTTACAACATTCTCCACGAGGTCTACTTCGCCTGAAGTATCTGAATATCTACTTGCAGCCATCATTTCTTTATTTTTCAATTTGTTTCAATCCTTCTTCAAGTACCCCTTCCTCTTGCAGTAGTTACAAATCTGATTACTGAACTTAGATTTCGATCTGTTCCTTCTAGAACCACTATGAGCAGTAAGGTCTTCTCCATCTCTGACCTCAAAAACCAAATACTTCATCTTCTCTTTTGAATACAAAGCATTATACACCTCTTCTATGGTGAGAGTATCACGACTATACAAGATCATGTATCTAAAAGAACAAAATGAAGCGGGCAACGAACACAATATGATCAAGGCCAAATATTCCAATGATCATCCTTCTGTCATATGATAAGAGTATAAACGTTGCTTGAGGTTCAACTTGCTTGTTAGATTTTTAGTCATGTACAATTGCTCCAACTTCAACCATAAAGCAGCTGCTGAATTCTCCTTCAAAACGTCTTAAAATGGTATTTCATAAATGAAGATGAATGTGAGAAATTTATTTTTTATCCTTCCGTAATTTCTCCTCTGCGCTCAAAGTTGCTGACATCTTGTTAATTCCTAGCAACTCATCATCCAAATCCAGTTATGCGAGTACTGCGAGCATTTTAACCTGCCATAGCGAAAATCTAGTGCTTCGATCCAAAAACAGATTTTATACTTCTTGGAAGCCATCACAAACAAAAAACTTCGAACAAATCAAACCTTGCGCTATTCGGAACTGCCAAACCTTGGTTTTGATATCACTTGTTAGGATTGATACCACTTGTTGTGACACCAATCACCGGATTGATATGTTGAAGTTATATGGCAAAGTAATAAAGTATTTGATCAAGAACAAAAGAATAAAAGAAAATAAGAATATAACAGAGGAATTAAGAGATTTTATTGACTCAAGAATAATGGATAAGAGAGAAAAATATTACAATGATCCTAAAAGTTAGTAATCATAAATCTTACACTTATTAAAATTGTATAGAAGAGCATAATATTTATAGGGAACATGCAAACCCTCATAGTAGAATTTTTGTTGAAGTAAGATACCAAAAATATAGTTCAAAACAAATTACAACTTCCAATGTGTTTCCAAAATAGAACTTCAAATTGATATAGGACTCCAAAAATATTTCAAACTTGAGTTCTTCATGATGTGTACTTCAATTATAATTCTTCAATTATTTCAAACAAGGAATTCGAATCATACCCAAATTCTAACAGATTGGATTAAGGAAATCTAACATTGATGTTAGGCAAGGTCATGAAGTTTTTGCTGAAGTGAACAAGAAGCTTGTCCATGAAGGCAGGAGCAATGTAAAATCCACCCATGGTTTTGTCAAAGTTGTACCTACAACATCAAGAACATCATATCAACAATAAGAAAATTTCATGAAAAATTCTAAGTCGGGCGAGCCAATAGTCACCAATTTCCATCTAGTCGAAGGCATGTTTGGTATAATGAACCTTATTGGACTAGATAAAAGAAGCAAAATTATAAAATCTTGTCCACTGTATTCGTAGTATTGTCCAATAATTAATGTGCACCAAACATGTAGACAACATTTTATAGAATAAACTCCAAGAACTATATAAAGGAGATAATATGGGAACTTTGGAGAGTCTTTAACTTAAGAGTAGCTTGGATTTCATGGACTTTGTGTTGAATACAAGACCTAAGATCAAATGTCCTTATCACTTATTTGTGAAGATTGTGCAGTATTTACATTGGGTCGTTTAGCATGATATCATATAACCATCGTCTATTCATGAAAATTGAGTGTGTTTCTTACCAGTGTACACATGAAGAAACTCGTACATTAAAGATGAAATAATGAGATTCGACCCAAACTACACCTAGAGAGGGGTGAACAAGTGTAAATAAGGAAATTAAAAATTGTAATTAACCAGCAACAAGTCACCTACTAATTATCTCTAGATGGTTATGCAATCAGTTCAATTATCCTATGTTTGAATACCACATAATATAAAAGCAGTAAATAAAGCACGGTATGATCACGGAGAAACTCTAACTGGGTAAAAACTCCAGGTACTTTGTCAGTCAAAATTCACTATAAACGATTGAACTTACAGTCCGTCAGACACGACGACAACACGAACTTTCTAACCTCTTGACTTCAATTACCACAGTTCTCCTGAATTTTGTACTCCTGCACCAACTCTCAGCTGTAGTTTCTAAAGCCCTCCTAGAATGTGTGATCCTGCAGCAACTCTCGGTTATCAATTCATCTATCTCCTATGGATCAACGAAAAACTTCGTGTTCTTCACTAACTAGAACTTCAGTCACCTTCCATTGATCTTCAAATCTCTAACAGATATGTAGGAAACATCAGTTTAGTATTTGAATTTTAGATATGCTGTTTTCATCGCCAAGAATCAATTGAAGAATGAAAGTTGAAAGCTAATTTGAGAAGAAGATATGAAGATTGTATGAGTTTTCAATGTTCAATCTTAGAAAAACGTTTTATGGCGTTTGGTATTTATAGTTTAGGTTTTGAGATTGAATGGATCGGAGAAAAAGCCTTAAAAATACAAATTAAAATTTTTCGGACGACACTGTAGCTCGAGTGAGGGCTGGGTGACATTCGAGTGATGGGGTGTCGCTCGAGCGAAGATAAGGCGATAGGCGAGCGGGCGATGCAGTATTTGTTTCTGTCGCTCGAGCCAAGTTTAGGCGATAAGCTAGCGAAATTCCAACACCGTTTTTTCTTCTTTTCCATTCTCGGACATTAAACCAAATATAACACAAATTCAATTATTTGTAACTAATTTCTTGACTTTTACAACTTATTAATTTTAGTCTTTTTTGTTTACAGACTTGTCAATTACATCAAATACCTAACAAAAGACAATACTTAAATAAACATATATCCTTATAACAATTGCTTCAACAGTTTGTTCTTACGTGCGAGGTCCCTGGCTGATGTACTCATAGGAGTTCAAGACAGAACCATGCGTTCCCATTCTAGTGGGAGAGCGAATCCATCATACCCTTTCCTCGGCGATATCTTGTTGATCATCAGAAATATCTATTACAATACCCTTCCATCGGTCGTAGTCCGTCTGTTTCTTCTCGTCAATCTCAGCGACAACCTTCAAGTTTCCATATAAAACCTTGGGAATAAATGCAGCAACTCCATTCAAGTTCATTCAGGGGCGGAGCCAATAATTAATGATACGGGGGGCAAAGTTTTTAAAATCTAATGTACAAATAAAATTTACATATAACAAGAAAAATTATAATATAACGTTACTTATTACAGTTGTACCCGATGATGTTTTATAGCATAAAACTCATCTATAATAGAATATAGATCTAAATTCATACTAAATTCTCGTTCAATGTTTAGTTTTAAACAATCGACAAGAAAACCATCATCTATTTTGTTATGAATTTCCTCTTCACATGTTTCATTGTTGAAAATGTTTGATCCATTGTCGTTGTTGAAATCGATAGTGTTAGTACTAAACAAATCAATATAGTCAAAATGATGTAACTCTCCGACCTTCTACTTGCAACGAATTCTCGACATAAATCAGAAAATGTAGGCACTTAAAATCAAGGTTCAAAAATCACATCATTCTAATAATGATATTCAATGGTAGGATACTCACGATCACGAGAACGACCAACCATGTACAAACCATCAAAGTCAGATGTATGTATATCATTTTTTGAGCAAAAAAAAATTCACCTTTTGAAGAAATTCTTCCCAGCCATCTTCTCTCAATACTTGAAGGATACTTTTTGTAGTATGAACAAATCTCATAGCAGTTAAGATGTCTTGAGTTTTCTTCTGAAGGGTCTTACAAAGTACATCCGTAATTGTCAATATTCTACGCATTAAATGCAAGATAAATACAAATTCAAATGTTGTCATGTTTTTGTATACACCACCAACTTCAGACCGAGATATTATATTTGGAGAATGGTCATTAAAATACTCAAGCACCTTGCAAGTTGTAGCATACATATCAATCAAGCTCTTTACAGAGCTGTAATGAGAATACCAACGAGTACCTCCGGCTCGTTGTAAATTACCAATCTGATTAGCCCCACTTCCTGACTCTCGTTCTCTAATTTCCAACAAATGCTCAATTTCTTTTCTTTGGGTACTTTTCAACTCATTGATACGCTTAGGAAATGATGTAATCATATTAATAACTTTGTCCAAATGAAAAAAAATGAATTAATATCTGAGACATCCCTAGCTGCAGAAACCAATGTGAGTTGTAAATGGTGGACAAAACAATGGACATAGTATGCATATGGACAATCTCTAAGAAATAATGCATCTAGTCCATTCCAAGAACCATGCATATTATTAGCACCGTCATACTCTTTCTCTCCCGTGTTTTGCACTTGAATGTTGAAACGGACAAGAACATTAGAAATCTGATTCTTAAGGTTTAATGAGGTAGTGTCACTAACACTTTTGATTGCAAAAAAATGTTCTGTCAAAATTCTATTACTGCTCACAAACCTCAAGACAATGGCCATTTGTTCTTGTGAAGATTCATCACGTGCTTCGTCAACAAGAATACTAAACTTCGCATCCCCAACTTCGTCACGAATCTTTGTTGTACTTTATTGGTCATAATGTTTACAACCACTTTTTGAATGTCTGGAGACGTGTATATAGCATTTTTGGGAGCATTACCCAAAACATCTTTTTCATATTCCCCTATTCATTATTCTAAATGCATCCACCATTTCAATGAAGTTCCCACGATTTATTGAAGATGGAGATTCGTCGAGGCCTCTAAGGGAACAATCTTGAAGTGCTAATCACTGAACACTCGTAATAGTGGTCTTTAGACTCAAATGATTTTTTTTTTGTTTTTCCTCAATTGACATAAAATGCATTACCTTGTCAATATATTGAGTTGATTTCATTAGATCTTCAGCTCTTCTATCACAACCATTATGATACGCTGAATATGTTGCACCAATATGAATAAGAAATGCACATTTACTTCCTTGGTTAACCCTCTTCCAACTATCAAATCCAACGATAACCTTTAATGAAATATTAGGTGGAGTACTATCGTTGAGAATAAGGAAGCAATAAAAATAATATGCCTTATGTGTTGAAGGTGAATATTCCAACCAAGAAAACTAATTGTATCAACGCTCCTGAAATCGGAGTTTCTGCTTTCCACATTCTTTACTCTAATACTCAAAAAGTTTTGGTTGATAAGGTCCAGCATTTAGATAGGCTCGATTAATCTAATCGTGTTCATTAAATGGATATTCACATAATTGCTTTCTTCTTCATGTGTCATGTTCAATAGAATCAAATGGTTCCAAATTAAGATTAGAAGATGAAGGCCATTCAACTTCAGGAGATGAAATCGGATTTGAAGTGGACATCGTAGGAATTGGAGTACCCTGATATTTGTTGCTCTTTGAAAAAAAAAAAAGATAACAAGGTTCTTCCTTTCTTGGAAGAATGTCGATCTTCTTCCATATTAAACTTAAAAGCATAATTATCAAAATATTTCAATATCCTATAAAATCCTATCATTATATCATATGTAATAAGCACATAGCTCTCATTTTCAAAATTTAACATGGCTAAGTTCTTAAACTAACATTTCCTAAATAAATTCTTAAATCCTAAAGCAAGTCTTCCTTATTTAGCCTTAATCAAATGGATTTACCAAATTACGCAGTATTTTAGCAACTAGAACGTCTAATTTTTATCAAAGCTTTCACTCAATCACAGCTAAGTAAAAATCATTAGAACCTTCACCCAATCACAACTAAATAAAAATGATTACAATACATGAAATTGAGTATAATAATTGAACAAATAATTCGAGTCCAAAACAATTTCAAAATAGCCCAAGAATCTTTCAAATTTCAATCCATCACAAAAAAGGAGAAGAAACAAAATATTAAAAATAGTAGTCAGCTAATTCATCATTAATAAATCATAAAACTACAATATATGTCAAAGAGGCTATGGATTCTCATTTACCAGCTTTTTTTTTTGGTACCTGAAGAGTGAATGGCCGGCGGTCGTCTCCAGGGCGGTGAAATAATGAAACCGTGCTAAAGTTTCAGACTTCGACGAACAGCGTCGACAATCGACTCCACTCTCCAAGGGCGGTTGAAATTTTGAAGGCTTAAAGTGAAGGTGAAACCAGAAACCGTGAAAATATATGGGTGAAAGGATTTGGGAATTAATTATTTCAATTAGGTTTTCAAATGGGCTACAACAATGGGCTTGAATTGTTGAACAACAATGAGCTACAACCAATTCTCCTCTATTTTTATTGCATCTGGGCTTGGACAAGAGTGGGCTACAGTCTAGTGTAGCCCACTGCTAAATATGCCAATCAGTTTAACTGTAACATAAAATTAAAGAAAATATTTTTTATGTTTTATAATATTTCCATTGAAACAAAATTCAAATAAATAAATGTATTCTCGTTATGATTCCTTAACCTTTCTAGATAGATGGTGTTAAGCCTATAAATTACATAGCATATGCTCGACGAAGATGATCCCACATTCGCTATTTATATTTTAAAGTCGAACAGCTTTCAGTGTTTTGACCCTATATTCCTCTCCTAATGTCCGATTGAGGTAATTCAAGTTGCGTTGGAAAGATAACTCAAAGGGTTACAACGTTTCTTCAGATGTCAACTTCCAATTCGATCATTTGACATGTCAAAACTTGTTTCAAGATGAGGCTGAAAATCGGTGCAAAACTTTTCAACTTGAAAGTTGATATGTGATAATGTTTTGGCTATGTTTCATCCCTTTAGCTCCTTCCTTCATCCAAATGACCTCTAACACTCTAGAATCTTCATCATAAGATTGGAAACAAGTTTATAGAATTTACACTTTAGTCCTTGGACTTTCACTTTCCTCCATTTTGGTCATCTTTCACTTGTTTCTCCTTATTTCCACCATATTCATCCATTCGCAACCTAAACCAAAATATAAGTGTACTTAGAACATTTATGTGCCAATAAATCATGAAAATGCAATTATTAGTGGATGAAAAATGTGATAATTGCACTATTATCATCCCTCCCCCCCCCCCCCCAACTTGCTTATGCTAGTCCCTAGCAATTTAATGCAAAATAAAATGATCAAAGACTAGTCAATGTTGCAAGTTAAATTATCAAGTTCTAATTTAACCACAGTTCATACTCTCTTCAAACTCAATACCCCATGAAATTAGCAATATTATGATTATCAAGACGTCAAAAACTTATGTCAAATGTGTGAGTGTGTGTCGAGCCATAGCCATCTTACCGCTAACCCTAACACATGCAACATCAAGTATATCTCAAGCTGAAGGTTCAACTCCATAACTCATGGATTTCAAAGTGTTTAGGTGTGGTTTCTCTCTATGGAGCTGAGAAAGATGAACGTTCAAATTTGGAGGCTTAAACAATAGTGCACAACAACAAGCAAATATTGATTATGTGATATGCATACTACCAAATGAGAATTCATCAACTTCTTACCACAGCCAACTTGGGATCAAAACGGTCAATACAAAGGGTTGTAATGAAATTCATGTTGGATCGTATGAGAAGAACGGATATAAAAATTTAAATACTTCCAAACACATAATTAAGTATCTTATCAAATATCTCCATACATCACATCTTTCGATCAACACATTCCTCAATATTTCAAACCCCAAAATAAATATATGTTTTTTTTTCTTTCTCAATTTTTTTTCCTCTTTTTTTTTTCTCTTTTTTCTCTTTTTTTTGTAGGCCACCTTACTTGAGCACATATCAACTTTTGTAGATTTTTTTGCTTAAATTTTTCACAAATAAACATTCATACCTACTACACACTTGAAAGTAAAAAGATAGAAAAATATGCGCAAAAATTATACTCCAATGTGGAGAACTATGGATAACATATGTGCATGAAGAAAATAATATATATGTGAATGGCTCAAAGTTGCTACTATGGGTATTGAAAAGAAAGGTTGAGGGCTCAAATGTCAGTCCTATATTGGCATTTATCATTTTTCAAGTAATCCACCATCTTATCACAAATCATATAGTGTTATTTCCAAATGAGTTTCCAATTCACAAGATCAATAAATGCTTAATGCCATATTTTAGTATATTGTGACTCTCAATACTAACAAGTTGACTGAGATGTGCCTGATGTAGAGAGATCAAATCAATCAATCACTCAGGAGATCTTCGACGGAAGATCTCCAGGAAGAGCTAAAGCAAAAAGGTGTCTTCATGGGTTTAAAGACTAATCTCTTTGGAATTGCACATCAATCCATCACTCATGAAATTTTGTTTGGAAGATCTCTCGGGAGAGGTGAAGCAATAAGATGTTTTTTCTGGATTTAAAGGCAAATCTCTTCATAATAGTACTGCAGTAGGTTGTGGCACCTTGTCTCAAGTGGTGCATCACTTTGACCCTAAGTTTAATGGCCTCAACTAGGTCAAGTAGGACAGTGACTGGAGTGGAGTCTTAGTTGGTTTATTAAAGGTTGAACCCCAACCTTGAGGGGCCCCCACCACCCCGCATTTCACGGGTTACCTTTCTTCTTAGCACAGAAAGGGACACAATGCGGCAGTAGTCTGCTCCGCTAGACTACCTTCTACCTTTTCTCGATCGTGTCGGGGACGAAAATAAATTTGATCCTAATTTAAAGAATACTTACAACATGAAATTGAAATGCATTGAAATAAATTTGATCATTGATTGCTTGAAATCTGAACATTACAATAGACCTAAGCAGGAAATTACAATGGCTAGTGCAGGAGGCGAACACTAGAAAGCTTGAAAATATTTGAAAGACTAATACCCTCTATAATAGACTTCGGAACAAAAATCCAACTGACGGGAGTAAACATCCTTTGGCCGAAGAATCAAACTAAACTTTTCTAATTTCTATCTATTTAATAAAATGAAATAAAATATTTACAATGATAGGGTCACGGGGCTTAAGTAAAGCTGCGGTCCGTGACATTCTCCCCTATTTGTTTTGGCAACGTCCTTGGAGCCATCAATGAATGATATGCTTCAATTAATGGTTTGAAGGCTTCAAGGTCTTTTTTACTTTCCCAAGTATTCTCCTCGCTGCTGCATCCTCTCCATTTGACCAAGTACTCTTGATGATGTTTTCTAGAAGCTCGAGTAGTTCTATGGTCAAGAATCTCTTCAGCAACCTTCTTTCTAGCTCTTTTCAGTTCAAACACATGTCGCTTTGGTTCATTTCTGGATGTGTCCTCCTTGTCGGCAAAGTATGGCTTGAGTACACCAACATGAAGGACCTTGTGGATTTTACACCATGAAGGGAGTGCAACTCTGTATGCTACTTTTCCAATCCTCTTCACGATGGGTAATGGTTCAATTTATTTTGGCACCGGTCTTGAATCTTTCCCTTTTGTCATTTTATAACAGTTTCTGTCAGGGAGCTTCACCATTACCAGATTTCCAACATTGAATTCCAGAAAATGGCGCTTTAGATCTGCAGCCTTCTTGTACCGTTTCTGAGCTTTCTCAAGATAACTCCGAGCAATTTCAATATTTCGTTTCTACTCTTGAGAGAAGCTTTTTGCTTGAGGGGACTTGGTACTTTGATCGACGTCTACAGTGTGAGGGAGTAACGGTTGCTAGCCAGCAGCAATCTTAAAATGACTCTTATTGGTGGAAGGGCTCTTTTGAGCATTGAAACACATCTGTGCCGCATCCAAAAGCTTCACCCAATTTTTCTGCGAAGTAGAGATAAAGTGCCGAAGATATTTTTCCAGCATAGAATTGAAGCGCTCCGTCTGTCAGTCAAATTGTGGGTGAAAGCTAGAGCTCATGCTCAAAGTTGAACCAAGAAGTTTGAACAACTCGGTCCAAAATATGCCACTGAATCGAGGATCCCGATCACTGACGATGTCCTTAGGCAGTCCCCAGTATTTGACAATATGTTTGAAAAAGAGTTAAGTTGTCTCTTCGGCTGATACATACTTGGGCGCTGCGATGAAAGTTTCATATTTGGATAGACGGTCTACCATGACGATGATGGTGCTAAAATCTCCAATCTTTGGCAAACTGGTGATGTAGTCCATCGATACACTCTCGAATGGTCTAGTTAGGATGGAAATAGGATCCAGCAAGCCTGCCTTTTCTGATGATCTGACTTATCTTGTTGACACACAAGGCAAGTTTTCACATAAGTTGCAATGTTGTCCCGCATTTGAGGCCAGTAGTATGCACGCTGCAATAATGCAATACTGCGTTCCTCTCCAGGATGCCATGCCCAAATCGTGTCGTGGCATTCCGTGATTAATGATTTCCTCAAATCTTCGCCTTTGGGAACGTAAAGACGATCTCCTTTAGTCTTTACTAGACCCTCATCGAGCCAGAACTGGCGAGTCTTGCCCTGCTCGATGAGGTCAACCAAATACTGAGTAGCTGGGTCCTTATCCAAAAGTGCCCGAATTTGGTCCCTTGTGTAACTGTGCTCCCTGAAAGAGCATCCATAGAAAAAATGGTGGTCAAGTCGGCCA